>CM045926.1:11174563-11729563 GCA_025177825.1 Aechmea fasciata | reverse complement strand
CCATAACTGTAGCAGCAGCATCAACTACAGCAGAAGCAGCAGCATCAACAACAATAGCACCGGCGACAGCATCAACAACAACAACAACAACAATTTCAGCAACAACGGTTGCAACCCTATATATATATATATATATATATATATATATATATAGAGTCCGCTCTATCTATCAATAAAGACGTCTGCCTCCGCTACTAAGTTTTCCACCGTTAGATCCACCCTTTAATGATTTTCATCCGTTAGATCGATCATACTATTCAACCATCCACCCACTTAACCTTAGGGGGCCCACATCATCCTAACCACACATCTTTTAATCTAATGGCTATAAACTCTAGAAAGACCAACGACTTCACATATTAATAAAGATAAGAAATGGCCCATATATATATATATATATATATATATATATATATATATATATATATATATATATATATATATATATATATATATATATATATATATATATATATATATATATATATATATAATACTACTTATCTTATTATGAGTATAGGCACTTTATACTCATATATTTTTAACTGTTGATTGAGGGGATGTGTGGTTAGGACGATGGTGGTTCCCACTTAGAATGATAGTGGTTCCTTAGGGTTGAGTGGGTAGTTGGTTGAATAGTATGATCTAACGGATGAAAATGATCAATTAATAAATCAAGGGCTAAAAACTTATGAGTATAGAAAGGCTAATACTCATAAAAGTATAGTAGCCGGACTCTATATATATATATATATATATATATATATATATATATATATATATATATATATATATATATATATATATATATATATATATATATATATATATATATAGAGTAGGGCTACTATACTATTATGAGTATAGAGCCCTACTACTCATGTTTTTCGATGTTGGGATTTTCGAATCGGCGATCCACACAGTTAAATATGATCTAGAGTATTTGAAACTTCTAGAAAATAAATTTCGTAATTTTTCGAAATCATTATAAGATCCATGAAGTGGGCATAAAATGAACGGTCAAAATCAAACGACATCCTAAAAAAGGATAATCGGATCCTTCAATTCAAGATCGGAGTTATTTATCTTTATCTATGTAGTGAATAGACTTTTCTATCAAAAATTCAACAAATTCCGATTCTTTTACACCGTTAAACTAGAAAATATTCCATACCGGCCATTAAAAATTGTCAATTTTGTGAGCTTTTGATTGTAGGGCAAATGATATCGAAAAATTATAAAATTTTATTTCTAGAAGTTTTAAATGCTCTAGATAACGTTTAACGGTGTGGATCGTCGATTCGGAAGCTCTATCATCGAAAACAACTTATGAGTACGAGGCGATCGTACTCATAATAGATAAGAATGGACTCATATATATATATATATATATATATATATATATATATATATATATATATATATATATATATATATATATATATATATATATATATAAAAGTAATTGCTCCATAATTAGTATTTTGAACTTACCACACCACTAGATTTAACCACCATATTAGGCACCGTTTGGATTAGAGAAAAGAGGTGGAATAAGTCCTTATCCCCTCTTTATATTCAAACGCTAGTTTTTTGCGTGAGAATAGTAGTTCTCGGTATATAGTATAACTATTTTCACCAACACCTCTATTTTTTATATATAACTCGTCCAACGTTTTTCTTATTCTATATTATATATCCAAACGTTGTTTTTCTTATCCCGATAATAACCCAATTTTTATACAAACGTTATTTTTTTTTATCCCGTACTTATACCTATTTATGTAATAATTAGTTATTATTTATATCCCAACCAAATTAACGATGCATTAAGGTTGCGTTTGGATTGGGTACAAGAGGGGGGGCACTCTTCTACCCAAACAAAAATGGGAGGGGTGGGAACAACTAGTTCCCACCCACCTGGTATAACCCGGTACAAGTTCTCACACTGGGGTGGAATAAGTTGTACCCAGTCCCGGTACAAGGCACAAAGAGAGAGAGAGGGAAAGAGAGAGAGAGATATATATTAGAAATTTATAATTTTAATTAAATTATATATTTTAAAATTTAAATTTTAAATTTGATATTTTTAAATTTGATTTTTTTATTTTTTAAATTTTAAATTTGATATTTTATATCTTTCAAATTTAAATTTATTCTTAAATTTTAAATTCGATATTTAAAATTAAAATTTTTAATTTTAATTTCAAATTTTAAAATTTAACAGTTAATATTTTTAATTTAAAATTATATCATTCAATATTTAAATTCAATTATAAGAATAATATCATTATTTTATATTTATAACTAACAACTATTCCACCTTATACTTACATTTTCATCTTCCTGCTTATACTCACAGTTTCATCCAAACAAAAAAATACTTTTATTCCTACGAAAATTCATACTTCTATCCCCAGATAACTGCTTCGCTATACCCGAGCCAAACGAAGCTAAAAAGTACCACACATGTTGCACATGAGCTAGCCCGGTCCTGAGCTCAATATATAGATCCTCTCCATTCCTCATATGGCCACATAAACAATAGAGACAGTGAGGCTAGGGTGAGAGAGAGAGAGAGAGGGAGAGAGAGGAGAGGTTGTAACATAAATGGAGAGGCCGGAAATGGTGATCCTGAGCCTTGCGCTCCCTCTCCTCCTCTCCTTACTGGCCCTAGTACTCGCCGCGTATCACCGCCGCCTTAATCCAAAGGCGGCGGCATCGCAGCGCCTCCCCCCGGGCCCGACGCCGCTTCCGCTGATCGGCAACCTCCACCAGCTCGGCTCGCTCCCGCACAAGTCGCTGGCCCGGCTGGCCCGGCGCTACGGCCCGGTGTTGACGGTGCGGCTGGGCGCGATGACGACGGTGGTGGTGTCGTCGGCGGCGGCGGCGCGGGAGATGTACAAGGAGCACGACGCGGCGCTGGCGGGGCGCATGGTGTACGAGTCGATGCGCTACGACCGCGCCAACGAGGGGTCCATCATCACGGCGCAGCTCGGCGTGGAGTGGCGCATGCTGCGCCGTCTCTGCACGACGGGCTTCTTCGCCGCGGCGCGCCTCGACGCGCTGCAGGGCGTGCGGTCGCGGTGCGTGGCCGGGCTGCTGCGGCGGGCGGACGACGCGGGCGGCTCCGGGCGCAGCGGCGTCGACCTCGGCCGCCTGCTCTTCCTGACGGCATTCAACCACACCGGCAACCTGGTGCTGTCGCGCGACCTGCTGGACTCCAAGGAAGGCAACGAGTTCTTCCACCACGCGGGCCGGATAATGGAGATCGTCGGCAGGCCCAACGTCGCCGACTTCGTGCCGGCGCTGCGGTGGCTCGACCCGCAGGGGATCAGGCGCGGGATGCAGTGCCACATCCGGCGGGCGCTGGAGATCGTCGCGGGGTTCCTCAACGAGAGGATCCAAAAACGCGACAAGGAGGGCAGCGGCGACGACAAGAAGAAGGACTTGCTGGACGTGTTGCTCGATTTCGAAGGGGACGGCGTCGAGGAGCCCAACAAGTTGCCCTTCGACACCATCATCAAGGTGGTGGTGGTAAGTAGTTTTAGTGCGTTACCTTCTTCGTTTATTTCATTTAAAAATAAACTTAACAGCGAAAAATATAAATCAATTAATTAAGATTCAAATTTAGTATCTCGAATATATCAATCATCGATTCTTTTGTTATGCATAACTCTAAGGATAATATTGTTATTCCATTTGAAATGCATTGCACACATATCTATCTATCTTTGTAGTAAAGTACACAAATGCGAAGGCAGTGTACATGTAGTTACATAACTATATATGTACAGTGTGTACTCGATCGCCATAGCTAATCTATAAGGACTATATATAGGAGGGTACAACATTTAATTAAAGAGAAAAGGTTTCTAGCTACTGTTTGGTGCTTGGGGTTTTGCATGGTTTTGAATCTCCAAAGGGCAAAAAATAATAATAATAATAATAATGCTCATTATTTAATACTCACTCCTCCGTTGAGTAGATGCCACTTTCCATCCATATATATATATATATATATATATATATATATATATATGGTCCCAAAACCTTGATATTAATTTCAGGCGATGGCTACTATATATACTATTATAAGTTATTAAGGATGATCGGATTCTTCAATTTGAGATCGGAGTTATTGATCTTTATCTAGAAAGTGAATAAAATTTTTTATCAAAAATTCAATAAATTTTGATTTTTTTATACCGTTAAACTAGCAAGTATTTCATACCGGTCATTAAAAATTGTCAAATTTGTGACCGCTTGATCGTAAGGTAAATGATGTCGAAAAATTATAAAATTTAATTTCTAAAAATTTTAAATATTGTAAATAACGTTTAACGATATTAATTGTCGATTCGAAAGCTCTATCATCAAAAACGACTTATGAGTACGGAAGAGATCGTACTCATAATAGTATAGTAGCCGGACCCTTAATTTCAATATACAACTCCTCCGTTGAGTAGACGCCACTTTCCATATATATATAGGGTCCCAAAACCTTGATATTAATTTCAATATATATATATATATATATATATATAGAGAGAGAGAGAGAGAGAGAGAGAGTAGGGTTACTATACTCCTATGAGCATATATAGCTCATAGTACTCATAAGTTGTTTTCCATATCGGGGTTTTCGAATCGACGATCCACACCGTTAAATATGATCTAGAGTTTTTGAAACTTATAAAAAATAATTTTCGTAATTTTTCGAAATTATTATAAAATTCATCAAGCGGGTATAAAACGAATGGTCAAAATCAAACGACATCGTAAAAATGGATGATCGGATCTTTCAATTTAAGATCGGAGTTATTATCTTTATTTAGGTAGTTAATCGAATTTTCTATCAAAAATTCAATCTATTCTGATTCTTTTACACCGTTAAACTAGCAAATATTTTATACCGTCCGTTAAAAATTGTCAATTTTATGAGCTTTGATCATAAGATAAACGATATCGAGAAATTATAAAATTTAATTTCTAAAAGTTTTAAATATTCTAGATAATATTTAACGGTATGAATCGTCGATTTGGAAGCTCTATTATAAAAAAAATAATTTATGAGTACGAAGGCGATCGTAAGTGTAGTATAACCGGACTATATATATATATATATAGAGAGAGAGAGAGAGAGAGAGAGAGAGAGAGAGTGGAGCTATATATAATAACCAAGTCTTTGGTGATTCTAAATTTTTAGCTCTTAGATCTACTACTTGATTACTAATAGTTATTGAATCAAACACTATTTCACCCACCACCATCTACTATACCATCGTAATTCCAATCCTACATCTCTCAATCCAAAAGTTAAAAATTCAAAAACATCACTCTATGGTGCTTTTAGAAGTATTCTAGCTCAACTCACGTAGGTGAATCTGAATTGTATATAATTTGTTCACCTCGTTCGTTCTTTGGGTTTTTTTTGTTTGGGAAAATAATTAATTAATTTGGTTGGGTAGGAAATATTCATCGCGGGGATCGACACGACGGCGGGGACGATGGAGTGGGCGATGGCGGAGCTGATGAAGCACCCGGAGGTGATGCAGAAGGCGCAAGCGGAGGTGCGGGAGAGCGTGGCGGCGGGGAAGGAGTACCTGGAGGAGAAGGACGTGATCAACCTGCCCTACCTGAAGGGCGTGATCAACGAAACCCTACGGCTGCACCCTCCCCTCCCCTTCCTCGTCCCGCACAAGTCCCTCAAGCCCTGCACCCTCCTCGGCCACGCCATCCCCCGCGACACGCAGGTCTTCGTCAACGTCTGGGCCCTCGGCCGCGACCCCTCGACGTGGCCCCAGCCCGACGCCTTCGACCCGGCGCGCTTCGCGTCGACGGAGAACAACGCCACCGCCACCGCCGCTGACTACAAGGGGCACCACTACGAGTTCCTGCCGTTCGGGTCGGGACGGCGGAAATGCCCCGCGATACCGCTGGTGTCCCGGCTGCTCCCTCTCGTCATCGGCTCGCTGCTCTACGCCTTCGACTGGCGGCTGCCGTGCGGCGCCGATCCCGCCCGGCTCGACATGAGCGAGCGCGTCACCATCTCGCTGCGCAAGGCCGTCCCGCTCCGAGTGCTCGCCGTGCCGCATAAATCATGGGCTAAGTGAATTACGTACGTACATTAATTGATGGCAATCATAAACAACATGTATGCATGGAATTAGAAGAAGAAGAAAAAGAAGAAGTGCAAGGAGGAGCAAGGAGATCGATATATGTATCAACTTTGTGAACTTATTAGGGTTTCTTTTTTTCTCCCTTTTTTTTTCTTTTTTAATCTCTTGGCTCCTTTCACGTACGTATGAAATTAATGGCTACGGCCAGTTATAGCTCTGTTTATGTGATTTCACATGTGGAAATAAGTAAATTTCTAGTGGCCACTGTTGGGAATTTAGTAGTTGCCCTGATAGGGTATCGGACCATATGAATCCGCAATCCGCTCTGATACCGACTGCTGTGGATCCGGTATCAATTATTGAGATTCTGCAACGAAAACGTCGAATTAAATTTTAAATCCGTCGCTCAGCAAAAACTAATTATACAATCATTTTAACTAATAGAATCATAAAAGAAAATATATGCGGATAAAATAAGATTCATTAAATAAGAAAAGATTACACCGACTCCTCTTCTGCACAGAGTAACTACAACCGAGTCCTCTTTCTGAATCTGTCCTATTCTTCTCTCGTCTTCTATACTCAAAAAAGACATCTCTTTCATCCTATGCATCCGTACACAAGGTATACTAATGACCCACGGTTACGAAGCCGCACACGTCCTCTTGCATCCATACACTAGATGCAACCAAAATTATGATCATCATGGGTGCGACTAATCCATACCACCACCACCAAAATAATAGCACATACATTATATTTATAGCTTACATTAAAAACTACCCAAATCATAGTAATTAAATTAAAATCCCTATTCAGATAAAGATTTAAATTTATATTTAGTTGATCTCTAATAAATTTAAATATTTATCCTAATCTAGTTAGATTTATACTCTAATTAATATTTAAATATTAATTTATTTTTAATAGATTTAAATATTAATTTTAATTTAATTAGAATTCAACTACAAATCTAATCAAATTCTAACCGCCACTTGAACAAATATTTGGTGTGAGCGCTGACTCTCCCACATGAGAATATTCTTTGCTGGCTCTCCCACATGAGATTGTTTCATTTGTTGTCCATTAATTGCCATGTGAATTTGAAAACAACGCATTCCTTTGGGACCATCTACATCAAATTTTGTTTTTTTTTCCTAATATTATTAAGATCGACTTCATTTGTAGAAAAATGGTCACTACAACAAAATATATTTTAGACGATCCTTTTTAGACGACGCTTTCTTCTAACGGCTTTAATATTTAGTATTTGTCGACACTATGATTAATCGTCACCAATAACATATTTTTATCAAATACTTATATACATTTTCCGACGCTATATTAAAACGTCGATATATTTATCCCGACATATTTATTTAACGACTCTTTACCCGACACTTTTACAAATAATCAGGATTATTTTTACCGACGCTTTAAAGCGTCGCTAATTATGATTTAAAATGTCCTTAAATAGTGACGGCACCTTTCACATCCAAGAGTTTATAATATATATATAGAGTAGGGGCTACTATACTATTATGAGTAGTAGAGCCCTACTACTCATAAGTTGTTTTCGATGATAGAGCTTCCGAATCGACGATCCACTCCGTTAAATATGATCTAGAGTATTTAAAACTTCTAGAAAATAAATTTCGTAATTTTTCAAAATCATAATAAAGTCCATCAAATGGGCATAAAATGAACGGCCGAAATCGAACGATGTCCTAAAAATAGATGATCGGATCCTTCAATTTAAGATCGGAGTTATTGATCTTTATCTAGGTAGTGAATAGAATTTTCTATCAAAAATTCAACCTATTTCAATTCTTTTACACCGTTAAACTACCAAGTATCTCATATCGGCCGTTAAAAATTATCAATTTTGTGAGCTTTTGATCGTAAGGTAAATGATTTCGAAAAATTACGAAATTTATTTTCTAGAAGTTTTAAATACTCTAGATTATATTTAACGGAGTGGATCGTCGATTCTAAGCTCTATCATCGAAAACAACTTATGAGTAGTAGGCCTACTACTCATAATAAGTATAGTAACCCTACTCTCTCTCTCTCTCTCTCTCTCTCTCTCTCTCTATATATATATATATATATATATATATATATATATATATATATATATATATATATTGGATTTTAGCAAAAAGAAAAGGTTTGTAATGTTAGAGGATGAATTTGAATCTTTGGATGAATTAAATGTACGTAAATTTTACGACTAGTTTAGGGGGTGTAAATATAGCATTAATTGCACTTCACTGTATCAATGCGCGCAATTGGATTGGTTTTATTTTCTACTTATTTTTTGAACTAGTATTTTTAATTTTAGTATTATTACGGGTGCTGGTATATATACAACCAATTTTGGGTTTTAGTTCTATAATACACCTTCAATCGAAATGGTATCTTTTCTTCTTATTTGGTTGTAGCCTTAATATTTCTCCTAATGTAGAGTATCCTCATTCGAACTTGAACTTCGCGCATTCCAATATAACCTTCTTGAGGAGTGTCGATTCGCTGTCGTGTATGAATTTTGTTTCTATTTAAGAATTATAATCTTCTTCTTAAATCTTTAAAAAATTATTTTTAGATTTTGGAATTAAAAACTATCCACCGAAAATTTAGACAACGCTTTTTAAGCGACGCTTTCTTCTGGCGTCTTTAATATTTAGTATTTGCCGACACTATGATTAAGCGTCTCTAATAAACATAATTTTATCAAATATTTATATAAATTTTTCGACGCTATATTAAAACGTCGGTATATTAATTTATCCCGACATATTTATTTAACGATTCTTTATACGACACTTTTACAAGCGTCGGAATTATTTTTGCCGACACTTTAAAGCGTCGCTAAATATTATTTAAAGTGTCCTTAAATGCAAGATTTTTTGTAGTGATTAACAGAGGCTTCTCAATATACAATACGTTGAAGTTTTGTTCCTATGCTCGTAGTCTCTTGCCTAAATAAGTCTTCTACAAATGTTATGTTATAAATCTAATAAGTGCATGTTGATGAGCTTAATTTGTTTACCCGAATAAGGTCAGTGGTTAGGTTATGGCACATGCAGTACTCTCCCTATAAATATGCGTATATAATTTTTCTATGTATAATATTGATTTAAACTGTAGTTTGAATTGATTCCGCCCTGATGAGTTGAAGTTTATATAAAAAAATTTGTTTAGAGAGTTACAGAACATGTGTGAATAGTTGACAATATTATTATTTTATTATTATTATTTTAACTTTCACAGTTTACGAGGAGAGAAAAAAAAAAGAGAAATTTGTTTTTAAAAAAAAAATAGCATGCTACCAGAAAAAAAAAAAAAAGAAAAAGAAAAAGAAAAAAAGAGAGAGAGAGAGAGAGAGAGAGAGAGAGAGAGAGAGAGAGAGAGAGGTCCACTGTAACTTGGAGGTGTCCTATATGGTCAATCTCTGGACCACCGATATTTTATATTTTTTGGATTAATTTTTTTAACACTTTTGTTCAAAAGGTGTGATTTTATAAATAAATATTTAAAAGTGTAAAATATTATTGGTGACAAGGGATGCAGACAGAGCGAATCGGTGGCTGAAGGAGACATCCAACCTTCCATCTTATAAATTTTTTGGATGGTTAGGATAATTTAATTTTTTCTCTTACTTTTTGTCCTTATTTACCACTTCATTTGGGGCAATAAAAAAGACAGCAAATTTTTGATGACTTTTAACAGATGAAGCCGCATCAAAGAAAGAAAAAGGTTTCATGCCTCCCGTTTCATTTCTTAACGGATCGAGACGGATTTACAGCGGTACTTTTTTCTTATTTTTGATTCTCGATCACTTACCGCACCATTAATTCAGGACGAATCAGAATGGGATCCTCTACCAATCCAGATCCATTTGCATTTCTCCTCTTGCGAAATTGAACTCCGCGCATTCTAATAAAACTATCAGGAGGAGTTTCTGATCCGCTACTCTATTTAAAAGAATTATATATAATCTTCATTTTAAATTTTAAAAAATTATTTTTAAGTTTTGATCTTAAAAAGTATTCAACGAATATTTAAATAGAGATAAAACTAACAAATAATAGCTAGCAAATCAGAAGTTTTTTAATAATACATCATTTGGGAGCTCCGCACTGAAATTTTGTCCTACATCCATAGTCTCTCTATTGAAAAGCCTTTTACATAAATAATTAACTCATCTATATATATTACGTTATAAATCTATGTGTTGATGAGCTTTATGTACTAAATAATGTCAATGGTTATGGTATATACAATCTCTATAAATATATGCGCGTAATTTTTCTGTACATGATATTAAATCAAGCTGTAGTTTGAATTGAATCTGCCCCTAATGAATTAAAGTTTAATTATATAAAAAATTTTGCTCACAGAGTTATAGAATATAGGGATAATTGCCTATATACCCCTCATGCGTCTGAAAATATCCGATCTATCCCTATTTTTTTTTTTCTTTCTAAAATGCCCCTCATACGTTCCACCGTTATTACAAAATACCCCCGCAGTTATCTCTTGTTAAGTTAATCTGGGTTAAATGTGAGTTAAATATCTATCAAAGTTAAAAAAAATCAAAATACCAATTTTGCCCTCAACTTAAGGACAAATAAGAAAGGTTGGTGACGGTAGAGGGGTATATTGGAAAAAACCAAATTTCGCGCTTGACTTTAAGGGCAAATAAGAAAAACAGTGATGATAGAAGAGTATATTTGAAAAGGGCAAAATAGTAATTTTACAGAAATAACAGAATTACTTAACCGATTTTATCTCTAAGGGTATATTAGAAATATGTTGGAACGTAGGAGGGGTATTTTCAATATTAACCTTCTAAGAGGAGTAAATCGAAAAATCGAAAACTTTTTAGGGGTATATAAGCAATTGCTCCTAGAATATATGGTCACTTACAAAGTGTGAATATTAGACTATTATTACTATTATTATTATTATACTTTCATCACAGTTTACGAGGGGATAGAAAGGGAGAGATTTGTCATCTCAAACTGTGCTTGTAACTTCGAGGTGCCCCATCCTTTACATCTGGCCAAGGATCTTGAGCAATGAGGCAACTTTTACAACTGACCTGTGCCCCATCCTTTCGGCGCTTAAAGAGAGAGTCAGAAGCTATAAATTAGAGTATAGGTTGGATACGATAGGGTGGAGATGGGATAGCAATGAATTATTCTCAGTCAAATCGGCCTGTAGACTGTTGAGTAATGAGAGTATGAGAAATGGACATGCTTTCACGATTTGAAAACTCCGAATATCTCTCAAGATCAAAGTGTTCTGTTGGCTAGTTCTTAAGAAACGATCACTTAAAGCTGATAACCTAGTAAAGAGAGGGTGGAACGAAGACACGGTCTGTGTGATGTGTAGAATGCACGATGAGTCTGTGGATCATATGTTAATTCGCTCAGTACGTCGTTATTAAGTTTATCATGGTGATGGGTCTAGAGGAGATTCAGGCGGAGGAGCTGGGTGATGATGTACTACTACTCTGGGATAAGCGGATGAGCGAAAATGGTGTGCAATCTAGGGGTAATGGTCTCTCCAAATTGACCGCATGCTGGTGGACCATTTGGGAGGCCAAGAACAACTTTATCTTTCCTGACATCCAGATAGACCCAGTTCTAGCTGTTCAAAGGCAGAAGCAACTAATTACGGCGTGGAAAGATACCAGATATTCGAACTTGTAGAGCGATTTTTTTTTTTTTCACTCTCCTGTCGCGTTTATTCCTGAGGCCCTGGTTGCCTCACCCCTATAGTCTAATTCATCCGTCCAATAAATAAAGTAGATAACGTGCTACCTATTCTCAAAATAAAATAAAATAAAATAAAATAAAAATAAAAAACTTCGAGGTGCCCTGTTAGGTCAGATTTTCGACCACCCATATTTTATATTTTTTTGGATTAATTTTTTTTAATACCTTTTCCGAAAGTGATAATTTTATAAATATTTTTTTAGAAGTATAAATTATTATTGGTGACTAGAAATGCAAGAATGAATTAAATTTTATTCTATTTTCTTATTCCTATTCATTTGTTACGAGCCGGGATGAGAGCTAATTTTGTTGCAGTACGGGACGGATCAGGAAAAAAAAAGTGCTGCTAATTTATCAATACTTATTTAAATATTTAGCAACCATCGAAACTCTTTCTCGTTGGCTGTGGTCGCGGAGGAGGACGACAGGAAAAGGCACTTCATTTAGAATTTCAGGGAAGATGATAATCGATTTTTTTTTTTTTTTTCTAATCGGGTCAAATTTTAGATGTGGTGGGTTGAGTAGAGTAGTAACCTTTTATTTTTGGTTGGATTGAGTTTTATATTTAGACATTAGTAGATTATTTTTTAAAATTTTAATATAAATAGAATACTTACTCAAAAGTATTCTAAATATATGTTTCTATAACCTAATTCTGTCGCAGTGAGTAATTTACCCTATATCTCAAAGTACTCTTCTGTATAAAAAAAATTAAATCAATATTAACTCTTTAATTTGTACTTTAGTGTAGTACCAAATAGATCTAATAATTTATCGAAATTTTCGTTAACTTTTGATAAAAAAAAAAAGAAAAAAAAACAACGATAGTGACGTATCAACGACACAAAGATTAATATTAAAAACACTTAAATACTCGCACGTGAATTCCGAGACAAAACTAAAATGCAAAATTAACCTTGTTTAAACTTTTTATACAGAAAAATATTTAAAGCACGGAATTTATAATTAAACCTAAAGCCCCCGTTTGGTTCGGGGTTAAGAAAACACTAGTTATTTCAGGAATAGAATTAAGTTTGGGATTAAGATGGGGTTAGAGTATTTTTGTGTTTGGTTAGGATTTGAGTTAGTTCAGGATAGTAAAAAATAATGTTTGATTGGAGTAGGTGGGATAAAAAGAATAGTGGGTTATTATGAATTTAATGCAATGTTCGATAACTTCATTTGAAAGGTGAGTTAACTAACTCCACCCATTTTTTAAAATGTTTGAAAATAAAATGAGAATTAAGTGGTTATTCCACCCCTTAACCCCGAACCAAACGGGGGCTAAAAGTTTACTTAACTATTCAACCTTCATGCCGCGTAGATAAATTAATTAGAAGCGAGTAGTTTAAATTTAATTTGTATACAGATAAAAAGAAATAAATGATTTGTCATTTATTAATTGCTTTAATGCTAAAATAATTGGTGAATAAAAATGTAGCTGCATTTAAAGTGCATCTACCTTATCTGTGAGATTTATTTACTTCATCATGCCAATGCGACCCCACCATTGTTGATTTTAAACATGCTTAAATCTCAAGATTAAAAAAAAAAAATACTTTGATTGCAAAATTTAAGAACGTTATGTATTTTTACAGATTTATTTAATATACTTTATGTAATTTCTATAACTATAAATTCAATAAATAAATCGCTAACTTAAATTTTAAAGTCAAAGTATTATTAACCAGCTCATATCAAATAAATTAGATTTGATAGTCAAGTTAAAATGATCCGTAATTCAGATAAGTTCTATACATGTTTTTTTTTTTGTTTTTTTTGTTCTTACCGTTTGGTTCGGGTATAAGCAAGAACTAGCTATTATAGGGATAGATACAAGTATGGGGATAAGAAAAATAGTGTTTGGATGAAAATTGGATTGTTCCCGAGGATAAGAAAAATATTAGGTAATTTTATATAAAAAATGGAGGTGTTGGTGGGGATAACCTATAACTACTATTCTCGAGTAAAAAATTAGCGTTTGGGTAAGATAAAGGGAGAGATAAGGACCTATTCCTATTCCTATCCCCTAACCAAACAAAGCTGATTAAAAAAAAATTAACAATAAAAAAGAAAAAAAAAAGAAAAAACAAGGAGATGGAACACCTTCTTCCTCCTCTCTGAGGAGGAGACAAATTGGACAGCAAAACCTTTGCCTTCATTATTGCTTTGAGACAATATGATGATTCCCATTTGTTTTCTTCTTGATTTTCGATAAATCCGAAGGTACAACGGGCCAATTCTGTTTCTTGGACCTTATAGTACTGAAACATGTTCTTCAAACTCTCTATCTATATGTAGGGGTGTAAACGAGCCGAACACGGGCGAGCGCCGGGGGGTCGGCTCGTGCTCGGCTCGTTTATTAAACGAGCTGGCTAGTTAAAGTATCGAGCCGAAAAATTCAGCTCGTGTTTAGCTGACTCACGAACTGACCAACGAACAATAAATTAAAAAGAATTAAATTAAATAAATTTATAAAATCTTATTTATTAGACTTTGATATAATAGTTAAAACTTTATATATAGATGAGTCTTTTTATAATTAAGCTCGCATTTATATTTTTATTAATTTATCTAAAAATTAAATAATAAAAATATCTATTATATATAATTATTTATTTATATATAAAAATATAAATTAAATAAATATAGAATATATATATTCGAGCTGTTATGGAGCCGAACACGAGCGAGAGCTGACCCCAGCTCGTGCTTGGCTCGTTTATTGAACGAGCTGAAAAATTCGGCTCGTGTTCGGCTTGTTTGCTAAACGAGCGAGCCGATCATCTCATTTCGAGCCGAAGCAGCGTAGCTAAACAACAATGGAGTTGGATTATACTATATGCATGTATATAGTTAGTTAGACTAGAATGCTATTAATAATCTTCTTAGATTATATATAAAAGTGTCTCCTCTATTTCGCGCCAATTAAAATGGTACACATGAAATGAGTCAAGAAATAGGCAGAAAATGCATCAAATGTGAGAATTTTCAATAAATAAGAGGCAGAACAGTGACATAAAGAATAACATCACAAAAGAGCAGCAGAAAAGGAAGGAAAAGTAGTAGCCAACAAAGAAATGAAAGTGCTGCTATTTCTGCTGCTCCTTCATTTCAACTTCTGCTGCTGCTGTTGCTGGTGCTGCTGCGGCTGCCATTTTTGCTGCTCTTGGTGCTGCTGCTATGTTGTTGTAATATACTGTTGCTACTAAATAAAATATATATATATACTAAATAAGATATTCATGCATCCAAACAGGGACTTAAGTATAGAGCAATTGTTGGGAATCCGGTACTCGTCCCGGTACCGGATCTTGTGAATCCGCAACTCGCTTCGGTACCAACTGCTGTGGATTCGGTATCGATTGTTGGGATTTCGCAACAGAAGCGTTGAATCGGATTTTTATCATAAATTCGTCTCCTCAGCAAAAGCTGATACAATCATAAAAAGAAAAAAATATGCAACTAAAATAAGATTCATTAAATAAGAGAAGATTACACCTAACTCCTCTTCTGCACATAGTAACACCAATCCGAGCCCTCTTTCTGAATATCTTGCATCATTCTCTCGTCTTCTATACTTTCAGAAGACATCTCTTTCATCATGTGCATCCTTGCCAAGGTATGCTAATGACCCACGGCTACGAAAACCGCACACATCCTCTTGCACCAATGCACTAGGTGCAATCAAAATTATGACCATCTTGGTCATGCCATATGGGTGTGGCTAATTCATACCACCACCGCCACCAAAATAATAGCACATATGCTAGATTTATAGCTTACTACCCAAATCCTAGTATAATTAGGATTGCTACTCCGATAAATTAATATTTAAATCTATATTTAGTTTATTTATAATATATTTAAATATTTATTCTAATCTAGTTAATTAGATTCATACTCTAATTAATATTTAAATCTTAATTTATTATTTAAATATTAATTCTTATCTAATTAGAATTCAGCTACAAATCTAACCAAATCCTAACAGCAATGATTATGCAGTTTTACATTCCCAATATTTGCATCCCACTTAAATGTGGATATCATCATAAGTGTTATATACCTTGCTCCAAAAATAAAGAAACTCACAGTATTTATAAATGCACAAATATCTTTCTTGCCACACAACTCTCTTATTAACTAAATATCAATACGATTTTTTTTTAAGTAAATGATAAGTAGAACTGTCGTAAGTTTTCAATGATATAACCAGTGTTAAAAAAAATTCAAGACGCATCCATACGCAAAGGGCTGTTAAAGTCTAAGCGCAAACCGCAAGCGCACGCTTGAGAGAGGTGTGTCGGATCGTTGGCGCTAACCATTAATCCCAAAAGCTCGAGCTGTTAGAAATACGCAACCAATTCACTTAAAGCGTACAGAAACAGCGCCCACGGGTACGATTGTGACTCGGCCCACCTGGCCTCACGCCACTTCGAACATGACTCGGCCCAACCCAGCCTTACGCCAGTTCGAACATGACTCGGCCCACATGGCCTCCGCCACGAGCGGGATCGCCCATTTAAGCCAACAATCCCCCCTCCAGCATCTGCACACATTTGCAGCATGCGAGAATCGAACCCGTGACCTCTGGCTCTAATACCACTTGTCGGATCGTTGGCGCTAACCATTAATCCCAAAAGCTCGAGCTGTTAGAAATACGCAACCAATTCACTTCAAGCGTACAGAAACAGCGCCCACGGGTACGATTGTGACTCGGCCCACCTGGCCTCACGCCACTTCGAACATGACTCGGCCCAACCCGCTTACGCCGATTCGAACGTGACTCGCATGGCCTCCCGCCACAGCGGGATCTTTGGCCCATTTAAGCCAACAAGGTGAGGCGCCGCACAATTTTACAGAATTTTGAAATCAAAAAAATTTTTACTATACTTTTTAATAATTATTAAGTAGCACTAAATATGCTCTTTAAAATCATATTTAGCACAATAAATATTCTATAGTTACCTGAATAATCAGGCCTTCAAAAGGAATAAAAAATGAAGAAAAAAAAAGAAGAAGAAGCCAAAAAATATATATAATTTTAAAAAATAAAATAATGTAAATAAAAATAAAGAAGAAATTATATTTTTATCTCTAAATAAAGCTCAGCATAATGATAAATATTAATTCACAAATATATAAAAACTTTGATGTGAAAAATTATATAATTATAAGTATAAGAACATAAAAACATACATAACATGCATAATAATGTATAAAAGTTTAAAGTTTCAAAAGCGACAGAGAGTGCCGAAAGCGACGGACAAGTGGGAGAGAGGGAGGAGGTGAGGGACGAGCAGGAGAGGGTACCGAGAGATATTGAGGATTAATTATTAGAGTTTAGTTTATATTAGTTTAGGGTTTTAGGTTCAATTAAATGTTTCAACATGTTAGATCAATAAAAATATGAATTCAAACTTATTAGAGCATATTGACCTAAATCCAAATCCGTTAGTGTAAACATTAAAAAAGCGCGATTAGGCCGCTAAATTCGTTAAAAATTTTGATTTAAAAAACAGATTTGGTATAAAGTATCAAGTATAAAATATAAAATAATTTATATTTAAAAATAAAAATTATAATTTTTTTATTTATATTTTCAATAATTTGAAAATAATTTACGAATAATTCGCAAATAATTTGTGAATTTCACTGCGACGGTAACTTCGTCTAATTTAATAAAGTATTGAAACCGAAAAGACAACAATGAAGCGGCGAATAATGTGATTTGTCCGGGTTCCGAGAGATCGACAGGTAGTGTATAGTGGATGGTGCGCATTATATGCCCGCCGGGCCCGTACGGCGAGGCATACGTAGCTCGAGGAATACGCGATGGCCTTCATTGCTAGTTGCAGTAGTAAATATAACAAGAACTCTCTACCGACTTGGACACCCGGCGACGCAGAAACGACGAGAATGGAGGTACACGAGTCGGTGGGAGAGATTCGCCGGAGAGGTTCACGACGAGGAAGCTGGCTCGCAAGTGTTCCATTCAGCAACGAGGCTGTAAGATTGATTCGCACTATCTGGAGAAAAAACAGGTTCGTAAATTCTTCTGGATCTTTAATCAACTTCGATTGTTTTTATAAAAGTTTCTCACTAAACTGTCTCTTTACGAAAAATGTAGTGCAGAAATGTCATGTGGAGGGCTAAAGTCCCTTGTGCAAATAAACACGGACTTACCAATCCGATCGAGACTTGCCCTCCGCCATTTCAGCATCCAAGTGGAGTATCAGTAGAGTGGTATCGGTGTTGGTGGATTTAATGGATAGTTTTGATGGTGATTCTGTAATGTTGTTCAATGAAAGCCTAATATTGTTAATATTAATTTGTATGCGAATGTTACAGTGATAGTACTGAACATGAACTTCGTATTGTATACAAAACGAGAATTTTATATTGCATTTTCTTCAATGACAATGTATAAATTGCTATTATTAATAAAAATATCCCTTCTTTACTTTGTTACTCCCTTGAAAATTATTCTTTTATTCTTTTCTTGCACCGCTTTGGGTCGTATTATACGAAATAAAGCAGAGGTTGCACTATTAGTTGCAGTCCAATAAACCTTACAATCAATTCGAAGAAATGTTGCACATTTAGATTTCTATAAAAAACCAATACGATCAATAAATTGCACTGTTTTGTCGACGACTTACACTAATTAGACACAAGGAAGCAAAAATTTAATAAACTGTTCTTGCGTTACGTGTTTTCTTGCACTGGTAATAAACTTATTGCACTATTTAATCAAATCATTACACTACTTAGATAAATTCCACACCTCACGTTAAAACGTTCAACCAGAAAATTAGTGCAACGCCTGGTGAATGCGCTTTACTAAGCTCGTTCGCGTGTTGTATAATATATTGCATTCTTACAAGCTTACAAGGTTAATAACACTCTTATTCAATCCATTACAAGCTTAATAACACTCTTACAATGCACTGCACTGGTATAAATAATGTATTGCACCATTACAGGCTTAACAACACTATTTTTCAATCCATTACACTACTATTACAGATATATGAAACTTTACAGAAATATAAAGCCTCACTCGTTAAACACTCTGGATGGACTATTTAACACTATCTTTTACTCTTGTTCGCTATGAACTAAGGACATCGTTTTGCAGTTAAGAGGACCCCTGGAACTCCGGAGACGCCTGCGATCGTCCTGACCCGCCGCCGACCTTGCTTTCCCGCCCACGGCCATCTTCACAAATAGTTTAATATTTATCTGGCACTGCCACGACGGTCGTGGCCCGCCGAAGCTTCGCCTACTTTTGGCGAGGCCGCAGTTCATTTGAGCCATTAGCTTCAGATTGAGTGGATATGGAGAGGTTGCACCGGAACGTCGCCAGGGATGCACTGTTAGATTGGAGGTTGCACCATTTCTCCCGGCCTTGCTTCTTCGTATTGCACTATTATCCCTGTTGAGGGGGTTGTATATTTCACTGCGACGGTAGTATCGGCTAAATTATTAAAGTATTCAAACCTAACAGCAAACAGCGGGGCCGGCGAATAGCGGGGCTGATTTGGTCCGGATTCCAAGAGATAGCGAGGTAGCGTAAAACGGAGGGGGCGCATTAAATGCTTGCCGGCTACGTACGGCGAGGCATACGTAGGCCGCGGAATACGCGAAGGGCTTTTCTATACGAGGGAAGTGGTGTAATGAGTTTTATACTTGTTAACAAACCTTTGCACTGGTATTACTGATGAATTGCACTTTTACAAGCTTAATAACAATCTTTTCCAATCCATTACACTGGTATTACTACCGTATTTGTCAAGTACTAGCCTCCTTGCACTATTTCGTAATTTATTATTACTTTATTAACACACTCTATTACAGATATATAAACTCAATTACTAGTGTAACAAATTCGCTTATTTTATTAACACTATCTACTGCGGGAATATAAAACTCATTACACCACTTCCCTTATTTCTAATTACTAGCCTCCTTCCACGTTGCGCCATCCTTTTGCTCGAAATTGTACAAAAATATTAAAGGCTCAAATGTTAAACACTCTGGATGGACAAGCAGAACCGTTAAGAGGACCCCTGGAAGTCCGGAGAGGCCTGCGATCGTCCTGACCCGCCGCCGAGCTTGCTTTCTCGCCGGCGCTTACCTTCAAATATAGTTTAACATTCATCTCGCAGTGCCACGCCGGTCCTGCCCCGCAGACGCTTCACCGTCATTTGCGGCATTAGCTTGAGATTGAGTGGATATGGAGAGGTTGCACCGGAACGTCGCTAGAGATGAACTGTTAGCTGGGAGGTTACACCATTTCTCCGGGCCTTGCTTCTTCGCGTTGCACTATTATCCCTGTTGAGCTGCTTGTATATTTCCCAGCGACGGTATGTTGGGGTTATTTAATAAAGTATTGAGAACGAACAGCAAACAGCGGGGCCGGCGAATGGCGGGGCTGATTTGGTGCGGGTTCCGAGAGATCGGCAGGTAGCGTACGCGGAGGGGGCGTATTAAATGCCTGCCGGCTACGTACGGCGAGGCATACGTAGGCCGCGGAATACGCGAAGGGCTTTTCTATACGAGGGCATTTTGGTCGGCGCACAGAAAAGCGGCGAATCTGCAAAACCAAAAAGTGCAGTTTTTTTTAAATTCGAAAATAAGTAAATTTTTTTTGCAAAAAAGCCAAAAAAAATTAACAATAAGAAAGAAAAGAAAAGAAAATTTGCCTTCATTATTGCTGTGGGATAGTACGATGATTCCTATTGTTTTCTTCTTGATTTTCAATAAATCCGAAGGTACAATGGGCCAATTCTGTTTCTTGGACCTTACAGTACTGACACATGTTCTTCAAACTCTCTACCTATATGTAGGGCCGTAAATGAGCGGAACACGGGCGAGCCGGAGTCGGCTCGTGCTCGGCTCGTTTATTAAGCAATTTGTTAGTTAAAGTATCAATGAAAAATTAAATTTCGTGTTTAGGTATTCTGACTCGCTAAAGACGATAAATTAAAAGAATTAAATTAAATATATTTATAAAATAAATTTATAAAATCTTATTCATTGACTTTGATCTAATAGTTAAAACTTTATATATAAATGATTCTTTTTATAATTAAGCTCGCATTTATATTTTTATTTTTGCTAAAAATTAATTAATAAAAATATCTATTATATATAATTATTTATTTATATATAAAAATATAAATTAAATAAATTATATAAATATAAAATATATTTATTCGAGCTGTTATGGAGCCGAATACGAGCAAGAGTGACACTCGTGTTGATTCGTTTATTAAACGATGAAAAATTCAATAATTTCGTGTTGCTTACTAAACAAGCGAGCCGATCAGTTCATTTTGCTGTTCACGAGCGAACACGAGCTAGCTCATGAACAGCGAGCTGGATTACCACCCCTACCTATATGCATATATGTATATAGTTAGTTAGACTAGAATGCTATTAATAATCTTCTTAGATTATATATAAAAGTGTCTCTTCTATTTCGCGCCAATTAAAATGGTACACATGAAGTGAGTCAAGAAATAGGCAGAAAATGCATCAAATGTGAGAATTTTCAATAAATAAGAGGCAGAACAGTGACAGAAAGAATAGCATCACAAAAGAGCAGCAGAAAAGGAAGGAAAAGTAGTAGCCAACAAAGAAATGAAAGTGCTGCTATTTCTGCTGCTCCTTCATTTCAACTTCTGCTGCTGTTGCTGGTGCTGCTGCGGCTGCCATTTTTGCTGCTCTTAGTGCTGCTGCTATGTTGCTGTAATATACTGTTGCTACTAAATAAAATATATATATAAACTAAATAAGATATTCATGCATCCAAACAGAGACTTAATTATAGGGCAATTGTTGGGAATCCGGTACTTGCCTCGGTACCGAATTTTGTGAATCCACAATCTGCTCCGATACTGATTACTGTAGATCCGGTATCGATTGTTGGGATTTCATAACGGAAGCGTCGAATCGGATTTTTATCATAAACCCGTATTCTCAGCAAAAACTGATATAATTATAAAAGATAAAAATATGCAACTAAAATAAAATTCATTAAATAAGAAAAAATTACACCTAACTCCTCTTCTGTACATAGTAGCTACAACCTGAGCCTTCTTTCTAAATACCTTTTATCCTTCTCTCGTCTTCTCTACTCTCAGAAGACATCTCTTTCATCATGTGCATCCTTGCATAAGGTATACCAATGACCCACGGCTACGAAAACCGGACACGTCCTCTTGCACCCATACACTAGGTGCAATCAAAATTATGACCATCTTGGCCATGCCATATGGGTGTGACTAATCCATACCACCACCACCACCAAAATAATAGCACATATGCTAGATTTATAGCTTACATCAAAATCTACCCAAATCCTAGTATAATTAGGATTGCTGCTCCCATAAATTAATATTTAAATCTATATTTAGTTTATTTCTAATATATTTAAATATTTATTCTAATTTTGTTAGATTTATACTCTAATTAATATTTAAATTTAAATTTATTATTTAAATATTAATTCTTATCTAACTAGAATTCAAATACAACTCTCACCAAATCCTACCAGCAATGATTATCCATTTTTACATTCCCAATATTTGCATCTATCTCTCAAAAAAAAAAAAAAAAAAAATCCATTTGAAAGCAGATATCTTTATAATAAACTACACAAATAAGAAGGCTATGTACTTACATAACTAGGTATTGTTATCGTAGTTAGTTAATTCGGATTCGACAAAAATTCGGTACGAATATAATACGTATAAAATTTATTTTCTAATTTTTAAATTTGTTCAAAAATTCGACTTAAAAAACAGATTCGGTATAAAATATAAAATATAAAGTATAAGATAATTTATATTTAAAAATAAAAATTATAAATTTTTTATTTATATTTTCAATAATTCGAAAATAATTCATAAATAATTCGCGAATAATTTTCTTTGGTCCAAAAATTCAGAAATAATTCTCTTTTTTTGAAAAAAAAAAAATTTGTAAACGGATCGTTTAATTCAGATTTTCAATAATTTGCAAATAATTCGCAAATTAACTAACTAGGATTGGTACTTGTCAAAGCTAATCTATAGGAGGATACACATTTAGTTAAAGAGAAAAGGGAATATGTTTTTGGTGCTTAATTGGTTGCATATATGGTTTTGAGAATGCTTAACTAAGTTAGTATTTTCTTTTTCTGTTTTTTTTTTTTTTGGTAAACTTCAAATCCCACCTCTTTAGTTTTACACTTTATCACTTTAAATATCATATAGTTTAAAATGTATAATTTAGTACTCTCTGATTTTCTTTTTTCCTTTCATCCGCTCTTTCCTTAATATTTTATTAAATTATATACAAAAAACCTTCAAAAAATCCACCTTGATTTATCGAATGTTTACTTTAGTACCTTTTAATTTTAACTTCCTTATTAATTTAACAAAAAAAAATAATGGAAGGAATCATAAAAACAGAAAAATAAAATCACAAAATACTAAATTGATATACTTTAAACTACATGAAACTAAAATAAAAAAATACGAAAATAACAAATAATGCATTGGATGTGAGAATTTTCAATAAATAAGCTACAGAACGGTAACAAAAAATTTTTTTTTTGAGAGAAAGGTAGCACGCTATCTGCGCCATTCATATAGAAAATAAATTCAGCTACAAAAATTGAGGCAACTCGGCCTCGAACCAACATACCGAAAAATAAAATAAAAATAAAAATAAAAGATAAAAAGAAAAATTAAGAAAAATAAAATAAAATAAAGAAAGTAAATAGAATTAAAAGTAAAACTAAAAAAGAGTTCACTTAGAGCAGCAAGACTCAGTCCACTCCCTTTCCAAGTCTCGAGCTCGTCTAACCATGATTAGGGGATCTGAGGATTGGTTTCTAAAAAATCACGTTATTTCTTTCCCGCAAGATTTTCCACCAACAGATTGCGACCTTGATAAAATCTTTCGCTGACGCCCTTTGTGAGCGGCAGAAGAGACTTGGAAAGGGAGTGGGACTGAGTCTTGCAGCTCGAAGAAAGACAACTAGTAGCCAACAAAAAAGAAACAGCAGTTGCAGTAGTAACAATAGCAGTAATAAAAGTGGCAGCAGTTAAATACAGGTCATAAATAACAGCACCACAGAAAAATCAGGAGGAAAAAGTATAAGAAAATTGAGGAGGAAATACCCCTACCTACATCAGTAGGTCTTCTGCAAAAGAAAGGTAGAAAAGTTAAAAACCAAAGAAAGAACTAAAGAAAACGCCGAACATAAGGGACGAGAACAAATAGCAGTAATCGAACACAAAGGTAAAAAATCAAAAAAGAAAGAAAGAAAGAAAGAAAGAGAGTGCAAACTTTAGCACAAATAGTATACCACAAGTAGCCAACTAAATTGGATAAAATGCGAGTCGGACACAAGTAAGCAAGCATCCACCGCAGCTGCGCAGGAAAATTAACAAACTCCACATGTCGCTCGTCGACCTTTAAAACATTTCTTCATGAAATTTAGAAAATAAAGTATTCGTAAAAATTATTTATTGCATAAATTATGCTCAAATTCTGGCCAACAATCGCCTGCACATAAGAACAATGTGAAGAAAAAAGCACAGTGAACATCTGCGCCGCAATATAAGTATTCAGCTACAAATCAAAGTCTTTCCTTGCTTTTCACCAACAGCACCAAAAGCAGAAAAATAATGAGAGAAAGTGAAGAAGAACTATAGGAACCAACAGCAGAAACAGCAGGTGCAGCAAACTACGAAGTGGACGACAAAATCACAATTTAGGTAGGCAGTTTTGGTTTTCACAACTGTCATTTGCCCAAACTGTGTACTATTCTTGGTTTCTTTCCCTCCCTTCTAATCCTCCTCCTTCCGTTGCCTTGTTTTAATTCATCGCATTTATTTTTTTCATAAAAAGCTAGCAGCACTTTCATTTCTTCCCTATCCTAAATTTCCACTTCCGCTGCTGACATCTGCTGCTATTGCTGGAGCTGCCGTATGCAACTCTCTTATTAACTGAATATCAATACGATTTTTTTAAAGTAAATGATAAGTAGAATGATCAGAAGTTTTCAATGATATAACACTATATGCAGTCTCTATAGTCTATATCATTTATTTATATCGCATGATAATCATAGAAGATCACAGAACCTTGTATAATCTAAAACCAAACTCGTATATAACAATAACACAAGAAAATCTTCATAATACAAGGTCATTATTATTAGACTACTTATTCAGACATCCAAATATGCCGAATTTGTTTGTAACTAGTTCTCCTGCATAATAAAACAATATAATCTTGTTCTCCTACCCTCTCTGTAAAGTGCAGCAACATAGCATATGTAAGGAACAGTGGAACTAAATGCAGTCACCCACTTTTGGAATAAATTAGCGAGAAGCATTGTTAAGTTCTAAGAATGAAAGCGACATCGAATAGAAAGGAAGCTCATTTGATAAAAAACCAACTACCTACATGAGCTGCCATCGGAAATTTTAGAAATTCAAGCTTGGAAAAACAGAGTTGGTTGTCAAATTTATTGCACTCCTTTCCACCAAAAAAAAAAGGAAGACACACCTTCAAAAGTTCAAATACAGAGCTGATAAAGGCATTGAAGCACATGGGTGGAAAATGTCAAAAGTTTAGATCACAAATGGTCTAATCAAAATTATATAAACAAATATATAATATAAATAAAAAATTATTATTAAAATATTTTTACATTTGCAGTATTGGATGGACCTTCCACTAGTGCACATGATTTAGCAGCTAGTGTATTCAGATTGCTGCAGTAAATGATGCAGAACAAAGAGAGTTGTTTCTTTATCAAAAATTTTGAATATTTGAATCCGACCGTGAGAAACAAGAGTTTACTCGTCTCGGAAGGCTCGAACAGTTAGAGAACGATGTCTTAGTATTTTATATTTCCTTTCTCAACAATCTCGAAGATGTGAATTGTGCTGTGTGAAAAAAATGGTTTATAGATAAAAGCCTAAACCAACAAAAAAATGTTTTAATATTTCTATTCAAATGTCCCCCCCAGTCTAGATTCAAGATTGTTTGATAGACTCAAGACGTGATGCACCACTTCCCAAGAGATCACCCATTCTAGGACTACTCTTAACCCTAGCATGCTTAACTCTTTTAATCTTATGGGTCTAACCACCGCCCAAAATGCTATAGCTAGAATTAAGAGGTTTTTGACCCTATTATATCTCATATATAGAAATATTCCAAATTCTAGCGATGTCACAAGATATGGACTTGAATTAAATAAAAACAGAAGTGAGAAAACCTAGGAGGCTGATGGAATTCAAACATAGGATCTCCCACTCCATATGAAATAGTTGTTTGTCTCAGAATGCTTGAGCTGTTGTATCATGATGTTTTAACATTTCCTTTAACAGCAGAAATATTGATTAGAGTTGCTGTTGGAGAACCATTGTCATGTGCTTAGTTCAAAATGTCTATAGTTTATCAACACATGGTCACATGTTCTGATGATTTTGGAATTTTAGAACAACAGGTTCATACAAATTCAAACATGTTCAAGAGCTCATATAAAAACTCCGTTAAATAAGATTTGTCGAATTTAGAAAAACGAAATCATTGCTACAATTCATTTCATGCCATTGTAGAGTTCCCCCATATGTTCCAAATCAGAACTTGATACAAAGAATTTAAGTAAACACTGCCCTCAGATACAGAGTCTTAGATTGAAGGCCCTCACCTCGACTATTCTATATATAAAAACACCAAAATGGCTATGTATAAAGTTGTAAATGAAGAATTCAAGAAAAATAAAGCATACCTCCTTCATATGGAAACTTCTGATGTGGCTGAGATTGAGAGCTAGAAGGTTGGAGACCGAGTCCTCCCTAGTTTGTGAAATCTGATACACGAGGTAACAACATGCTATATTGTAGATGTACAATTTAATTCGTGGTCGATCTAATACACGAGGTAACAACATGCTATATTGTAAATGTACAATTTAATTCATGGTCGACTTATAGTTAATAAATGTCTTATAATATGTAATTGAAAACCATTTGGCAAGATTCTGAATAGATAATTGAAAACATAAGTAACAACATGCTATACCATTTGGCAAGATTCTGAATAGATAATTGAAAACATAAGTAAAAAAGATGATAGGAGAAATTGAGAACAGGATCAGAACAACAGCAATAGGAACAGCGGCGGAAATAACATTTGTTTCCCAAGAGGATATGGCCATAAACGTATGAACATAGAGAATTACGAAGATACTGCAGTAAGTCTCGTCATAACATAAATATGGAGAAAGAAGATGAAGGATAAACATCACAAAAATCTGATGAAAAGATGAAACTCTACCTCATCCAATAACAAACTAGACTATCCTCATAAATTGATTAGCGAAGTGATTACAGGGAATTAACATTTGAATAAGAAATGTACACATCATGTATTGAGGCTTATTTGGTAAACACTCAACTGCACATTAAACAGTCAAATGATATACTAGCTATCTTTTTATAAAAAAAAGGCCATTTTAAATAAGTACTTAATTTTCCAAGCTACCCTGAAACTTCTGAGCGCATAACCAAGACTAATTGAAACTTTTAAAGGCTACGTCATCAGATTAATATGGACTACAGTTCAGGAAAGTTCCACAGAATTTTACCAATATTAAGTGGAAGCCACACTATTGATCTAATTTTCAGTTCAGTTGCCATAGTCAAAGAGAACGCCAAAGAAATAAATAAAGGAAATTACTATTACTTAACATAAATAAGATAGTTAAAGAAACGTGTCTCAATTATGTGAGATGCATTAGCCAAGTAACAACTAAAAGCCTTTGCTCCATCGCTAATGGTTTCTTCTTTTCTCCAAGCAATAACTAGTGAGAGATTGTGGCCCAAAAGGTTATTAAATGGTGACAAAGAAGGTGCTTTCACAAGAATATGATAGTAAAATCACTTATCATATTCGTGTTGTATGCTGCCACTTCATGTCAACTTGTCCCGTGATGTTCCACATCTACAAGCTATATCAGAAAAACGGTTTGAGGTGGAACGCATGCCTAAACCCGTAAGTATTAGAGAAAATAATGTATCATATTTTCCCAACTTTTCTGTTCCGAAGACCGACATCAAATCATCACATGGACCCAAGATCTTCCACAAAAAGAACTGCTTAAAGATTTGGAAAAACACTGACCAATCAATGGAACACCTCACTAATTCATATGCCCCCCTGCATGTCAACATCTCCAACCACTGAATGCTGCTTGTGAAAAGTTCCTGAACTCCTGCAACACCTTGCAGCACCTTCAAGATTCCTAAAATGTATAACTTTGTCGCC
Source organism: Aechmea fasciata (assembly GCA_025177825.1). Taxonomy (NCBI): domain Eukaryota; kingdom Viridiplantae; phylum Streptophyta; class Magnoliopsida; order Poales; family Bromeliaceae; genus Aechmea; species Aechmea fasciata. Next base: position 11,701,311 of record CM045926.1, on the reverse strand, counting down.
TCCTAGCTTCTTCCTGAAGATCTAACCACCATATCCATGGATAATAGAAGCTAGCTGGCATATACACCTTTACTCTCCGACTGCCCGGCAGAGGTCACTTCTCCTAACTGAAAGCAGACCAAATGCCAAACAGATATTTCTTCTGCAATGTTCAGAAAGTTTCATACTTTTCCAGATAAATCATTTTGTTCATACTATGAAATTTCCTAGTTAGCAACTAATCCACTATTTCAGAAACCTAAAAATTGAGACTGAAGCGCCGTTTAACATAAATAGTTCTTTTATTGAAAATTTTAAAATGAGAAAAATAAGCTTTCTAACAACTCTTCGGCACCACTTTATGTTCCTTACATAGACAGAATTGATTTTCATATTCATGAAACCACCTAAAAGCATAGAAACTTGTGCACTGAGGCACCATTGAAGCAGTAAATCTTTTCCGAGACTAGACCTAAGCTTTCTAACAACTCCTCAGCATCACTTTATGTTCCTTACATAGACCGAATTGATTTTCATATTCATGAAACTACCTAAAAGCATAGAAACATGTGCACTGAGGCACCAGTGGAGCAGTAAATCTTTTCCGAGACTAGACCTACTAGTCATACTCAAAAATATTTATAATTCTCACCAGTGAATCTCTTGATCCGTCTCTGGCCCTAAATGCTGAACCTCTATCAGATGCAAACTCAGTCCATAAGAAATTCTTTATAACTTGGTCGGGAAGTTATTATTGTAACACAAACACCGTTGAAAGTGACTTAAATACAATACAGAGTTATTTCAAAGACTGAAATTACACAAGAGTAATATCATTACTTCTATGCAAGTAATGCCAAAACAGTAGGTACAGGAGAGCATCCTAACCTCCCTGAAGCTTGGGAAATCTCAGGTTGCACCTTCAAGAGAACATAAGATCCGCTTCATTCAGACGCTCGATTTCCCTACTTCAGTTCTTTCTTCCTCATGTTCTTTCTTCCTAAAGGCTAAATTACATTGTCACATGGCACAGAAAATTGAAGTGCAATGAAACAGAAGCATGTAAGGAATTAGGTTAGTGGTCCATTTCTTCCAAGTGAAAAAGCTGCTACAGTACATGTGCATACATAAAATGGACATGTATACAGTCTCAACCAAATGGAGAAGAGAATGTAGAAACACTTTTACAACATGCTTGAACTTTTTTAGCACACACAAAAAAAGAGATTTAGTAATGAACATGATTAAAAAAGTTTCAGATCCGTAATGTGCATTTCTTTTGAGAATGTCCTAACAGATGACAGCGGCCACATTGGACAACTTTCTTTGGCCGTTTTAAACTCTCTAACCGAAGAACCTTCTTTTTGGGGCGGCCAGGTGGCCTTCGAGTCTTAGGCGGGCGTATGATTATATCCGCTTTGCCACCTGCACCTTCCGTTCCAGCTGTTGAATCCTTCCAAAGACTTCTATCAGGAATCGGATATATCACTTGTGAATAGGCCTCCCTATACTTCCTAACGCTAAAACACTCATGGGCATATAGACGGACGTCCTCACCGCAAGACAGGAGTGCAGCAGCAGCATGTGCACATGGAATTCCATATATTTGCCACCGGCGACACGAGCAACACCGCGTTTGTATATCAACAATATTTGTCCGCTCAGATGATACAATCTCAAACTCCACCTTATTTGCCCGAAGAACTTGATAGCAACGCGAATCAGCAATAGCCTCGGAAATGAGCTTCTCGGCAGAAGGGACAAGAATCGAGGTCCATGACATTCCCATATTATGACGATCAGCGAACCAACATGTTAGCTGGTACCTTATATGTTCCATCATCTGCACTATAGGGAGCTCATGGCATTCAAGGGCCCAGTTATATAATAACTCCGTGATACCCAGACTGAAATGGCCATACCGCACCCCCTCAAAATATGCAATTGCCCAAAGGTTTGGGGGAAAGAGATGAAACCACGCCATGACATCTTGAACTTCCATCATCTCACTTACCTTTGCATCAAACTCAGCCGGCGTCAGAGCATAGACAGCATTCCAAAAGAGGTTGACTAGCTTAGAATTTTTAAACTCGTCACGGAAGCTCTCACTCACGTATCGCAAGCAGAACCCATGATAAGCAGTAGGGAAATGCGTCTCAACGGCTTCGACAATCCCTTTATGCCTCTCCGACAAGATTGTCAATATGGGCATCTTGTCCGTATTAACTCCAAGAAGCTTCCGCAATTCCGACAGAAACCACATCCAATTCTCGTCACTCTCCACATCAACGATGGCAAATGCTAGTGGGAACAGGGTGTGATCGGCATCAACAGCCGAGGCACAAAGCAAAGTGCCAAGATACTTCCCCTTAAGCTGTGCCCTATCAAGTTCCAGAAGCGGCCTACAAGAATGCAAAAAACCATAGATCGACGCATAATAGGAAATAAACAGGCGGTGGAAGCAGTTCTCAGGACCCGTGGGGTAAACTAAAGCAATACTTCCAGTATTTGTTTTCCTGATTTGCTCGCAATAAGCAGGAAGTAGGCGGTACCCATCTTCAAGAGTGCCGTGTACCGCTGCCATACTCCGCTCCTTCCCGCGCCATGCTTGCATATACGAAACGGCGACCCCGTGCTCCTCACGGATATCTTGCAGTATCTCCTTCGGCTTGTACTGGGGATTGTCTCGCAGCCGCGCCTCCACGGACCGGGCGACCCATCCCACGGTGGCCTGCTGGTGATGGAGATTGCGGACCCCCTCGCAGGTGTGCTCCCCGTGCAACGTCCGGATAGAGAAGGTGGGGACACCAGGGCACTTCGCCACGTGGATCCGCCACGGGCAGCCTTCCTTGGAGCACCTGGCAATGAACCGGCTGCGGTCGGACTTCACAATCCGAAGTTCAAAATGTAAGGCAATCGCCATGTCCTTAAGGGCCCGCCGGCACGTTTCCACATCAGGGAACTCTTGGCCGATAACTAGGGAGTGGTCCGAGATAGCAAGGCCCTGTTCTTGCGGGACTAATGCGTGGGTAGCCATGTCGAAATCTCTCTCATAAGGCGAACCAAAATATTCATACACCCACTGCTCCTGAACAACAAATTGGAGTACTAATTTGCAACAAAAGAAGCTACTTTTCAGCTCCAAGTATATTATCTGCGCATAAATCACATCCAAAACATAAAAAATTAGCTAAAACGAAGAACATTTGGATAATCTACCACTGCTTAAACCCTAAGATTTCAATATGTTTGAGTTTTCACCAGAAATTTAATCAGAAAAATCCTGAAAATATGAGAACATAAAAACCTGACTAAAAGATTCAAATTCTGGCTTAAAAATCAGCTAAAATCGCCATAAAAAGACAAAATTTTAAACTGACGTAGCAAAATATGAGAATGAGCCCTAAATCACAACCATAAAACTTAGTTAAACAAAGGAATAAAAAGATTATAGTTTCTTAGTAAAAAGAAAAAAATAATGAGAAAACCTAGAAGGGATTCGCACCGATCGAAGGGGAGACCAATCGAATACGGCGAAATCGGGTTCTTGGGTTGATCCGACGCGGGATCGTTCGATTTGGGGAGACGAGGGTTTTGTTCGCGCTCGCGCGCGATCGAGGAGAGAGAGAGAGAGACGAGAGACGAGAGAAGAGGGGCAGCGTAGAGAGAGAAAGAGAGAAAGGCGGAAAGAGGTTGAGAAGGGGATGGGTTTCGTCCGAAATTACGCGAATACCCTCGCATCGAGTATTTTATTTAGTTTATATTTGAGGGGCATTTACGTTAATATATTCGGATCCGGGTTGGGATCGAAAATAAGGATCGGATCCGACCCGACCCTTCAACGGTCGAAAATTACAAAATAATAACAATAATAATAATAATAATAATAATAATAATGATATTTTGGCTAATTATAAATGCAAAACTAAAGAGCAAAAACCCTTTTCATTTTGTGCAAAAAAATTTTATACATGAAATATAAAAAATTTACATACCATGCTATTGATTAGAATATGCTCATTTAGTACTACATAGGGGGTGTAAACGAACCGAACATGAGCTGACTCGTTAAAGTATCGAGCAAAAAAATTTAGCTCGTATTCGGTTCGTTAATAAACGAGTCGAATAAGAGCTCACTCATGAATTTACTAAAAAATTAGAATAAATATATATAAAAAATAAATTTATAAAATTTTATCATTAGACTTTGAAATCTAATAATCTAATAGTTGAAACTTTACATTTAAATAAGTTTTTTTATAATTGAGCTCACATTTATATTTTTATTTTGCTAAAAATTAAATAATAAAATATATATTATATATATATATAATTATTTATTTATTTATATATATTAATATAAATTAAATAAATTATATAAATATAAAATATATGTATTTAAGTTGTTATCGAGTCGAACACGAGCGAGCTGATCCTAGCTCGTGTTCGACTCGTTTATTAAGTGAGCCGAAAAATTCAACTTGTGTTCGGCTCGTTTACTAAACGAGCGATTCGATCTCGAGCTTATTTCGAGCAGAACACGATTAGATTAGTGAAAATTAAATTTTTCCCATTCATTTTTTTCCTAAAAAAAAAAGAACCAAAAAGCAAATGCAAAAAAGGTGGGGAAAAAAAAAAGTAATACAATAGCACAGTAGCGCATAGTTTCTTAGTTTTGGATCCTAACTCTGCTTGCATCCGACCCGCTATCATGCCAAAAAGAAAAAATAAACTAATTTAAAATGACATACAAGATAATAAATTTCAAAAAACCTACAGATACCTCCAATAATAATTATTTATTTATTTTACTTTAGTATTATGTAATTTTAACTTATTACTTAAATATTTTTATGATCATTATTTTTTATTTGTATTCTACATTCAATTATCATTTTTGTTAAAATGTTATGTATCTCGCATACGTGATTGAAATACCAATAAGAATAACATGGAACTTCTTCGAAGAACTCTGTATTATTTTTATTGATATTTGTAAAATATTTTTCACTATCATGAGCGATGTATGATACTTTAATAAAAAAAATAACAATAAGTTTTTAATAAAATATAAAAAATAGAAACTACATTGTATTTGCAAAGAGATAAATAAGGAAAATAGAGAATAAAAAAAAAAAGTTAATTTTATACGAGTCACTGTAAATATAGTGAATTACAAATATATCTCTACAACGTTCAATTTTTATATATTATTTTCGCAAAAATCCTGATATTTTCAAATAGGGTTAATTGCATACAGATCCTCGCAAACATAGTAAATTACAAATTTATCTCTGTAAAGTTCAGCTTTCATAAGTTATTTTTACAAAAGTCTTAATATTTTCATATATGTTCCCGTCGTTAGAATCCGTTAGAAAAGTTTAATTAACCATAAGTTAAATACTTTATTTTGATTAATTTTGGATATTTTTATCTCTCTTATATTATAAGACAAACTAGAGGACATATATGAAAATTAGGATTTTTGTAGGAATAAATTATAAAAGTTGAACTTTATATAAATATATTTATAATTACAATATTTGCGGAGACCTGTATGCAATTAATCCTTTCAAATATGTCAAATATATCCATCAAAAAGTTCCAACTATTAATTCAAACAAATAAAAGGGTCAATTCACCGGGTTAAGTATAATATCTATAGTTTTTTTTTTTTTTGAGAGAGAGAGAGAGAGACGTTGACTTTATTTATTTTATTTAGAAATAAACTTAAAGCTTGAAATGTGAATCAACTAGGATTCGAACTTGGGTCTCAAATGCCAACCACCAAGCTATTTGTCACTTGCTCTAAAAAAGATCGATAGTATAATATCTATAATTAACTAATTTTTTTCTAACTGCAGGACAAATAAAACTTAAATATTATAGCAATATATTTATAATTTATTATATTTATAGATACCTCTAGCTATAGAAATATATTTTAATTTATTATATTGAGTCCGGCTACTATACTATTATGAGCATAGAGCCTCTTGTACTTATAAATTTTTGACCGTTTGATCTATCCTTTAATTATTTTTATCAGTTAGATTATACTATTCAACCAACCAACTACTCAACCCTAGAGGCCCACTATCAATCTAATCGTAACTACTCTCATACTAACCGTACATTTTTTTACCCGAACGGCCAAAAAGTTATGAGTACAAAAGTTCTATACTCATATGAGGGGTAAATTGCTGCTGTTGCCCTACGAACTTTTGGCGGAGTTCCACTTTACCCTCCAAACTTTTAAAACGGTCATTTACTCCCCTATATTTTAATATTGCATTTTGTTGCCCCTTCCGTCAGTTAAAATTAACGGAGCTGAACGAGAGTTGACGGAAAGGTTAGATTTTGGCGGTTTTTGGGATGCAAAAACTATGAGAAGAAGAGTTGGAGGGCATAGAAATGGAGAAAAAAGAGTTTTTAAGAAATAAAAGTGAGTTGGTTGGAACAAGGGACAGTTTAGGTGGTAGATTTTTCACCAAAACCTAACTCTTCCGTTAACTTCCGTTCAGTTAACTTTAACGACGGAAGGAACAAAAACGTAATATTAAAATATAAAGAGATAAATGACCGTTTTAAGAGTTTGGAGGATAAAGTAAAACTCCGCCAAAAGTTCATGGGGCAACAGTACAATTTACCACTCATGTGAGTATAGTAGCCTCAGCCTTATTATATTTATATTTATCTATATAAAATTAACCCCAAAAAAATATATATAATATAAATATTAAGCACAACAAAATGTAAAAGGCCAAACAAGAGCAATACGCGAGAATGATAGGTCTCTCCGCCTCTTCTCCTCCTCCTCCCGCTTCCTCCAGAAGCGCTTCTCCCGCCGCAGCTCTCCTCCGCCGCGCTTCCCCGGCGCTCGTCCTCGTCCCCGGAACCCTCGCGAGATCCCATCCATGGAATCGCTTCCGCTGCCGCAGCAGCGGCGGCGGCGGTGGCGCAGCTCCTGGACCCGGTTCAAGTAAAGAGACTCGCTCTTTCCATTTCCCACTTCTTTTTTTTTTTTTCAATCTCTTTTAGTCCCTTAATGCGTTTCTTCTTCGCGAATTTAAGGTGCGATGGTGGAAATTTTAACTGATAATGTTTTTTAATCGCGATTTTGGATTTTTTTAGGGCACTCTAATAAAGCATCGGAACGGAGAATCTTTAGGAGAATTATCCTTTTTCTAATCATTGGTGTTAGTGTATTAAGATGTACTTGGAGATTTTGTGCTGTGGATTTTAAGTGTCGCGGCGCGGGATCGCGCGGAGCACTTGTTAGCACGGTACTCAGCGGTACGTGGCGTGCTGTGCCGATGTATACGAAGGCTAAGTGTGCCGAGTCACGTTCGAAATAGCGTTTGGCGGGGTTAGGGTGAGCCATGTTCGAAGTGGCGTAAGGCTGAATAGGCCGAGTCATAGTCGAGACTGTGAGCGCTGTATCTGTACACTTTAAGTGAATTGATTGCATATTTCTAATAACACACTTTTGAGGTAGTTGGTTAGCGCTTATGGTCCACGGGTCTAGCACACTAATAACTCGTTAGGTCTAAATCACCTGCCAAAATATTTAAGTCCAGATATTAATACCAGAGTTTTTGATCCTTATATTCTCAACCATAATTTCTTTCTCATCTGATGTGGGACATGGGACTATTGCGGCGTCACACACTTCCGCATGAAATATTTATTTTGTCTAGCATCATTGTATTCTAATTGCTTTTAATAATGTAATTGCTTGCTAAGTTTTGAAAAAAAATAGAGGATTTTGAGTTGTGCTTCTGTATAGAGTCTGTATCATGTCGATATCTTGTCAGCACAGTAAGGTATGGTGAGCTCAGTTTTTGCTGATGGGCGTATAAATAATTGTTTGTAAGGTTTAAACGAGGCTTTCTTACCGCCCTGAAACCACAGTAGTTCTTGTTAAGGTTCACCAGTCGCATATTAGTGGTTGCGGAGGATGAACTGATGGTTTTTAAGTTATATATTGAAACAGTGTTATTCTTGATACACACATCTAACTCATTTCTTAAGCTGCTGCTGACGCAAGATAAGGGATGTCGTGTGAAAGAATTAGTTTGCTCTCGCTAACTTAGTAGCAGTAAGAACTAGTTTCGACAGATACTGAGTTAAGCTGTCGAGGGTGCGCATTCAATTTTCTGCTAAATTTCTTGCGAACGACACCTCAAAATTCAGCTAGTGATTTCTGATTTCGCAAGCTATTTATTATTTTAAATAGTTCTTTATGCCATTCTAAGCTTACGTGTAATAGTTTCCTCTAGTCACTCAGCTGTGGCTGTTCGTTAGGTGAAAATGAGAGCAAAGCTGTTCTGGATGCATTCTTTTTGGGAAAAGCTTTTGCAGAAGCACTGAACGAGCGGATAGAATCTACTGTTGGAGAACTTCTTAGTGTGGTCGGTCGGTGGCAAGCTGAGCAACAGAAACAAGTTCAAGATTTCCAGGTTAGAAAATGAAACATGTCCACTAATTGTCTTTTCCTTCTCCTATCCTCACGCTATGGTTTTGATGATAAATTCTACTCTCATCTTGTATAAAACTTATGTAAAACTTTTCAGTTATCCAAATCAAGTAGGAAATAGATAAAGTAGCTTTTATGCAATACAATAGAATCGACAAAAGAATCACTTTTTTTATGTGGTCGTAGTGTAGTAGTTTCTTCTTATTTAGAACTCATCCTGGAAGAGATATATCATAGTCAGCCTAATGATCTGTTAGATACATTGTCTCTACACAACTAGCGCTGTTATTCCACTTGAATTCGTGTGTATATAAATACATACATACATACATATATATAGATACATACATACATATATACCAAGGAATTACACTTTCCATGGTTCATGGTTCTTCGAGAGGCATTATATGGAAAAGGCTATATTGGACCTTTTGATTTACAAATGGGAATAATTGCCAGATAGCTCGGAAGGAATTACACTTTCCATTTTACCTGTAGCATGTCATTTTTGGTCATCAATATCATGAACGCTACAAATTTTTTGTTTTGCGTAGATCACAATTCACAAGAATCTGCTATCCACCACCACATTCAATCACATAAAATTTGCAAAAACTAAAAAAAAACAAAACTTCAACAGAATTAAATGAGATCTGAACAAACGATGCGTCCTTATGCTAATTCAGACATAGTATCGTAGCTGTAATAGAACTTCAATGACATTCCATACTAAGACATTATTTCCACTTAACATGCTCTTAAGCTGTCAGGAAAATCTCTATTTTGAGATAAATTCTCGAGAAATGGTGCCAAAATACTTACCAGAGCAACTTCAAATTAGTGTGAGCCTTACATAGTTACACGAAAATGCAGTAAGAGCACTTCATAGGGTAACTCACCTACTTTTGTGGTCATGAAATCTCGAGGGAGCCTGCAATTTACACAAAGATGATATTCTTTGTCCTGGAGTTCTATTTTTATTTATTTATTTTTTGTGAGAACACCATCCAGAATGGATGGGGAGTTTGGCAGATTTTGACCTGCATATTACGATTAAGTTGGGCATTTAAGAAATTTGTATTGACTTCTGAAACTATGTTTGAGCTGAAGTGCTAAATAGAACACAACCCCACTAGCTACTAGCTTTAACTTAGTAAATGTTTTATCCTGATTTTGTTTATCATTCTCTTTCTAGTGTAACAAGTTGACAAATGCAGGAAGAAGTAATAAAGAGGGCTAAAAATGCCAAGGAGAGAGCTGCACTGGAGGTCGCGGACGAAAAAGGTGCCATCTCAAAGTCGGTAGGCGACTCTTCCGAGAGTGCTACGAGAACTGTTTCACCCCCGTCTTCTGGTCCTACTGCAGAGGAGCCTCTCCAGCAGGCACTTAAAGACTAGCATCTTTTTCCGCTCAATTAAACACATTGCAGTATGATAAGTTCGAGGGTAAATTGCACTATCGGTCCCCATACCTACTACTCAAGCTTCACTTTGGTCCTGAAACTATCAAGTTCAACATTTGATATCCTGAACTTCCGAAGTTGTTTCACTCTATTCCCGATTCCTATCTTTTATTCGATAGAAAAACTATTGCCTGCAGGCCCTGCACCAGGCAGATCTGTACATCTTTGCGCCGCGCATCAATGAGCCCTCGATCTCATTCGACCATTTTCACCAGTAAGTTGTTGGATGGCTGTGATATGAAGTACGAGACCAAAGTGAAACTTGAATGGAAGTCTAGGAACTGGTGGTGCAGTTGACCCTAAATTCGGCATACGATTTTATTCCGATGTTGTGCTTAGAACTAGTGTTTCGCTGAGCCGTCAAGCATCAGCTAGGTTATTTATTATTAAGAGCATTGTATCGCACCGAATGAACATTATATTTTCTCGAGAAAATGAGCGTAATCTCGGCATCTCGAATGCTTTGTCTCATTAGTAAGTTTTATGCAAAACGAAGTGAATTGTTGACACTGTTACCAAATGTTTATCTGATGTTATGTCTTCTTCTATATTATGAGGCTATGGAAGGGTCTGTGTTATTGAGCTGTAAGAGTGTTCTACAGGTTGAAAATAACTCTCAGATAAATACAAATTTTAGTATAATTATGCAACTTTTTTAATTTATTTCGGTAAAAGAATTTTGTACGTTACAAGAAATCGAAAATAAAAGTTAAAACAGAAATTCTCTCTCTCTCTCTCTCTCTCTCTCTCTCTCTCTCTCATAATTGACTTTAGCACCATTTAGGACTGAGTATAGAGCACGGTTTTAAATGTCCGTCGACATGAACCGTATCTATTGTGCTGTACCGTGCCACTAAAATGCCGGCATGATATAGATCCCGTATTAATGGTATAAATTATTCAATAAAATTCAAAAGATATGATAAAAAGACATAATAAATAGTTATAATATTTTATTGCTAAGAAAATAAATATTTTATGCTATTATATGTCGGCACACAATAATTTTTTTGACCGGCATGCATCAGCACGGCTCGGCAAACATCGTGTCGTACCGTGCCAAGAAGTTTTCAGCACGACCCGTGCCACGGCACTTAAATCCTTGGTTAAATTTAATTATGATAAATTAAATAATAAAGATATATGTTTACGGGCTAAAGCAAAACGAGCCACCCGGAGTGTTTCCTTCCGGTCCAGTTCGGTTCATCCCCTCCACCCAAGTCTCAAAATTTGGCGCCAAGCGCATTGGGGAACTCGACGCAAATTTAAAAATCCCGCGCCAAAAAGGATTCAAACCCCACGGTAAAAGCATTTTCGTAGCCCAAACGGAGATCTCCTCCCCAAAATGAAGCCCAAAAATCCCACAAGCATAAGGCCATTTGGCCAATCCTCTCTCCGATCTCGCTTCCTCTCCAAACCCAGGTGCTCAGAATCTTCTCTAATCCAATCCCTCTCTTGTTCTCGCTTCGTTTTCGCGCCCATCACCTGTTTGTTAAAATGTCTAAACGAAGAGAGCATGTATGTATTTGTATGTGTGTGTTTGTGTTTGTGTTTTAAGCGGTGACGATGTGGGTGGAGTGCCGAAGCCTCCGAAGCGACCGGTCTCGCTCGCTGAGTTTTTGGATCGGAAGTTGGTCAAAACGGCCGCTAAAACGATTAAGGTAGCAGCTTGCCTCTGTTTTGTGCGGAATCATAATTCTTGTAATGAGGCGAAGATTTGTTCTTTTTGGTTGGTGAATTGGTTGCTTCCTTTGTAGGAGAAGCAGAGTTCGTTTTCGTCGATTGGATTTGGGGGCAAGGGCTCGGAAGGTAAAATGGATGATGCGGGTGTTGGTTTGATCCTCAATGAAGCCGCTTTTAAGCGATTCAATTGCCCGTTGAAAGAAGAGGCCGATGTTAGGATGGAAAAAGATGGAGATTGTGATGAGTTTCTATCAAAATTTGGTGGAACCAGAAGGGTTTTGCGGAAAAGGAAAAACCCTTTTGGTGATTCTTTAGGTATGTGGTAGAGATGAAAATAAACTATTTGATTTCCTTATTAGTCGCCGCACATTATCACTAATTGAACCTCAGCATCTCTATTAGGGGAGAGTTGTTTTGATCTGATTTTATTTTTTCTTGCATTACGATTGCTCATTACTTTCACTTTCTGCTTATCTTGTTGTATGATGTAGTGCCGTTTAACGTTGAGTAGTGTTATTAGAAGCACTGTATTAACATCAAAACTTCATACTTTTTCTTTCTCCAATAAAATCGTAAGCTCCAAATAGGGTTCTTTGAATCATATTAGGATTTGGGCTTTTCCGTTTGTCCAAATGCTCTAATGTTGAGTAGTGTTATTAGAAGAAGTATTGTATTAACATCTCCTTAATACTTTTTTTTTTGTCTAGTAAAATTTGTTAGAGGTGATTGTAGCTGAAAGTAGAAGTAGAAAGAAGGCCAAACAGTTAGTACTGAGGACATGAAATTACAGTAGTTTATTCTGTAATTCTTAGGGGATGGTGAGAAAGATGCTGCTCCGAATTCCTTGGTTGTTCTAGGTGATGACCCAAAGCCTCGCCCGAAGAGAAGAGGCTTCAAGTCCAACAATGAAAGATACAAACCCCTTTACAACCACTGTAAGCTGTCGCAATTATGCTTCTCAGATCTATTGGAAGTGTGATTGATCACTTAGTACTGCAATTCCAAAAAAGTTATGATCTTTGATTACAATGTGGAAAACTTGCTTGCAGATGCAAATGGACATGGATGGTGGGACTGTGACCGGGAAGGCGTTGATAGTGAAGAAGTTGGTCACAAGGAAGTATGGGAAGGAGTGGGCTCCACCACCGTGGGAGGTTTGGAATGGCACTGACTCAGTTTTAAGCTGTGCATAGAATGAATCTGTCAGTTTTAAGCTTCTTAACAGGGAGCATGTTTATCTTATTTAGTACTCTTCCAAACAAACTCGATGCATGGTGTATCATCAGCTTTTGCTAATGATTTCATTGCATGAATGCTGTTCATCAACATCATTTGAGTGGTTCTGCTATATACGATTGAGTAAGCACAATTAAAAGATGAGCATTACCCTCAATGAGTTTGTCCTGAATGGCTGTATTTTACATCTTACTTCAAACTGTGTCCGTCTTCTAATCACTAGAATGATGTTTCCAGCCTCTCAATGCTCCAATTTAGTTACTTAAAAGTAATTTAACGTGAAATATAATGCACCGATAACTATACACATGCTTCTATCATCTAGAGAGGTTGATACATATTTGAGCAATCTACATAGGGAATCCAAGGTTGTTTACGACACATCCGTATGCGGCCATGTTAGTATCGACGTGCTATGCCAACTGCATGTTAGCTAATACATTCTTTTCAGACCATGTTAGTAGGGTCGGCACAGCTTTGATTGTGATAGAGAAATTCTCTATTAGCAAACTTGATTATCTTACACTAGAATACCAGCAAATCATCAAATAATGAAGATTAGGGATAAGAGCATTTGTGGGTGTGATTTGTGGCATTATCCTTCTCTCATATAAGTCAATTTCATTTCCATAAGAAGCAATATGTAAAAATTTGCTTTTCTAGTCTTATTTAGACCAAAGTTGCAAGACTTCTATAAAATTATTTCTTCATTTATCTTTCTACAGACATAAAAGGAGGTTGTCATTAGTGCCAGGTGGTAAACAGAGTGGCATCTCTTACATCACATTTTTCTCACAATAGTTTTCATTTTCTATTAATCAGTAATGTACCTTTCAAATGCCTTGGCATCCTATGTGTTGTGCCCAAACATATTAGATTGGCATAATAAGTGATTTAGGTCCTGATATGAACTGAAACTCCCACCACAGAGAATGTGTTCCACTCTGTCATGATGTCTGTGTATTGTTTCCCCTTGTTTTCAAATTCTCTCCATAGTTTAATATACAGGACAAGCTCATTCGCCTCGGATTCGATAACAATCATTTTCTTTTCGCACCATTTTAAATGTCTTCATCATTGAGTTCTGTCCTCCATAACTATGTCTCAATTTGAGATATCGAGAAACATTTTCTCAGTTTCTTTATATAGAAATTATGTTCCAGATGTATTCAATTATATATATTTTCTGTAAGAGAATCGAGCCCTCTGGGTATTGATTCAATAGTGTTCAAAAATATCCAACTACATTAAATTATTCAGTGCTCTGTAAAAGATGGTTTCAGTACCAAACCTGGGTCCTCAAGAAGCTCCATCAATTAATGCATTTATAGACTTTATCTGTACTGTTGTATTCTGATATAGGGTATGTCATCTTTTGGAGTGTGCATAATAATCAGATTGTTAAACCTAGTAATCACATTCTACCAATTTGCATTTGAGTAGCCATTGCTTACATGTAGTATACTACACTGACATTTACTATATTGAACTTATATAAGATAAAAAAAAATGTTTAATTTTGACATAGGACTTTTTTTCATACTCTGTCATGATTTAAGAAATAAAAACACTAAGCTATAACTAAAAACCACTTGATAATCTCAATGGCCTTAACAATAAAAAAAACTCTGCTTCATGGTCTTTACTGCAACTAGTCACTTTACTCTTTATTTTTTTGCTTTGATATTCACTCAACATGCTAAAATATCATATGTCAAATGTTTCACATGATTAACCTTTTTGAATGATAGTGATAGCTAACTCCTCTTATTTGATTGATTTATAAAACAAAGTAACATGGAAACACTCATTTATTTACAAAAGCTTAGAACTTGTATTTGGATTAAGCACATTTTGTAAGCTAAAGATGTAGACCTAAGTTAAATGGGAGGATATTAATTAAATGAGACTAAGAGCTTGACAGAATATGAATTAAAAATCTCTTGCTTTAATATCAGGTTAATATAATGTGAAACAATCTTCTTCTTTTTTTTTTTTTGTTTCAAAACTATAACCAGTATTCTTTTCTGATTAGTACTGCATGTTATTTAACTTTAAATTGCTCATTGTCTCATTTCTTAGTAATTTTTTCATGTGAAATTTATTTTGTAATGCACACTTTATATTTCTCATGTAAAATGGCTTATTCTGAGGAGTGATTGGTGCAAGGAATAATTTATTGCTTCTAAAATGAAATACATGTGGAATGCTTATCTCGAGGTCATTTAATTCACATAAAATGGAAAAGAAAAAAAAATTCTCTAATTATTGCACAATATTATCAGGTAAAGGACAATTGAAGCAGGTTCCCATGTACAGTGGAGAAGAGGTAAGCACTGTTCACTGAGAGGGAACAACGATTCAGTGAACCTGGTCTATTAGATTGGCCAATAAGGTGTGATTGTATTACTCATATGTCACTCATATGTATTCTTTTACGAATGAGCACCGAATCGTTGATGCTAATCATTAATTCCAAAAACTCAAGCTGTTAGAAATACGCAACCAATTCATTTAAAGCGTACAGAAATAGTACCCACAGGTTTCGATTGTGATTCGGCCTTATCAGTCTCATGCCTCTTTGAATATGACTTGACTCAGTCTCATGGTATTTCGAACATAATTTGGCCTAATATGATCTTCCGTCATAGAGCATGATGCTGGTCTATTTAAAAGCCAACAATTTTGTGTGTATAGGAATTTGGTTGAATTTAATATGCTTGCTAATTTAGTAAATAACTATAGAGATTAGGTTGAATCCAATATGCTTGCTAATCTTGTAGATAATTAGTGATGTAGATGAGTGGTTGTCCACATAAAAGTTTCTTTTTGGGGGGGGGGGGGATAATATTTAATATACTCTCCAAAACTTTAAAAATATTAATTAAAAATATTATTTTTATTGATTTTTAAAAACTCTTCCAAATGTCCCTAATTAGAGTTTGCTAATAGGAATTAATTAGAGTTGAGATTTGAGAAGCATATTTTGGTAATTTTATGATAAATATAAAAATTTCAAATAATAGTTAGGAATCAATAAACAAAAGTTTTTTTTTTTTTTTTTTGCTTTTACTTGGTCAACTTAGAGTCATATACTCTGGTAATTAGCTTTAAATTAAAAAGGGAAAACTTGAAATACCAGTGGTTTTACACTTTTTCACTTTAGTATTCTATGGCTTAAGCTATATTAATTTAGTATTATGTAATTTTATTTTTTTCTTTTTATTATCCATTATACTATTTTTTTTTGTTAAATCAATGACAAAGTTAAAATTAAAGGGTATTAAAATGAATATTCGATAAATCTAGGTAGGGTATTTGAAGTTTTTTGTATATTATGAGTATTGGAGTCCTCCTACTTATAAGTTGTTTTCAATGATGAAACTTTCGACAATACACTTCGTTAAATATGATAAAGAGTATTTGAAATTTCTAGAAAATAAATTTTGTAAATTTTTGAAATCATAATAAAGTCCATCAAGTGGGTATAAAATGAACGGTTAAAATCGAACGATGTCCTAAAAAAGGATGATCGGACCCTTCAATTCAAGATCAGAGTTATTGATCTTTATCTATATAGTGAATAAAATTTTCTATCAAAAATTTAACAAATTTCGATTCTTTTATACCGTTAAACTAGCAAGTATTTCATACCGGCCGTTAAAAATTGTCAAATTTGTGACCTCTTGATCGTGAGGTAAATAACGAAAAATTATAAAATTTGATTTTTAGAAGTTTTAAATGCTGTAAATAACGTTTAACAGTGTAGATCGTCGATTCGGAAGCTTTATCATTGAAAACAATTTATGAGTAGCGATCGTACTCATAATAGTATAGTAGCCGAACCCCAAAATATTAATAGAGAAGTTGACGAAAAAAGAAAAATAAAATTATAGGATATTAATTTGATGCACTTTAAACCACATGATATTAAAGCGAGAAAATATGAAATCCTAGAGGTAGTATTTGTAGTTTACTTTTTTTAAAAAAATAAAGTTATATAACCCTACAAATTTTATGAAAGCGAGAAAGTATGAAATTCTAGAGTACAAATTTTAAACAAAGTAAAATTCAAAATCAAAGTAAAGTAAAAGTATGAAATCCTAGAGATAGTATTTGTAGTTTACTTTTTAAAAAAAATAAAGTTATATAATGCTATATATTATATAGTATTTTTACCTTTTATACAATTTACCAAATCACATTATTTTATCCCCCATTACCTTTTACCACCTTTTTTTTCATTATATATCCTTTATCCCTATCCTTATATCTATTTTCATCCTGAACAAAAATTACTCTCTATCATCCTCATACTATCCTTCATCCGAACAATAATTACTTACTTATCCCAACACCAAACGCTACCTAAGTCTCTTATAAACCCAATGACAATATTATTCCCATCCGATGTGAGACTATTGGGGTGTCAAATATAACCCTACAAATTTAATGAAACTTACAAAATATTCTTTAGCTAGTCAAAGTTTTTAATACTTTAATTTGATACATTTGTGTGATAGTGTGGTATTATTTACAAACAAATAGTAACTAGAGTCATGATGCGATATAATAGTGATATAATAGGAATGCGATGATAAGGATATATAATGTGCTACACGTACGTTAGAATATAATTTTGATAAATTTTATATATTTTTAATTATTTTAAAAATAAATTGATAGGTTAAACTATATCTTTTCCCAAAGGTTAGAAAAGTTTATAGAAATCATTTTTTAATTTTTTTCCCCCTCCTTTTATTAGATTGGGAGCACGTGTCAGAATTTCATTAGTCCGGTTCGGTGATGACGTGGTAGACCATTTTCAGGTAATTTCCCCCGTCCATAGGGTGCCCCCCGAGTTTGCGTTATTTATTTTCTTTTTCTTTTTTATTTTATTGAACGAGTTGTTAAAAACTCTATTTGCAATGAGCTGTGCATGGGACCTTCGATCGTTCCCTCATGTCCCATGCACGTATTGTATAAGTACGTCCAAGCACCACCCCTTCTCCCACACCTCAAAACCCTAACCCTAATTCCCTTCCCAACCACCTCTCCCTCTCCTCCCCTCCCCCATCTCTCTCTCTCTCTCTCTCTCTCTCTCTCTCTCTCTCTCTCTAATGGAGAACCCTAATCACAAGCACCTACTCTTACTCACCTCCCTCTTGCTCCTCTCACACTCTGATCTCATCCTCACCCACACCCAGCTCCTCCCCATCGTCACCCGATGCTCCGTCCATGGCGCCGATCGCAACGTCTACATCGTCCACGTTAAACACCCTAACACCACCCACCTCCTTGCCGCCGCCGACCGCGAGACCTACTACAAGTCCTTCCTCCCTCCGACCGCTGCCGCCGGAGGCGAGCAGCGTCTTATGTACTCGTACACGCATGCGATAAGCGGCTTCGCAGCCCGGCTCTCCGACGCCGAGGTGGAGGCGATGGCGTCGAGGAGGGGTTCGTCCGCGCGCACCGCGACAAGGAGTACCAGCTCCACACGACGCACTCGCCGGGCTTCCTCGACCTTCACCCGGACCACTGCTTCTGGAAGGAGTCCAATTTCGGCGCAGGGGTCATCATCGGCGTGCTCGACACTGGCATCGCCCCGTCCCACCCGTCCTTCTCGGACGCAGGGATGGCGCTCCCGCAGTCGAAATGGAAGGGCGCCTGCGACTTCGATACGAGGTTCTGCAACAACAAGCTCATCGGCGCGAGGGGTTCAGCCGAGGGTGCCGCGACGAGCCGTTCGACCGCGACGCCCACGGCACCCACACTGCTAGCACAGCTGCTGGGGGCTTTGTCAACGGCGCTTCGGTGCTCGGCCAGGCGAAGGGCAGCGCGGCGGGGCTCGCGCCGAGGGCGCAGCTCGCGGTGTACAAGGTGTGCGACAAGGCGTGCTTCGGGAGCGATGTTTTGGCCGGCATCGACCAGGCCATCGCCGACGGCGTCGACGTGCTATCGATCTCCTTCGGCGCGCGCTCCGCGCCGTTCTACGACGATGTCGTGGCGATCGGCACGATGGCGGCGGCAGCATGGGGGATCTTCGTGAGCACCTCGGCAGGCAACGAGGGCCCGCGGGAGGGCTCGGTGGAGAACGACGCGCCGTGGGTGCTCACCGTCGGCGCAAGCACCATCGACCGGACGGTCCGGTCCACCGTGAAGCTCGGCAACGGCCAGCAGATTTACGGGGAATCCGCGTACCAACCGGGCAATTTCCCGGCGACCCAGCTGCCGATTGCGTATCCCGGTGCGCGGGGAATATCGCGCGCGAAGACGTGCAGCGACGGCTCTCTGGACGGCGTCAACGTCCGGGGGAAAATTGTCCTCTGCGAGACCGGCGGCGCTAACACGAGCATCGAGAAGGGGGCGATCGTCAGAAGGGCCGGCGGCGTCGCGATGATCGTCATGAACGGGCCGACGGAGATGTACACTCCGGAGGCGCGCGCCCACGTCCTCCCGGCGGCGCACGTCGGCTACGCCGACGCCGTCAAGCTCAAGGCCTACATGAAGATCGCGCCGACGCCGACCGCGGCAATCTCCTTCGCGGGGACGCTCTACGGGACCCCGCAAGCCGCCCCCGCCGTCGCGGCGTTCTCGGGGCGGGGGCCGAGCGCGGCCAACAACGGCGTGCTGAAGCCCGACATCATCGGCCCCGGCGTGAACATCGTCGCGGCGTGGCCGAAAAGCGTCGGCGCAAGTAGCAACCCGACGAACGACGAATCAATCGCGGCATTTAACATGATCTCCGGGACGTCGGCGGCGGCGGCCCACCTCGCCGGGATCGCCGCGCTGCTGAAGGCGTCGCACCCCGACTGGTCCCCCTCGGCGATCAAATCGGCGATGATGACGTCGGCTGACAGCCTCGACCGCGGCGGCAATTTCATCTCCGACGAGGCGCTGCAAGCCGCCCAGTACCTCGCCACGGGGGCCGGGCACGTGAATCCGACGAAGGCCGATGACCCGGGGCTCGTCTACGACCTATGGTTCTCCGACTACGTCGCCTACCTCTGCGGCCTCGGCTACACCGACCGACAAGTGACATCGATCGCCCGAACCGGCGTCGAGTGCACGAGCGTCGCCGCGATCGCCGCGGAGGAGCTGAATTACCCGACGATTGCAGTTGCGATCGGGGCGAACGCGCAGAAGACGGTGACACGGACGGTGAGGAACGTTGGGGAGCCCGGGGAGGCGTATGCCGCGGCGGTTGACGCTCCGGAGGGTGGCAGTGAGCGTGTTCCCGGACAGGCTCGAGTTCTCGGGGACGAACGAAACGGCGGTGTTCGACGTCTACTTCACGACGGGCGACGACGTCGAGGGCCGGGCCGGGGCCGTGGCCGAGGGGCAGCTCAGGTGGGGCTCCAACAAGCACACAGTGAGGAGCCCCATATCCATCACCTACATTTGAGATCGTATATATATATATAATTAAATATATCTTAATTTTGTTTGAGCTTGTTCTTATATGTACGTATTTGGTTTTTGAGGAGGAACCCTGTGTTGATGCTATAGGTTCTTCTCATGGTGAATAAGAGAGGAGGCGTGTGTGTATCCATGCATGTGTGCTCTTTTTTTTTTTTCATTTTTTTTTGGCATTACTTATTATTTTGTTAAATATATATATATATATATCTTGTTCGTATTCGTATCGAATCAATTCGTATTTGTTAAATATATATATCTTGTTCGTATTTGTGTCTAATTAATTAACTTTTTAAATTTAAATCGATTGTTCGAATTAACCGATTAAATGAACTAAAATATTTTTTTAGACCGAAAATTAAAGTATACGTACATTATCTTTTAAAATATTTTTAAAAAGCAAAATAACATTTTTCTATTGTTAATTATTTCCTCTTGATCATTCTTGTAATATAAATTAACTTTGTTTGTAAATGGTTTAAATTTTTTAAACCAATAAATCTAAATTATTAGTTTATCATAAGTCTAATTTAGAAAAATCCAAACCGTGCGATCAAACCGAACCAAAAAGTTTTGGCTTGGAATAATATTTCGATCGGTCCGGTTTAGAAAACTATAAAAGCCTAATCAATCAAATGCTCTGTCCTACAGTCCACGACTAAAAATAAATAGCAAAATAAAATCAACGATAAAAAATTCTGGACACGTAGACAAAGTACAGTAATTTTAATTAGTGAGGGCCTATCGGAATACACACCTACACTATTAAAACTCGAGTTAACATGAGATAACGTAATTAATGGACTTTGAGCGATAATAGGCCAAAGCCAATTATGGTGAAGAAAGATGAAAAAAAAAAAATAAAATAAAATAATATACTAATTATTGTGATTAAATATAAGGACCGTACACTTTAATATTAATAACTGGACTAAGAACTAAGTTTAAATTTTTTGGGTCAGCGATGTGGGCTCAGTACTAGTTATTAGTGTTAACGGTTGAATCGTTACAATCTAGCTTTACCATATGTCTTGAGTGTCATGGGCCTAATTATGTTTTTTTTTTTTTTTAGAAAAAGGTAGTATGCTATTAGCTTAATTCATTAATTGAAAGTGTGAATTAGGCTACATGGGTGAGACAACTTGGGCATCAAGAGAGCAAAAAAAAAAAAAATTCGTAAAAGGGTCTGTTTTACTCGAAAAAGATAATCCCACTCCGATTATAGTTGATTAAGTTTGTGTACTACTAACGTAGGATTTGGTTGAATATTTATAAAGATCGTATCATTTCTTGCATTCCAAATAGACTACCAGCATCTTACCAATTCAGATAAGCTGAACTAGGATTACATCGTTTCCCAAATCCCTCGCCTATATGCTGTCTACTCCCGTCGCGATGATAAACTTGCTGAATACACACCGCGTGTATAGATGGTCCACTGATTCCTCTTCCGCTCAAAGAAACACGCAATTTATGTTTCCCACCCACCCACGCTTCACGAGTAAATCAGGGAGCCTCTTCTTGAGAACGAGCCACGTTGAATAGGTCGTATTTATCGAGAAAAGTCCATTTGGGCTCCAAGGCCAATATAACTAGTCCGGCGTTTGTTCAATTGTGAAGTAGGATATCCTTTCCTCAAATTCTACAATGCTATCGTTAATCCCAACAAAAATTTTGGGCTCCGCACCCAAAATCCTAAGCCAGTCCCAACCGGCCCTTGTGAAGCAATCCCTGACTTTTAAGTTTTTTTCACTCGGACATCTGATAGACTTTCGGGAATGCTAGGTCTAATGTGGTCTCCCCACAACAGCAATCTAGCCAAAAATCAATAGAGTTCCCGTTGCCTAGTTTAAAGATAGCTCCCCATTTGAAGATTACGCTGAGGCTAAGAACTTTTTTCCACCAATGAGAGTGTGGCCTAAATGATTTGCCTTCCATCAAAGGTCTCCTCCTTTGGTAGTGTAGGTCTAGGATTACTCTATTCCACTGCAATTAAGGAGCCGTGTGGAACTTCCACCACCATTTAGTTAGTATGGGCATGGTTCAGAGTCATTACATCCAGAATGCCTAGGCCACCTTCTCTTTTGCTCTTACAAACGTTCTTTCAAGCCTAATTATGTTATGATCCAAATTGTAATGGGCCTAATTACATTATGATCCAAAGTACTTATGTACCAACAACATTTCCATCTCTTCTCTACTTCTATTTCGAATTTTGTTAAATGTAAAGTAATACGAAATAATCATTTTCAAAACATAATCAAATTCAACAATATACCACACACAGTTATATATACTCTCTCTCTATATATATATCTATATTAAAATGTATTAATCTAGTGTACAAAATATGAATGTATATAGTAAACACAATTTGACTAATAAGTACTTGAATCTTCTTGTAAATTGAAGTCCCAGTTTGTCCTTAAATTGGAACCTTCCAGAAAATTCTTGTACCATCTAGCAGATAACTTGGGTATTCTCTCTTGTGTCTTAAAATCCACATAGTGGAGTCCGAATCTTAAAGTGTAACCAAATAACCATTCAAAATTGTCCATCAGAGACCACACAAAATAGCCCCTAACATCAGCTCCTCCCCTGCATCAGAGATTACAAATACATACAATTTTTTAAAAGTATACATTGAACATTAATGAAAAAAATTAGATACTCATGCACATTTTATGTACTGTATCTGCATCTGGTCCAAATTTAATTTGAAGGCGAAAAATGCAAGGCCAAACTACAGTTCTGATCCTCAAATTAAAGCTTGAGAACTAAAGTGTCATGCACGCAGAATGCAATTTGGCGATAAATGAAGAAATTAAATTTTATACATAACTTCATCAAAAAAATATGTCATGTATTTCAGAAACACTCATGCTGTGAAATTGTACAGATACGAGCCAATGCATATCTTAAACACACCGCATTTCTCGGCCTAAGGATTACCTGATGGCCGACGACAGAGAAGCGAGATAGTCATGTATATATTTCACTCTTTCGACGTCATCGATTAACTTGTTTACCGTGATGCTGCTATTGATCCGCTGAGCACAACCTGACGGAAGAACACAAAACGCTTGTTATCGACGTTTCGAAAATGTCAGTACAGTAAAGTAACAGTAAAACAATTGCATTATTTCAGTATGTTGTTGCTGCTTCATATGTTCCAGGGAATCTGTTCAAATTAACTACAATAAGATGAAATTGGCTCTGGGAACTCGATCATGTGTGTACAACTAAATCCGAGCGAACAACTAGTTTCGATTGCTTTGCTATCGGACGACGTTAAGCACGCTCGTTCTACTGTATTTACCATTTTCAGTAATATACATTGGCGTGTTGTTGTATCTTTGCTTCATGTACGTGACCGCCTTCTCGATGCCGTCAGGAACGACGTAGGCACGCGGCATCCCAGTCTGCGACATTTTGTACGTATTTCTTTAGAAAAGTTAGTGTCATCAATTGTGCAGCTGACGCTGCTTCGCAGGTTACATACTTGTAGGGATGAATCGCGCGTAAAATTTCAAAAGAGTTTCAAGATTACAGTGTCAGAACTCGTGCCTGTTCCCCGATTGGTACGCCATTTCTCTCTCCAGTAGCGAACACTAAAGCGTTTCCGTTGTAGCCGTCCAATGCGCATGAAGAGAACATGCAATCCTTGACATACAGAGCCATGTAGTGGTTGATGCCGATGAAGTCTAATTTGTTCTGCAGCAGCTTTTTCTCTTCTGATGTGAATGTCGGTAGACTCGAAGCCAAGATTTCGCGCATTTCAGAAGGATAATCGCCGAAGAATAAGGGATCCAGAAACCTCCAACAACAACATAGAGAAACACCCAGAATATAATGAACAAATGGAAAAAAAAAACACATAAAAACCACTAAACTAGCAACTTAAGTGGCTTCAATTTCTCAATTCGTCGAATAAAGGGGAATAATTAAGCTTATTACTGTACTAATAATGAAGGAACTGTATATATAACTAAGTCGTAAACATGTCTTAACTCATGCCCTTCATATCATCATAAAATTTCAGTTGAGAGAGAGATTAATTATTACCATGCATTTTCGAATGATCGAGCCCTTTGAGCAGCTAAATGATCCGCTGTCGTATTCGTCAGTGGTTCATACCATATTGTGCTAATCACAATTCCAATAGAACCACCTTGTTTGGCCTTTAGTAAGGACACAAATTAGAAATCATATACAACTTACGAGAACTGTATACAACACGAAAGGTCAAAAGGCACGTAAACCTGTTGCATATTGTAATGAAAATCATACATAACATGAAAATGAAATCCTTTTTCTTGTAAAGAGAGAGAGAGAGTATGCATAGTAAGTACCTGGTATTTTGTTCTGTATATACTGACCGCGGCAGCATGAGACAGTAAAATATTATGTGCTGCAATGTACGGTTCCAATGACGAATTTCCAAGACCACAATTCCCGAAAGGTTTGGAGCATCGACACGGAGGATACCTCCCAATGATATAACCAAATTTAATCATAAGGTTTGGCTCATTAAACGTAGTCCAAAACTTAACTCGATCGCCAAATTTCTTGAAACACACTTCTGCAAAGTAGGCAAAATCTTTCCTGGAAATTTCAGAAAGAAAAAAGAAAGGTGAATTTTACTCAAATGACGAATCGTTAGTGTCGCTTAAAAGTTAAAATTGGAAGAGCAATGCTTATTGTATATTGTATACTTTATCTCTGGACTCAACCATGCACCATATCGAACTTCGAGTTCATGCGGGACATCGAAATGGTTTAATGTAACAAATGGTTGTATTCCTGCTTGAAGAATTAGCGACTGACGGTCAGAGACAGCAAAAAGATGTTTGATTTTGTTGTAGCTATGTACTAGCTAGCTTATTCGTCGTGTCGCATAATTACCTTTACCGACGAGGGCGTCAATAAGACTATCGTAAAATGCTACTCCCACTGGATTAACATCTCCAAACCGACCTCCTGCGAAAAAAAAGAAACGAAATTTTAAGTAAAAATGTCTCCACATTTCAATAGATATCTATGGCTCGACGAAACTCACTTGGAAGGATTCGCGACCATGATATTGAGAATCTGTAAGCGTTGACGCCGAGTGAATGCATCAACTCAATATCTTCCTGTTCAGAGCAGGTCTTATAAGCCTTAACATAAATGAATACAAAATGGTGGTGTGGTGATACATTTAAGTATTTAGTAAACAAGTAATAATGCATGTTCCTTTAACAAATTTAAGTTTCTTTTTGAATGTGTTAGTACCATGTAGCGATGATAGTGATCGTCGGCAATATCAGCATTGCTCCCATCATTAATATGCCCTGATACAGAGGAAATAAAGTTAAGAATACATCACTTAGTTGATTTGAAAAAAATTGACTCCAAAATATATTGAGATTTGTACGATTCGATTCGATCGTGAACTCCTATTTGGATTCAAAATTGATTAGAAGATGTATGCAACACTTACCGTAAATGTGACTGAAAACATCCCAATTGCTCAGGCCTTTATTACTTTCTAAGTATGCACCCTCAATCTGAAAAAAAAGGGGGAACAAAAGCACAAGATACGCGATCGAGTTGTTATTTCATACTTGATGTCTAAACAATTAAAGGACTAAATTGTCGATCCTGTTACCGTGGCGAGTCCAATGAATTGATGATTTTGTTGAAAACTTGCTGATCCACTGACATACAACATATCCTTAATTGATGCAATTTTTTTGTTTAATTCTATGTATCTATCTTGAAATAAGAAAGTAAAATATGTTCAGAGCTGTTACAACTCAGAATCATAAATACTTCCGCTTCGTATAATCGATAAAATTATTCAGCAAATCAAGTGGCAAATGAAAGAATCTTTCTTTTTTTTTTATATGCATTTGATAGCTACCTATCTTTTACTAGTCGATTACAAAGGAAATCAATCTTGAATCAATTAATTGAAGAGAATTTCTTCGAGCTTTCGCCACCAGAAGCTCCACTGTAATAACTACGGATTCTGATTATTTCTTAGTAATTTACAATCAGGGACAATAAAAGGGAGGTTGGAATTTTGAGAAACCTTTGATCATCTGACATATTTACATTTAATCACCTCTCCCTTTTTCGCCCAAAAGATCGATCTAAAAAGAAGAACAGAAGAAGTACAAGGACTAAGTAACTACGCAAGAGCGAACAGAAGGTGAATCATGACACGTCGACAAAATAGATAATAGCCTAGAACCGACTACGATATCATATTTATCCGAAAAACCACGCTAAAATCTCATCCACAAACATGAAATTGCATGGTAAAATCTTAAGAATCACATCTCACATTAAATTTTTCGGGTCCTGGAGATTGAAGTGCAAACCTGAAAAGAGGAAGTTGCAGTCCCAAATAGGAAGTGTGGTGGGAATTGGCTCCTATCAAGAGAGGAGACTAAGGAGAGAATCTGCAGAGAAACAGCTACTGCAAAAGCCTTTTTGCTCTCCATTTCTCCCAACTCTTAATTTGTGCCCAATCACTCAAAACTCCATTATGGTTTTAGTAGTTAATAGGGGATGGTAGGTAGGAAAACAGTTTAAGAGATGAAGCAATTTGATTTGAATAATGAGAGATTTTTCTTCTTTTTTTTTTTTAAACTAATTTGTGTCCATGTTGGTGTAATTGTCACCACAGATCTTAATGGATTATTGTAATGTAACAAGTAATAGCAACATATGCATGCATTGATTAATGTAAGATCTTAATCTAGTGTTGTACAACCCACACACGTATTTAAAATATACTCCGAAATATAATTGATGAGTCTGTTTCGTGTACATGACATTTTGTGATTAATGGTTACTTCGCTATCATTTTTGTAGTCACTTTCGAACATAAATTTTATGTAATGGAGTGTATGGATGGACTCTGAAATATTTGTAACTTAGTAGGTAGCAAGATTATTCTCTTGTTCGCTTGCGAATTGGATTATAGGCTAATTAATAATGATTAAAAAAATCACTTACTGACTCATTCTTTTTGTTTTTTTTGAGGAAAATCGACCGAGAGCGAAAATTTATTTAAATAAAATGAGACGATACAGAAATTTAAAAAGTCCTCAAAAGAGGACTACACAACACTTTTTTTTTTTTTTTTTTTTTTTGCTAGATAGACCCAATTGGCTAGTTGATCAGCTTGCATAGTATTTCTAGAGAAACGAAAATCCCATCAAAAAGAGAAGGCGTGACATGCGTCGTCGACGAAGGATTGAAGCTTTTTGATCTTTATTCCAACGTCCCAAGCGAATGACTCGGATTCGTCAGATCTGAAGTGGATCGCTTTAATAATCAATGCTCAATCCGAAAATATCTGAATTCGTTCTCCGAAAAGATATTCAAGAAAAATTTGAGTGCTTTCTACACTATTGTTAGGACTTTTACTAAGTACGTCACTTAATTACTTATATAAAACTGAATAATAAACTACATATTATTTTTACTCAAGTTTATATAAAGCTGGCTAATCAACTACATACAAATAGATAAATTTGAATTATAAACTCATCATTTTTTTTTCAATAATAATTATAATAATAACTAATAATATTTTTTTAATAAACGAATCTAGTCAATTTATAAATAATTTAAAATAGGGCTTTTTTTGCAAATAGCCCCCTAATAAATTTTTTTTTTACAATTGGCCATGTATAAAATTTATTTGCAAAAATGGCCCTACCACCGCCACGCAAGCGCCACGTCAGCGCCACGCGGGCGGAGCGGGGCCATGTGTTTAAGTTCAACACGGTGAACCATTCACGGTGTTTAGACACGGTGAATGGTTCACCGTGTCCAATACACGTAAGACCCATCGGACTTAGCCAAAATATGGCTAAGCCCGGAGTATTTGTATTGGACACGATGAATGGTTTACCGTGTCCAATACAAATATCTTGGACTTAGTTGTATTGGGCACGATGAATGGTTCGTGTCGTCTACAAATATCTGGCCCGGCCCGCCCGCGTAGCGCGACGTGGCGCTTGCGTGGTGGGATAGGGATTTTGCAAATAAATTTTACAAAAATTATAAAAAAATTTATTAGGGAGCTATTTGCAAAAAAAAAGCCCAATTCCTTATGAAAAAGGTTTCTTAATATCACTTTCTCTCTCCCTCTTTCTTATCCTCTCGCTGTCACCAAAAGCCTGAAAGAGTGGCCAGGAATTAAAGCTCCCTCAAATGTCTTTGTACCCACCAACCCTTGACTAAGTTTTATATGTTGTTACCAAGGGCTTTTTTTTTGCATTTACCTCCCTAACAAATTTTTATTTTAAAAATAGTCATATCGAAAATTTAATTTGCGAGAAATGGCCCGTGAGCATCTTCTCTTGACCTTGGCTTGTCAGTATGACGTGAAGTGAGCGAAGTATATTAAGTTAAACACGGTGAACCATTCACCGTGTCTAAACACGGTGAATGATTCACCGTGTTTAATACGTATTTTTTTATAATATAAATAAATATAAATATTGAAAAAAGGAATAGGGAGTAGGGATGTCAATGGGTATGGATATCCGAAATATTATCCGAATCCAAATCCGAATAAATTATATATATACATAATTTATTTTTATTTATTTATATAATAATATATAAAATATTTAATAATTTTTAATTTCTTAGATCTTCATCCAACGGTATAGATTTTTAAAACTCTGGGTTTAGATTCGGATTTTGAGTTTTTGGTCGGATATGAATATGAATATGAATATGAATATGAATTTTTAAAATCGTCGGGTTTGAATCCGGGTTTGGATTTTAATTTGATTTTCATTCGGATTTTTGAAAAAACGAAGAAAAGGGATACGTATACGAAACACGGTGAACCATTCACCGTGTTTGATTTTCGAATTAAATTTTGACAGTGCTATTTTTAAAATAAAAATTTGCTAGGGGCCTAAATGCAAAAAAAGGCATGTTACCAACATTATGGTTATATATATGGATAATACTGATAATTTATATATAAACACAATTTAAAATATTAATATAGACTTATTTACACTACAACAGAATTGAATTATATGGACACATATTTAGGACAATTTTGTGTAAGTGTTTCATTTATGCTAAAACTTAAAAAAAATAAATACTAGTGCTTAAATATAAAGCTCAATCCAACCAAAAATAAAATGTTACTCTACTCAACCCACCACATCCAGCCCATTTGATCTGATTACAAACAAAAAAGAAAAAAAAGAAAAAGAAAAATTGAGTAGCATCTTTCCTTCTCCGTTTACTCAATCCACTGAAATAATAAACGAAGAGCTATTCACTCTCGTCCTCCTCCGCCATCACAGCCAACGAGATAGAGTTTCGGCTGTTACTAAATACTTAAATAAGTATTGGTAAATTAGCGGCACTCTTTTAGGTTATAGCGACACTCTTTAACGTCACTATATACCTGCAACTCCACATATATCAACACTTTTTAAAAGTGTTGGCAATTTAAATACGCTTTTTTTGACCTGTATCTATATTTAAAAGTATCGTTATAGACCGTTTTTATTGTAGTATTACGCAAATAGGATAAAACATTTTATTTTTCTACTCAATTATTAAACAATTAGTATCGACGGTATCTAGTGCAGTTGGCTATATTCGTTCTAAAATGAATCTGATAGGATTATTTATAAAAAACTTATACAAACATTCACGGAAAAACCATTGTCCTAGAACAAGTGGTAAAAGGACTTGGTGGTTGATACTCGAGACCCTAGTTCGAATCTTAGTTGATTCACATTTCTTGCTAAGTTTATTTCTAAATAAAATAAACGAAGCAGATAGCGTATTATCTATCTCTCAAAAAAAATTATTTTATAAACTATACAACTCAATGAATGTTACCCTTGAGTACATGATTTATGCTTCTTCCCTAAATCCCTAATTAATACCATCATATATCCTATTTTGGAAAGTATTGTAAAATTTGTTTATAAATACACCGTTACTATTTAACGGTTAGGATTTATTTGATCAAGATTTTAAAGGAGACTCAAAAAGCGGCATGGACCCCACACCTATAGGGGATGAATCATTAATAAATGATGCGTCTATTATAAGGCGACTTTATTTTAAATTAGAAATGTCGACGAATTTTCGAAAATTCAAATCCGACGGATTTTAAAAATTCATATCAAAATCCGAACCCAACAAAAAATTTGAGATAGATTCCGAAACAATATTTCTCTTTTCAATATTGATAAACTTCAAATACTACTCATGTGGTTTTGTATTTTTTTATTTTAATATTTTGTGATTTAATGTTTATTAATTTAGCCTTATAGTTTTATTTTTTAATTTAAAGCCCCCTACGTTAACATTTCGTTAAATCATATACAAAAAACTTCAGATGCCCTACTAGATTTATTGAATATTTACTTTCGTATCATTTAATTTTAACTTTGTTACTGATTTAACGAAAAAAATTAATGTAGAAGACAATAAAAAGAAAAAAAAACCACAATGTACGAAAGTGATACATTTTAAACTACGGGGTACTAAAGTGAGAAAGTACGAAGCCATAGGAGCAGTATTTGAAGTTTTTCCTTTTAAAATTTAAAAATATATTACATTAGAGCTAAAATTTTAAAATATAAATTTAAATATAATATCAATTTTTTATATACGTATAATTTAAAAAAATTAGGGTTCGGATTGGGTACAATCAAAATTCATATTCGAATCCATATTCGTCGGGTTTTTATTTTTGATATCCACATCGGATAAATCTACTCTGCTTGAATTCGAGTTCAGATAAAATTTCAGATATATGTAACCAAAGATAATTCATTGCTTTGTCAAATCTCAATTAGATACGTGTTAGATTATTTTGTTAATATAAGTAAAAGCGTGGAAATTAATAATGCTTGTGTTTTTGCCTTAAAAAAAATCATTAACTTTGCATTTATGTAAAAATATGTCATATATTTGGATTTTATAGATTTGATTTAATTTTAGGTTTAATTTTTATATATATATATACTTTTCCTCCAACCTTGAATTAATTACATAAATATTTCTTTAAAAGTGTCAATATTAAAAATACTCCTCTAATTTAGAGAGACTATCACTAATACCCAAATTGATAATCATTTGTTAAATATAAAAATATTTAAATACCGTTTTCTAAAAGCTTAAACTTTTAGAGTACGTGATTGTTTCACATGGTATGAAAGCGAGGAGGTCACGAGGTCGAGTCACGCGGGACTCTAGATATTAAATTCCTTCCATTTAATTTAAGCCCACGTCGTAGGCGATTAAAAAGTCTCGAGCCGATTAAAAGGTGTTAAATATAAAAATGTTTAAATATCGTTTTCTAACCGCTTAAGCTTAAAGCCGGAGCGCAGACATAAGAAAGCGTGTTAAATATAAAAATATTTAAATACCATTCGCCAAAAGCTTAAGCTTTTATAGTACAACGTATGTTTCACATCATTCATTAAAAAGTAAATAAAATTTCTCATTTTGTCCATCATCTATTATCTATTCCTTTTTAATTAACTTAAACATTATTTGATTTGATTTGAAACATTATAATTGAAAGTGTAGCAAATTAAAACTAATTAATTACAACAGGAAAAAATTATATTAATATAAACAAAGAAGAAAATAGGTTCACAAAAAAGTATAATATATTTTTAGTTTTAGCTAATTTCAAAAAAAAAAAGAAGAGAGGCTTAATTACATAAAAATTAAGAAATAATAATTAATGCATAACTAAGTAACTTACAAGATATATCACTACTGAGAAATAGATATGCTCTCAAATATGTAGCACTATTATACAAATTTTTATTTTTTTTTAAAAGACCATAGCAACTATACACCTTGACTATGAACTTGTTACAACAAACGCACAAATAGAAACCAAATAGTGAACACAAAACAGTTAAACGACAAACAAAAAAAGGAACACACAGATTTACGTGACAAACTTTTTACAGAAAAAAAACCACGGGCGAGCTAGGGAGGAGAGAACTTCACTGTCCAACAAAAAAAGAGAATACAATATTCAGAAAGTACAACCACAAGGATCTATCGCCTCTAGGGCAAAAACGAAAAAGAAACTCTTAACGAGTTTCGGATCCGATCCGTACCCTGTCGGCCCGAGCCCTCTGCTATCCACCACAGACATTCATTTTTCCTTCGCAATTTATTTTTCAAATTTGTCGCACCACGAAACTATCGGCGAGTCAAAGTTTCGAACTGAAGTCGACGATCAATTTCGAGTCATGTCTAGCAGAACTGGAACACACTAATTTTGTATCATCTTTTTTAACTTTTGGTAAATTTGAACCATTGAGAAATTTTTTGTACCACTCAGCAGATCTCTTTGGAGCTCTCCTTTGTGAATCAAAGTCCACATAATAAAGTCCAAACTTTATAGTGTAACCAAATACCCATTCAAAATTGTCCAAAAGAGACCATATAAAATAACCTCTCACATCAGCTCCTTGCCTACATCAATTTAATTCAATTTAATCAGAAAAAATATATATATATATATTTCAAAAATGATTTAATGCATTTTACTTTCACATGTAAATTCATATATAGGGGCCATGGCTACTCGAAATCATAATAAAATTCATCAAACGGGCATAAAATGAATGGTCAAAATCGAAAGACGTCCTAAAAACGGATGATCGGATCCTTCAATTCAAGATCGGAGTTATTGATCTTTATCTATGTAGTGAATAAAATTTTCTATCAAAAATTCAACAAATTTTGATTCTTTTACACCGTTAAATTAGCAAGTATCCCATACCGGCCATTAAAAATTGTCAAATTTGTGATCTCTTGATCGTAAGGTAAATGATGTCGAAAAATTATAAAATTTTATTTCTAAAAATTTTAAATGCTTTAGATAACATTTAACGGTGTGGATCGTCGATTCGAAAGGTCTATCATCGAAAACAACTTATGAGTACGAGGTGATCGTACTCATAATAGTATAGTAGCCGGACCCCATATATAGGCCAGCAATATGAATAATTAAATTAACTACATTAGCAACTTAATTAATTACCTCATGGCATTGGACAAGTAACTTAGGTAATCATGTATAAATTCAACTCTCTCAATATCATTTACCATTTCCTCCATTGATGTGGTACTATCACCTTTTTGGCTATAACCTGAAAAACAAAACAAAAAAAAACATAGGTTTATGTACCAAATTCGATCCGAAAACTTCAACTGCGACGATATTTCGACGACTCACCGTTCTCCGTGATGTACATTGGCGTGTTGTTGTATCTTTGCTTCATGTACATGACCACCTTCTCGATACCGTATGGGACCGCAGAAATCCCCGGGAGTGCAGTCTGCAAGGTTAGAAGTCATTAGTAATGCGAAAGGAAATCGTTTCTTCTGATTCGAATACGCGTATCTTCACTGCAAACGTCGTGCGTATTCGATCGCATACCGCTAACCGATACGGTTGAAGCATAAGTTTAGG
This sequence comes from Aechmea fasciata, assembly GCA_025177825.1. Classification (NCBI taxonomy): domain Eukaryota; kingdom Viridiplantae; phylum Streptophyta; class Magnoliopsida; order Poales; family Bromeliaceae; genus Aechmea; species Aechmea fasciata. The sequence continues at coordinate 11,667,555 of CM045926.1, read as the reverse complement.
TAAGAAATTGATCGACTTGGCAGTCGTACGCAGAATCATCGAGCTTAATATGCATGCATACAGACAGACAGACAGACAGACAGACAGACAGAGACGATCAGTAGACAACTACTGTCCAATTCATTCAAAAACGATAAGATTGTATATGAAAAGAAACTACGTTTTTTCGGGAGATCGAGCATATACGAATAAGTATTGCAGAAAAATGGCATAAGTAATGCTAAGGATGTGCCCTTTTAATCTCCGATTTATACCGGTTTTCCGATTGGCACTCCATCTCTTTCGTCAGTCGAGAAGACAAGCGCGTTTCCTTCGTAGAAATCCAACTGGCACGACGAATGCTTGCAGTCCTGAACATAAATACTCGAATACTGATTGATTCCGATGAAGTCCAATTTGTTCTCCAGTAGCCTCTGCTCTGCAGGTGTGAATTCGGGTAAATTTGAGCCTACGATGTCGCGCATTTCCGCAGGATACTCGCCGTTGATTATAGGATCCAGAAACCTTCGATTCGTAACAGTACCAAAACCGTAGCGTCAAACTTGGTGCAGTAACTATTTACGCCGATAAATAGTAGCACAATCAATAGACCCTACCATGGAGCTTCGAAAGATAAAGCTCGTTGCGCCGCTGCATAATCCTCTGTGGTATTCCTCAGTGGTTCATACCATTTTGTCGCAATAACTATCCCGATTGATCCGCGTTGTTTCGCCTAAACAATAAAACTATATGTCAGAAACATAGATGTTTCACATTATCAGATTTTATCACGCAATTTTGTCGAATCTTAACATGTAAACCTGATATTTTCTTCTGTAAACATCAACTGCGATCGCGTGCGACAGTATAACATTATGAGCCACAACATAAGGCTCCACTGCAGAATCCCCAGAAGTGCAATTACCAAATGGTTTAGAGCATCGGCACGGCGGATACACTCCATTCAGGTAACTGAACTTGATCAGTAGGTTTGGCTCATTAAATGTGGTCCAAAATTTCACGCGATCGCCGAATGCGTCGAAGCAAACTTCCGCAAAGTAGGCGAAATCTTTCCTGAAGCAGGAAAAAATAAGAAGGGTGAGTTCGCTGACGACACGAATTCGTGAAGCTCGAAACAAATGGAGCTGGATCAAAAGGAGATCAACATACTGGATTTCGGAGCTCAACCATGCGCCGTATCGATGTTCCAATTCGTAAGGGAAATCGAAGTGATTGAGTGTTACAAATGGTTGTATTCCTATTCAATTCAAACAGCAAGAAAATTAGCTTGTATGTATTGTTCTCATTTCGGCCGAGCTTCTGAAACCGCTTCTCTGCCCTGAGAAGCAAAAGTTAGGTACTAGGCAAATAGAAAGTTTAGCAAGTAGACTATGGCCAGAAGACAAAAAATGAACTTATTAGAGTTTCGCAGCAGGAGCTTCAATTCGAAACTTTTATCGTATATTGTGCGGAAAGTTGTTTCGAGGACTATAGCAATACTTTTACAAAAACTCCAGTAAGGGGCCGTTTGGTTAGATATAATTATAAATACATTATAGTTAGAGATGAGGGGCAGTACTAGTTACAACTATATGAATCATGTTTGGTTGGATGTAGTAGAAAGTGCTGCAAGTATAAATAATTTGTTTGGTTGCATATAATTGAAAAATAATTTTTAATTTTTTTTCATTTTATATATATATATATGATGGTGAGATTACTTCCAATGTAAAAAAAAAAAAAAAAATTTTTTTAAAAAATATTAAAGAGGTAAACATACTTTTTATAAAAAGCTACTCTATCTCACTGCTGCAGTTGGAACTGCGGCTAATTTAGGCATAGTTCGAACTGCTGCATTTGAGGCTCCTCTGCGGTTTCTATCTGCAGCAATTGAAGTTAAATACATCAAGCTAAACAAGAAATTTGCATTTACATACGATTACAACTACGATTCAGCTACGATTGCAACCACTCCTAAGTGTAGACAGGTGCAACATGTCACCTAATTATTACGTACCTTTGAGTATAAGGGCATCAATAAGGTTATTGTAAAATGCAATGCCTTCGAAATTAATCTCTCCAAATCGACCTCCTAATTATGAGAGAGAGAGAAATTATTTAGCAAAACTTAAAGAAAAAATAGAGATAAAACATTAATCAATCACTTAAACTCACTTGGGAGTATTCTTGCCCAGGATATGGAGAATCTGTAAGAGTTAACACCCAAGTAATCAAGCAACTCAACATCTTCCTGTTTTTGAGGAATCATTAATTGATGTTAAAGAGCTCGAATCAATTCGAAAGCTTAATCTAATAAGTGGAGATATGAATCAGAGCTTGAAATTGTAAAATAATCGTTGTACTCTAAAAGCTTAAACTATTAGAGAACGATGATCGTATATTTTTATATTTAACAAACACAATGTTAAAACACTCTCGAATCAACGCAAAAGCTTAAATCGTGCAGGTTAAGATTTTAATTTATATCTAATATCAAAAAGAAAAACTATGGAAATTAAACCAAAATATAAAAATTAAGTAAAAATTGTGTATTTTTAAAGCATCATAATTTGTGTACCATGTAGAGATGGTAATGGTCGTCGGAGACGTCTCCATTGCTCCCATCTAAGATTTTTCCTGAGAATAAAATAAATACCAAATTATTATTATTATTATTACAAAATAAGTACCATATTAAAAAAAAATTTGGTGAAAATATAAATTTGATTGAATAAAATATTAAAAATTTTGGCAGAATCAGATGGATAAAAGAAACAAAATGATCCCCATCTCGCGCTCCATTTCTGTGAGACCCCAGATAGTCCTATATATGAGATATAATAGGGCTAAACTCTTAACCCGGCTTAAGCATTTTGGGTGGTGGCAAGACCCAAGAGGTTAAGAGAGTTAAGTGTGCTAGGACGGGAGTAGTCCTAGGATGGGTGACCCCCTGAGAAGTTGGGGCGTCACAGGGTGACCCCTGGGAAGTTGGGGCGTCACAATTTCTTAGCAGATTCGGGACGGATTCGAGCCTGATTATTAATTTTTTTCTTATTTTTTAATCCTACTTTACTGTTTCCTTCGAGACAAATCGGGGCAGGATCTCTACCAACCTAGATCCATTTGCATCAATATGCTTCTGTGTGGGATACATGAGAAAACGGTTGATTATTTATTTACTCAGTGCGTGTTTCTTAGATTTCTAATGATAATGACCTTGGAGAGTATTCAACTTCGAAATTTTGGCGACGACGTGATTTCGATATGGGACAGGTGGATATGTAGGAAATTAAGGACCGTCACCATCAAGATCCGGGCCAGCTGGTGGGTCACTTGGGAGGCTAGCTAGGAACGATACTATTTTCAGATCGAACAAGCCTAACCCTTTTATTGAAATTCAGAAGATTAAACTGTTGATGTCCGAATGGGATCAGATGCTTTTAGTAGATATGCATCAGTGCAATCATTAAATTAGAATCAATTAGAATTTTTTGTTTTCTTTTGTTTTTCCCGCCTCCTTCGAGGCCGTGTTGCCTTACTCATGTAGCTTAATTCACTTTCTATGAAAAGCAATGAATGAATGCTTTTAAAAAAAGCTTTTGTAATAATATAATAATAATAATGGAATTATTTAGTACCAACTTTACATGATAAGTTTGATTTAGGGTAGGTCCCAATAGGACTCAATTAATCCATATCCATATCAATAATTTTATGTGGGATCCGAATATAAATTCGATATTGGCCGGGTTCTAAGAGGGGCCCCATAAATATTTTTTGTAATCATGATTTAATCAAATAACATGGCATATTTCACTTATGAAATTATTTATCTTATTTTAAGAAAAATGATTTGAAATTTGAAATGCTATTCAATTCAAAACTTTTAAAACTCTGCTAAGTCCCAATCACAATTTTTTTTTTTTTACAAAAATTTCATATTAAATAGGATATTACCGAATAATTGTTCCGACATCCATGCAGTACACACACTACAACAAAAACAGAATATAGCGATATTTTTAAATATCGGTATAGGTTAAAAAAAAATACTGCTGGCAAAATTACTAACACTTTTTAAAAGTATTGCTATATGTAGGGTTGGTATAAGTAGGGCCAACTTGATATTTAGCACCTACTCATCCAGAGAGGGATATGAGTCGATCGTAGCTCTCTACGATCCTCTACGATTCTCGCGATCGAACTCCGAAACTTTTTTTTCTTTTTTATTTGTAATCGGACCGAGTGGGCTGAGTGTGATTGGTTGAATAGAAAAATTTTTTGTTTTCGATTGGATTAAGCTTTATATTTAGGCCTTCATAGATTTTTTTTCTTTTTTAAGTTTTGGTATAAATGGAATACTTATTCCAAAAATGTGTCCCTATAATTTAATTCTGCTGCAGTGACATAAAATTCAAATCCATATCCGGTAAAAAGGACTTGGATATAAAACTTTACAAATTTATAGAACTAAAATAAATAAAAAAATATCTTTTATTATATTTTATGTATTAACTGAGCTAGCATGTTATATATTGAAAATATATCAAAATCAGTTTCGAATTCAAAAAGAACGAATTGGAACAAAAAATAGTAAAATTTTCTAACTTGAATTTCGAATCCCAATCTAAAACCAAATTCAAATCCAATAATTTTCGGAGTCGGGTTGGATGGGATAATGTGTGATCCATTTTTCATCCCTATGTGATCCAATAATTTTTATTTTTATTTTTATTTTTCCCTATCGTGGTCCGAAACGATATAGTTATGTTTTGTTTAATAAAAGAAAAAGATAAAAACTTATAAAATTTATCAGAACTATAAACTATATTTTTAAATAGGCTATATATCCACCTTTTCAAAATTTAATTTTACTACATATTTTTTTAAAATTTATTTGATTTGAGTCGGTCAACGGCATTTTAATTTTAATTACATTTGTAAAAATAAATGATACATTCAAATTTTAAAGTCAAAGTGCCGTTGGATCGATTCAAATCAAATAAATTGAAAAGTTGAATAATAAACTCAAAATTCAAAAAACTGAATAGCAAAATCAAAATGGTCCATAGTTTGGATAAATTTTACACGATTTTTTCATATGTGCTTTGACTCTTTTTTTATATAATAATTAAGAAGGTATATATATAGTGGAGATTTAATTTATTAAAGAGCTTTTGTTTTAAATAGAACTTAAATAACACTTTTGCAATTACTCTAAAAATATGATTAAATATATGTCTAATCCTCTACTCACTTATATATATATATATATATATATATATATATATATATATATATATATATATATATATATATATATATATATATATATATATATATATATATATATATATATATATATATATATATTCCCCTGAATTTAACATGTCATTTTCATCAACATAAAATATAAAAAAAAAAAAAAATATAAAAATTTTTTTTTTTCCTGAGAAAGGATAAATTTTACCTGGCATGTGAGTGAAAACATCCCAATTGCTTAGACTTTTATTGCCCTCTAAGTATCCACCCTCAATCTGAAAAAAAAAGAAAAGAAAAAAAGAGTTACTATCTAAAAAAAAAAAAACTGAAAAAAGTAAAAATGTTTAAAATTTAATTACCTCAACAATTACTCATTTTGATTTTGACTACCAAGCCTTTACAAATTTTGATTTTACTATTAAATCTTTTAATTTATTTGATTTGAGCGCTTTAACTTCAAATTCTGAACATGTCGTTTATTTTTACGAGTTCAATTAATGTACTTTTATGTAATTCATGTAACTGTATTAAAAATAAGTATCCCACCAAAAAAGAAAAGTTGCATTAGTAATTTCTCATAATAACTAAGTAGTATAATGAAACCAAATTAATCCTCCATTTTATTGATGATCACATTACTTAACAATTAACATCTTCTTATATAGGCTTTGTATGGAAAATCTTATTCAATACTCTTTTTTTTTTATTTAATCAAGATGTTTTTACCATTTACAAAATGCCGCGAAAAGTAAAATATACTAATAAATTATAACACATAAATTATCTCATAATAACTAAGTATTCGATAATGAAATAAAGATAAAATCCTCCATTTACTATGGACTACTGTACGCAGTACGATCGCCTCGTTTGTATTTACTTACAGCTAATCGATCGATCCACACCGTTAAACGCGTTATTTACGCATTTAAACGTTATTTACAGCATTTATAACTTCTAGAAATTAAATTTTATAATTTTTCGATATCATTTACCTTACGATCAAGACATCACAAATTTGACAATTTTTACGGCCGGTATGGAATATTTGTTAGTTTAACGGTGTAAAAGGATCGAAATTTATTGAATTTTTGATAAAAAATTCTATTCCCTACATAGATAAAGATCAATAATTCCGATCTTGAATTGAAGGATCCGATCATCGCTTTTTGGGCGTCGTTGATTTTGGCCGAATTCGTTTTATGCACGCTTGATGAACTTTATTATGATTAGAAAATTTACGAAATTTATTTTAGAAGTTTTGATACTGCAGATCATATTTAGCGGAGTGGATGTCGATTGAAAATCCGAACGTATCAACGAAGCAGGCACATGAAAACAAATTGCTCATAAGTAGCCATAGTAAATATTCTCAAATAAATTCTTAATTAAAGTAATATACGACAAGTAATTAGCAACTCTTAATATATTATTAACTACTACTATCATTTGAAGGTTATGGATTATGAATAACATTACTACCTGATAAGAAGAAGTAGCAGCTCCAAAGAGGAATGTTGATGGGAATTGGGTTCTGTGGAGAGATGAGACATGGGAGAAGAGCATTTGGAGAAGCATAATAATATTAATAGCCATTAACATGCACTTCATCTTCTTCTTCTTCTTCTCCCCTATTCTCTCTCTCTCTCTCTCTCTCTCTCTCTCTCTATTTTTGATCCCTTTGGACTCAAGAGAATGGTTCTCCTCACTAATTTAGGGGCATCTATGTGTCATCTTATAGGAGAATATATTTCACACTACCTATGACAGTGTTCTATGGACCACAAGTGTGATTTTCAGATTGAAAATGACTTTTGATATAATTGAATTCAGGTGAAAAAAAAAAAATGTCCTCTGTCGTTAATTCGTGTAACGCTTTAATAATTCTACATTGGATGTAAAAGAAATTATGATTAAAAATAGGGATAATTATCTATATACTCCTGGTACGTTTGAAAATATCCGATTTATTCATATATTTTTTATCTTTCTAAAATACTCTTTATATATTTCACGGTTATTACAAAATACCCATACGCTTATCTCTGTTAAATTGATTTGAATTAAACGTGAGTTAAATATCTACCACGGTTAAAAAAAATTAAAATGCCAATTTTATCCTTAGTCTAAGGGCAAATAAGAAATGTTGATGACAGTAGAGGGGTATATTAAAAAAGACCAAAAGTCAAAATATATTTTGTGCCCTTAACTTTAAGGGCAAATAAGAAAGACTGATAGTGAAAAAGTATATTTGAAAGGGCAAAATAGTAATTCTACAAAAATAACAGAGTTAATTAACAGATTTTAACTCTAGGGGTATATTAGAAATAGGTTGGAACGTAGTAAGGGTATTTTCAATAATAGCCTTCTAAGAGGGATAAATCAGAAAGTCGGAAACTTTTCAGGGGTATACAAGTAACTGTCCCTTAAAAATATAAAGGTAAGGAATTTTTTTTTTAACTTCACGTTTTTAGGAGTTTTTATCGAAAATTATAATTTTTAACATAGGAATTAGATTTTATAGTCTCTGATTTTTTTTATTTTTTTTATTTAATTTTTTTTTGTAAATGTCACAGTTATTCTCCACATAAATTTGGGGATATGATTCTCTCGGACAGAGGACAAAAAAAAAAAAAAAAAAAGTAGATTAAAAAAAAAAAAAAAATGAAAGCAAAGGACAGGGTGAAGGGATATATCTATGGTTGGTTTGTGAAAAGGACAAAAAAAAAAAAAGTGAAAAGTTTAAAAATAAAAAAATTTTAAAAAAAATTATGAAAAGGACATGCATGATCTAACAACACATGGGCTTTATCACGATGAAGCAATGATTAGTGTGTGAATGTATTTGTTCACCACGTCACCATGAGGCAATCTAAGTTAAAAAATTTAAAATTTAAAATTTAAAATTTAAAATTTAGAATTTACAATTTGCATGTGTTACATTCTCTTCTTAAAGACTAAGCTTAGTTTTTTTTTTTTTTTTTGTTGAACTTATACGATATCAGAATAAGAATTCAAGTTCTCGCCATGTGCGAGGTTACGATTTTATTTTTTTATTTTTATTATTTAATAAACTGAATTTTAACGCAAAAGAAGGTGAGATATCAGTTTGTGTACGTGTTTCGATAAAAAAACATCACATTATGCAGATCACAATGACTTAATTATAATATGATTTTATGTTTTAAAAATTTTATAAAATTGTATATAATAAATGAGATCAAAAAGGTTATATAATCAACTAAGATTGAGAAAAAATATTTATTACACTATTTCATAAAATTTAAATAATTTAATTATCAAAATTAAAAGTAGAGCTAAACTCAAAAGACGAATCTTAAACATTAATAATGTACTAATATATCAACGGAAAAAATCATTGAAAACAGCGGAAATATAATAGAATAATATATAATTATATATTTAACAAAGTTTCTAATTTAGTTGGAAAAAATAATATAAATAAATAAGAAAAATAGTTGAGGGATCCTTTAATAATTTACATTTTTTTGCCCTTTTCAATGTCACACCACACACATATAGCAAAAAAATCAATTGCTTTACTTAGAGAAATAGGTTACATGTGAAAAAGACACATGAGGGAGAGAATCAACGTCACTACCTCACAAACCTAAGCAAGCTAGGGTTAAAAAAAAAAAAAAAAAAAGAAAGAAAAAAACCTTTAAATATCCCTCAATGTTTTCACACTTTTTTACTTTAATATCCTATAATTTAAATTGTATTAAGTTGGTGTTCCGTGGTTTTATTTTTATTTTTTCGTCAATTTTTCTCGCTAATATTTTATTAAATTATATATAAAAAATTTTAGATACCCTGTCTAGGTTCATCGAATATTTACTATAGTACTCTTTAGTTTTAAATTTATCACTTATTAACAAAAAAAATTAGTAGAATCGATAATAAAAAGATAAGAGCAATGCTTCAATACACCATAAGTATTAAAATTAAACTCTTAATTAATAAAGGGTATAATTGAATTTTACATAAAGTAACCTATTAAATAGGTTACCAATTTGAATTAGTTAATATGACAATATTGGGAAAAAAATTAGTAGTATATACTAAATTTGTCAGTATCTTTTATTTAGTTTTGTTACTTATCAAATTAGATAATACGCAATTTGTTAGGTATCAAACTGAAAAAAATATTGAATTTAAATTTAAGTTTTGAAGTTGGTATTGTAATATAAAATTTTAATTTCAAAATTTATATTAAATTTTAAAATTTTGAATCTACATTGTACTTTTAATCTGAAAACTAAATATTAATTTTTGATTTAAATTAATATTTTGAATTTGAACTGAAAGTTTTATTTAAATTTGTGTCTTATATTTAAAAATTGAATTTGATTTATAATTAAGTTTGTTATGTTGTTTTGCATTTAAATTTATAATTTAGTTGTAATTTGAATTCCAACTATTTTTGTAGGTATTTAAGAAGGTTATAGTATTTTTTAGTTGGATAAAACTGATTTTATAGACCAAAATATTTTTTTATGACCAAAATACCCTTTAAATAGGTATCTAGTGAATGGTATCAATGCCTAAATGGTAAGTCGCTTCTAGAATCATATTACATCTCAACCATCTATACAAAAAAATAAATGGTCAAGATTTACATAAAGTTTAATTTTAATACTTATGGTATATTGAAGCATTACTCAAAAGATAAAATTAAAACAAGGGGCACTAAATTGATACACTGTGAATCACAGAATAGTAAAGTAAAAAAGTGTGAAACAATAAGGATGGTATTTAAAGTTTTTCCAAAAAAAAAAATGATTAGTTTTAATTGGGTAGGATAATGATTGCACACTAAGATATTATTTGGTTCGCATGATCTTCACGTAACCTAACATGTTTTAGTCATATTTTATAATAAAACACATCTTATCCAATAGAAAATAACTTTGTGATGATCACTCAAACTCCAAGATAAACTCTTCCTATATCAAGTTTTATTTTATTTTATTGAAAATTATTCGTTTGCTAATAGGTAGCGTATAGAAAATGTAGTAGCTCTCAATATTGGCTTAAATAAGCTAATATCCTGTCGTGTAGCGGAAGGTTAAGTAGGCCGAATCACGTTCGAAATGGCGTGAAGCTTGATTAGACTAAGTCATGTTCGAAGTGGCATAAGGCTCAGTGGGCTGAGTCACAATCGAGATCCGTAAGTATTATATATGTACGTTTTAAGTTAATTGGTTGCGAATTTCTAACGGCTCGAATTTTTCGAGATTAATGATTAGCGTCAACGATCCGACACTCTAACCCTAGGCGGCACTAGGGAATTCGATGGGTCAAATTCACGGTGCATTTCTAAATATCCGAACACCCGAACCCGAAGTCCGAAACCAAACATGAACTCAGTCGGTTTTCAAAATCGATGTCCAAAACTGAACCCGACCAAAGATAAAACCCGGACCGGAACCCAAAAGTCTGAAAGCAAAATAATCATTTCTCTTTACCATATTTTAAAAAATTATATATTAAAATCTAAATTTTTCAAAATACAAGTTTATATATAACATCAAATATTCATATATTTTTTAACATAATGATATGATATAAAATCTATTCGGATTCGAGTCGGGTTGGGTGCAAACAAAAATTCATACCTGAATCGAATTCGTCGGATTTTCCTTTTTTATTATATTTGTATCCGAAATCATATCTGTTTAGCATCAGACATACCCACCCAGTTAGGATTCGAGTAACATTTTGGGTATCCATCCCCATTAACATCGTTGCCGGCCCAGGTACAAATCTTAGGCCTGGGCTGAACCAAACTGTTTACTTGGGCTTGGCATGGGCCTGATTGTTAGAACACTAATTTAGATCAAGTTTTTACAGGCTCATCGTGGGCTGTTAACGAGCTGAACACGAGCAACCTAAGGCTCATTTTCAACTCGTTTAAACAAACGAGTCGAACACGAGAGAGCTGAGCCAGCTCGTATTCAGCTCATGTTCGGCTCCTTTATTGAACGAGTGATCGATCTCGAGCTCGTGAACAGCAAGCTGAATTGCCGGCCCTAGTTTCAGGTGCCCTGCTGCAGCAACATGCAATTTGAAAGGTGTATCATGTTCTCTTCTCATCTTATTTTTGAAGAGCTCAAATACTACTGTGTCTTTTTTACTCAATATAGAAGCATTACTAAACTTACTTATAAGTTCCACAAATAGTATTTACATATGATTCCATAATCAACAAACAAAGTCAACTTAAGAAACACATTATCCTTGCTCCATATAATCCATGTGACCCATCATAGCTACTGCGCAAATCGCCGCGCTTTCGCAAAATTATCTGTCTTCTGCAGCTGCATTTCAGAACCTGCCAGAAATTCCTTGTACCATTTTGCAGACAGCTTTGGAGTCCTCTCTTGAGTCTTGTAGTCCACATGATAAATTCCAAATCTCAGAGTATAACCGTAAAGCCACTCGAAATTGTCGATAAGAGACCATATGAAGTAGCCCCTTACATCCGCGCCGCGCCTGCGAACATATATAATACTCAACAAGATCAGTTCACGAATGATACGCGAAGGTTAATCGTACCGAATTTAAACTAGTACTCTTACCTCATCGCGATCGCCACGGAATTGAGGTAGCTTTGAAGGTACTGTACTCTATCCTTGTCACTAAGCCAATCATTCAATGAAGTGTAGCTCGCTCCGCCTTGCGCGTAACCTGAATTTTGTGGAAACAAAAGTAAAAAAAAAGGGCGACGCGAATTAAAGGAATTGAACATATGTGATGCTTTATTGCTCACCATTCTCAGTGATGAACATAGTCATGTTGTTATATCTCTTCATTGTGTACATGATCATGTTTTCGATGCCCTTAGGAACAACATAGAAGGTCGGCATCGCAGTCTACGAAAACAGAAACAAAGATTAAAAACAAAAGAAATCATGTTTAATGTAGAAAAAAAGGGCTTAATTTTTGCTTACAGGAGTTCCAATTGGGAGCCTGTTTCTTTCTCCAGTGGTGAAGGTGAAATCATGCCCTTCGGAACCTGCGACTTTGCACGGAGAAAACAAGCAATCTTTCGCATAAAGAGTGGTGTAGTGGTTCACGCCGATGAAGTCCAACTTATACTGCAACTTCTTCTGATCCTCGAACGTGAATTCCGGTAACTTCGAGCCTAACACCTGTCGCATTTCCGGAGGATAGTCGCCGTAAACTATCGGATCGAGAAACCTGCAATCGAAACAAACATATCAAATACTTTAATGTGAATGAAATACTTGTAGCACTTATCGCTCTTCTTGTGACTACAAACCATGGAGCCTCGAATGATAAAGCTCGTTGAACCGCCAACCGATCCTCGGGGATTTCTCTCAGTGGCTCATACCAGGTTGTGGACATCACAATGCCAATAAAACCCCCCTGTTTTTTCTGCGAAAACCAACAAAATAGTTTAAAAAAAGAGAGAGTAACATGGTTTAGTATCAACATATATGAATGTACCTGGTACTTTGTCTTATAAATTTCTGCAGCAGTGGCATGTGACAGTATCACATTATGTGCAGCAATGTATGGCTCTGTAGTTGAATCACCACTGAGGCAATTGCCGAAAGGCGCGGAACATCGGTTCGGAGGGTATTTTCCATTCATATATCCTTTTTTGACCATAACATTCGGCTCGTTAAATGTGCTCCAATACTTCACTCTGTCGCCGAATGCCTCGAAACATACTCCGGCGAAATATCCAAAATCCTCCCTGAATTCGATCAGCGCGCGAAACTCAGCTTAGATTCGGAGGCAATCAACAGCTAATAAAGAAGGATAGAGATTGTACCGAATCTCCGCATTGAGCCAGGCACCGTATCGGTCCTCGAGTTCTTGCGGAATGTCGTAGTGGCTTAATGTGACAAATGGTTGTATTCCTAGTCGAAATTTAATTTGCGACACAAAATTTGATTTAAAAGCATGAACTTTTTCTTTTTTTACATCATAACTAAGGGTGTTAATTTGTACCTTTGAGCAATAACGCATCGATGAGTTTGTCGTAAAATTCAATTCCTAGTTGATTCACCTCCCCAAATCTCCCTCCTGTTGCATTCAAATTCGAAATTTTGTTACAATTGTTAACTAATAATAAGGGACAAAAAAAAAAAAAACAGTTTGAGATTCATGAAACTCACTTGGAAGAACTCTAGACCACGCAATGGAGAATCTATAAGAATTAATTCCAAGGGATTGCATCAACTCAATATCATCCTAAAAAAGAAAAATTTTGAAAACTAAAAGTAAATATGACACCCAAACCTTTTAGATTCGAGATCTTGTTCAACTTAAACACAAGTGTAAGGGTTTAAGGATTTTTTACAAACCAGGTAGCGATGATAATGGTCGTCGGCGACGTCTCCGGTGCTACTGTCCTGGATATTCCCTGTGTTACAGAAACAAATGGTTAAGATTGATCTTCAATCTTTATTTGTTAGTGCGCTCTTCATCTGAGCTGGACTCAGAAAGAGATACATGTTTGATTCGGTTCGAGTTAAAGCTCGAGCTCGAGTTTAGCTCAAATTTGCCAATAGCAGGTTGAGTTGAACACCAGAGCTCCAGAAATTAGATCCACAACTAGCACTTCTCATTTGCAGCTACATGTCTAAGGTTCCATTGGTACCATCTAAGTAGTACTTAAAAAAAAAAGAAAAAGAAAAAAAAAGCATCATCATACAGAAGCTTTTTTCGACAACTTATTTTGTTGCAACGTGATACCTAATAGCTCCACATCGGATGAAAATAAAATTATAATTGAAAATATAAGAGACTATATGGACCCTAATAATAATTGAGCATAAATTCAATTCCTAGTTGATTCACCTCCCCAAATCTCCCTCCTGTTGCATTCAAATTCGAAATTTTGTTACAATTTGTTAACTAATAATAAGGGACAAAAAAAAAAAAAAAAAAACAATTGGACTGATGAGAACCTTATCCACCCCCCTTAACCCCATCTTATCCCTAAACACCCTCAAAAATAGATGGGGTTAGTTAATCCCACCTCAAATAGATTATCCTGGTTTAGCTAACCCCACCAAACCCCAACCAAACACTATTTTCTATTCATAATAACCAAATATCCTTCTTATCTCACCTACTCCAACCAAACACTATTTTTCACTATCCTGGACTAACTCCAACTTCCAACCAAACACAAAAATACTCTAATCCCACCTTAACCCTGAACTTAACACTATTCCTGGAATAACTAGTATTTCCTTAACCCCGAACCAAACGGTAGCTTAGGGGCTAAACGGCTACACTCAATAGTCCCACACTGGATCCTAATAACAACAATTCAGTTTAAGCATTTAGGACTGGTTGTTTGGTTTCAAAGATTTTTTTTTTTTTTTTTTTTTTGAGAAATTTTCAAAGAATTATTATTGCTAGTATGTTGGATCGTTACGTGCAGAGGAGGAGAAATTTCTCATTAAAGTTTTCTATTTTCAGAGCTTCCCATCTCATGCCAGCTACCTCTATTGTGTAGCAAAAGCTTCAATCTATTTTATTTGTCAAATATTTAATACAAGACCTACAAATTAATGAGAAAATGACATTAAGCTAGTTGTGGCAAAATCATATCATATGATAGCATTATTTGTGGCCCTAAAAAGTTAATTGTACCTACTAATTAATGAGAAAATGACATGCATGTAATTATTTTAGAAGAATGAAAATGACATATATTGAAAGCTAACATAATACCTGGTATGTGAGTGAACACATCCCAATTGCTTAAGCTTTTGTTTCCTTCAATGTAGGCACCCTCAATCTGAAAAAGGAGGATAAAGTTAAAAACTTAGTTTGAGTCACATGACAAAGCAGTGAAAGCTACCTTACACCTAACCTAACAAATGCATGAAAAATGTTAGACCTTTTTAAAAGTGTTATTATCAAAAGAACACTAATTGCTCTGTTAAATCGACCACTCCTGTAGCTAAACCAATGCCGTCTTATCGATATATCACTAATCTTGTTTAAATTATAAGCTTGATTTATATTTTTAATATTTTTAAATAAAATAAACAAAAAATGGTGAACATTTATACGTATATATAACACAAAAATCTCGCATTTAAGGACACTTTAAATAATATTTAGACGACGCTTTAAAGCATTTATAATAATTCCGACGCTTATAAAGGTGTTAAAAATAAACATATATAATTTTTTTAATATTCGAAAATTTATATAAATATTTGATAAAAATATGTTTATTAGCGACGCTTAATCATAGTGTCGGCAAATATTAAATATTAAAGACGTTAGAAGAAAGCGTCATTTAAAAGTATCGTCTAAAATATATTTTGTTGTAGTGACCTATATCTCAAAAAAAAAAAAACTTTTAGAAGGGCATAGAGTACGTAAATTTTTTCTTGAAAATTTTATAAGGGCAATTGTGATAAGAGTAAAATAGGTATATATATAGTTTCATTAGTTAAAATTTTAACAAAAAATTATTTTAAACGTTATTTTTAAAAGTTTTTCATATATATATATATATAGAGGGGTATTTATGATATTTTAATTTTTAGAGAGGTATTTATATAAATATTAGCTTTTGAAGAGGTACTCAGAAAATTTTTTCATACTGTTTTGCAATTTACGTACCCTTTCTGCTTTATAGCTTATGAGAGGTCGCGGATAGATGTGTTGAATATAAATATTAAAATAATATTTTCTAAGTTAGTAAAGAATAACAGTTATTTTATATAATTTAACAAATTATCATATTAATCCTTAAAAATTAACAATATTTTTAATAAATTAAATAATCCTAGGTTCATTTTCGTGATTTTATTATGAAAAGGAAAGGTGTCAATGTTGTAGGTACACATAGGCTAGGATCAATTAAAATGTACAGGGACCTTTTTTGTTTACTATTATAGGTTAGGTTTTTGTCTTTTAAATCAAGCCAATTGAGTGATTTGACATTGGATTGTGACATAAAAATTTACTCCCTCCATTTTTAAAACGAAAGTAAAATTAACAAAATTAAGTTTTTATAAGAAAAAAAAAATCGAATCTACTAAAAATAGTTAAATTAAGACAGTAAAAAGTTAATTAAATTTTGATAAATATGATATGATTATATGTTGATATTAAAATTAGCTCTTCTAACTATATATATTTTTTTATTCTTTTTTTTTTTTTTTTTTTTTTTTTGGAGTATTTGAAATTAATTTTGAACCACTTATTCATGCCAATGGATTAGGTTAAGCCAACGAGGGCTCGTACACCTTGGTGTAGTTGCTTGATAGCGAGTTTTAACTGTGTGATAATTAAATATAACATGTTAAAAATATTATTCTTTAATAATATAAGTACGTGGGGATAAATAATTGATTTATATGACATCAGGGAACGAGATTTGAATTTTAAATATTCAATTTAAGAAACAAACGTTTATTTCATACACACTCTTTCGGTTGTCCACACTATAGATTTTTTGTATGTAGTGCGATGAGCAAATGATGATGCATATATATTAAAGTATGAGATAGAATGAACGGCTCATAAGTAGATACATATAACGCAGATGCACCAGATTGCATATACTTTCGCATTAGATTGCATCAGATCGATTCATACGCATACCTACTCTTTTGAATTTCCTAATGTCGAAATTGGCACGTCTAGTAGTTGTACCAACAAATCAATACGAAGACTAGCTAAATGTTCACTCGAACACTAAAAGAAGAAGAAGAAGAAGAAGACGAAGATGCACACGAAAGGCTATATAAAAGCTCACAAATACTAAAGTTAAAGTCGCGACAATGCGATTTACTCAAACATTCTAAACATAAGCGTAGTTTTCGTCGCGTCGCGCTCTTCGTTGATGTATTAACTCCATAACTCAATCTTATCTAAGCATGAGTGACTAGCTAGAGAAGTGCTTAATTAATTGAAAAGTGAGCTTAAAAGTTATACCTGGTACGAAGAGGTGGATGCGCCGAAGAGGAAATGCATGGGGAAGTTGCTTCTTTGTAACCCCACAACCAACGAGAACAATTGAAGAAGCAATAAAGCTAACACAAAAGCTTTTCTCCTCTCCATCTCCTATATATTAATTAACTTAATCTAAGCTTAAGCTATAATGCTCAGCACTAATTTTGATGCAAGCACTTTGTAATTGGATGAGTACTTGGTGAGAGTTTATGGAGAATATATAAGGGATATATATAGAGAGTTTATGGAGAATATAAGGGATATATATATATATATATATAGAGAGAGAGTTTATGGAGAATATAAGTGGTTTTTGAATAATAGTACATTAGATGACAATTCCCACACGCAACATCAATTATGTGCATGTTAAAGTTAAAGATGGTGAAGTAATTAACAAAATAAAAATAAAAATAGTCCACATATATAGTTTTTCATAGTTTTGGTCCAAGTAACATATTGCTTTTCAATTAAGCAAACCTAGTGTCTAACTAAGGGCTTGGAAATTTTTCGCAAAGTGTTTTCGCCAAGAAATTAAGAACTAGAATTGCATTTCAAAGAGACTCGGAGCCTTTTTGGCTGTACTGCTTTCAACGGCACGATGATAGAATATTTGGTGAAAAGAAAATTCAAAAATTACGCTATATAATATATATAGCAGTGTGACCGACCGTCCCTAGAGCAAGTGACAAAGGGTTTGATGGTTGGTATTCGAGACTCGAGTTCGAATCCTAGTTGATTCACATTTCTAACTAAGTTTATTTCTAAATGAAATAATAAAGCGGATAGCGTGCTACCTATCTCTCAAAAAAAATATATATAGCAGTGTGTAGAGATGATATCTCTATCATTTCAGATTCAAAAGCAGAAACTCTAATTTGATGTTTCTAAGTTAATTTGTTGCATGCAGTAGGAATCGGCGTGAGGAAAATATTAATGTTGTGCTTCTTTTAATAGAATTATTTGGACAATACTTAATAAAATAAAAACTACCATTTAGTCATATATTAGTTAAATTCCCATATTAGTCAAATTCTCACATTTAATTCTATGTTCTTGAAAGTATCAAGGAAAAAAAATTAATGGAAGCCCAAAGTCCCCTAGACCCCCTTGAACTTGAGGCATTTAATGCGTAAGTTCGCCCCAACTACTTTGTACTTCTGCTTTCGATCGTCATCACTTTTAATATGGCATGCAATAAACTAAATAGTCTTTGAAATTACCCAAGAATTTGATGGTTGGTATCTGAGACCCAAGCTCTAATTCTAGTTGATTCATATTTCTAGCTCTGTTTATTCGTTAAACGAAGCGGGTAGCGTGCTACCTATCTCTCTCTCTCAAAAAAAAAAAAAAAAAAAAAAAACAAAAAAAATTACGCTGTGGTCGATGGAATGCTCAAAATGATTTTGAACTGTAACGACCCAGCCTACTAGCAATAATAACTCGTTTGGCCCAAACCACGGGCCCAAAATGCTTAAGCACGGTTATTATTACCGGTGTCTAAGTCTTACGCTGTGGTCGATGGAATGCTCAAAATGATTTTGAACTGTAACGGGCCTAAAATGCTTAAGTCCAGTTATTATTACTAGTGTCTAAATCTTTTATAAACCCAATGACAACCACATTCGACTCATATGGAGAGACTCCCCCCCCGTTAAGACCCGACGTCGACGTCCGCATCGTCATCCAGACCCTGGCTCAACCGAGACTCGTCACACATGTCCAGCTACCCTGACGTCCTCGTCGGCCCGTCATCCAGACCCTGGCTCAACCGAGACTCGTCACACATGTCTAGCTGGTGAACCCACTCTGATACCAAATGTAACGACTCAGCCCACTAGCAATAATAACTCGTTGGGCCCAAACCACGGGCCCAAAATGCTTAAGTCCAGTTATTATTACTAGTGTCTAAGTCTTTTATAAACCCAATGACAACCACATTCCTATCCGATGTGGGACTATTGCGGTGTCACATGAACTCCAAAAGAAGCAGCTATACCATCGTGCTTCTACTTCTGCTATTTTTTTTTGAGAAAAAGATAGCATGTTATCCACTTTATTTATTGAAGGGATAAATTAGGTGAAATAAGCTGAGTAAGAGTTGAACCTAATGCATGTACAAATTCAAGCTCCAAAATGGGTTTTATTACCTAACCTAATTAGGATATTTGGGCTTAGCCCACTCATTGTACTCCTAAACATGGCTTTGTTTGGCACCGATGTCGCTTTCTTTTCTTTCTTTAAATAAAAATTTCTATATAAAATAATACCGAAGAAAATGAGAGCTATCACAAAAAAAAATATTTAAAAGTAATTTTTGTTACGATGTCTTAATAATGATGATTAAAAAAAAAGTTTCTATTGCATATTAAATTATATAAAATTAATGTTTTAAAAAGTAAAGATAACACCGATAGAGAACTATTAAATATTTAATATCCATGTTCTTGAAAGTATCAAGGAAAAGAATTAATGGAAGCCCAAAGTCCCTAGACCCCTTGAACTTGAGGCATTTAATGCGTAAGTTCGCCCCAACTACTTTGTACTTCTGCTTTCAGTGTCATCACTTTTAATATGGCATGCAATAAACTAAATAGCACGTGAGAAGTGTTGGAGAACGCTCCACGTCATCCTACAGAGAGTGGTTGAGATTTGGATAGGGTGGGGCCCACGCAATTCGTCGGTGGAACAGGCCACCATTGAAATAGATCGCTCTACTTGTCGAGGTATTCTACACTATCACACTTACACCACATCATCAATAACAAGTCAATCATATTCCTTCTTTTCAAACAAAAGTACAACAAAAATACTTTTTTACAATCATGATGTGACATATATTCTTAAAAAGAATATTTTGATTGACTTGTTACGCCACATCACATATATATCCGTTGCATTCTAGAATTTTTCCTACTTGTCTCTTTCGTTTTTAATTGAGATTCCCCAATTTTTAATTTTTCATTATTTTGTACTTTGATACTTAGTTATAATATAATTATAATTACCAAAAGTTTCTATAAAAAAAATATTTTATTTGGTTGAATATAGTTGCAACTCTGTAATGATATTACAGTTATAAGTAGGACTATCCAAGAGCCAAGCTAGGGTCGGCTTGTGTTCTCTCGTTTATTAAACGAGCTGAACAGAAACAAGATCATTAAAATATCGAGTTAAAAAATTCAAATTGTATTTGGTTTGTTTATTAAAGAGCAGAACGTGAACTCATTTAGGAACAGTAAATTAAATTATTAGTCCTATTATTAGATGAAAGCTTTTTAAAAATAAAAAATTAGAATCTTAATATGATAATTAAAATTAAAAAAAAAATTCCTTTATATTTAGTTTGATCTAAAACATATATATATGGTTCTATATGTAGTTCTATATATAGAGTTCTCTTACTATACTCTCATAAGTATAAATCTTTTTATATTTATAAAATTTTGACAATTAGATTTATTTATTTGACCATTTTTATCTGTTAGATTATATTATTCAACCAACCACCCACTCAACTCTAGTGAACCACTATTATCCTAACCAAAGACCATTTTTATCCTAACTGTACATTTCTTCATCAAACAAGTAGAAAACTTATGAGTACAAAGAACTCTATACTCATAAGAATAGAGTTGCCCTAATCTTATATATATATATATATATATATATATATATATATATATATATATATATATATATATATATATATATATATATATATATATAGTAGAATATTATACTCTTATGAGTAGTAGACCTTTACTACTCATAAGTTGTTTTCGATGATAGAGCTTAATCGACGATCCACTCCGTTAAATATGATCGAGAGTATTTAAAATTTCTAGAAAATAAATTTCGTAATTTTTCAAAAACATAATAAAGTCCATGAAATGGGCATAAAATGAACGGCCGAAATCGAACGACGTCCTAAAAATAGATGATCGGATCCTTCAATTTAAGATCGGATTTATTGATCTTTATCTAGGTAGTGAATAGAATTTTCTATCAAAAATTCAATCTATTTCAATTCTTTTATACCGTTAAACTAGCAAGTATCCCATTAGTTAAAAATTGTCAATTTTGTAAACTTTTGATCGTAAGGTAAATGATATCGAAAAATTACGAAATTTTTTTCTAGAAGTTTTAAATACTCTAGATCATATTTAGCGGAGTGGATCGTCGATTCGGATGCCCCATCATAAAAAACAACTTATGAGTAGTAAGAGTCTACTACTCATAAGAGTATAGTAGCCCTACTCTATATATATATATATATATATATATATAGTAAGGCTACTATGTTATCTAAGCACGGAGCGCTCCGTGCTTCCACTTTGTTTTCGATGTTTGGACTTTCGAATCGACGATCGGCTCCGTTAGACTTGATCTAGAGTATTTGAAGTATCTAGAAAATAAATTTCGCGATTTTTCAATATCATTTGCCTAGTGATCGAAGTGGCTCAAAATCAGCAGTGAAAATAAAAATCTTACAAAATATGATGATATGACATTAAAATTTTAGATCAAAGTTATTGATCTTGTTCTATATGGTATAAAGAATTTTCTATCAAAATTTCATGTGATTTGGATATTTCTACACCGTTAAACTTGCAAACGGCTCACCACTAGTTAAAATTATCGAATTTGAGCCCTTCGATCACTAGGCAAATGATATCGAAAAATCATAAAATTTATTTTCTAGGTACTTCAAATACTCTAGATCAAGTTTAACGGAATCTCGATTCAAAAGTACAACATAAAGCTAGTAAGCTCCGTCTCTATATTATATATATATATATATATATATATATATATATATATATATATATATATATATATATATATATATATATATATAGCGATCCAAGTACAAGCGAGTTGATTCCAAATTTCGTATTTAGCTCGTTAAGATTTCGAAATTTGAAAAATTCAACTTATATTCAGGTCGTTTATTGAACGAGTTGTCAACCTCAAACTCATTTCAAGTCAAACGCTAGCTAGCTGCCTCGCGAGTAATGAGTTTGATTGCACATCCTAGTTATAACTACATACAAATCTGAATAAGATATTTGATTTGATATGTTTGAATCTAACTTGTAATTAAAAATGTATCACAAGGTTCGATTGTAGTAGTTAGAATGACGTCCAAATTGACGGTAATTCTAACCAAAGTAGTTTGAGAAAATAGCTTTAAATAAAAAATAAATTTATCTTCTTCACCACTTTTTAAATAAAAAATATTTTTTCTGCTTTAAAGCTAATCTAACTACCCCTTATATAAAAAAAAAATTATTTATAGTTGTATCGCTTTTCATTAAATTCAACTAAACAAGATATATTACCCTTTATTTTAATAGCATTCAATCAAACAGTCCTAATATAAATAAATTGTTATGAATTTATTTTTTTTGGTGAAAACATTTTAAGTGGGAAAAAATTATTTTTCTAATTCGTGTTGCATGGGAATTTTTTTTTTTTTTTCTTTTGGTTGCTTACTAGGAGTTAGAGAAATAGTTTGACACACAAAGTTACATGAGGGTCAAATTCAAATCTTATGTGGCATCTATTTGTCTAATTATTAAGGATAAATATGGGGTTTGACTAGGCTTATCCAAATCCACCTCATTTTTCAAAATTTAATTTATTATAATTATTAACTCAAATTTCATAAATTATTACAAACAAGTTTCACAATATAATATAACTAAATAATTAATATAAAAATAAAATAGTGATATTGTAATTCATGGTGTAACTTTACATTATTAAAGCGTCAATATTTAGTCAACTGAATTTTTTTTGAGAGAAATCGCCTGTGAGAGAAAATTTATTTAAATAAAAATAAAAAAAAATTCTCAAAAGAGAACCACACAGTATATTTTTTACTAGACAGATATTAATTCGCTAGTTAATCGGCTTGCATAGTATTCCTAGAGAAGCGAAAACTTCATCTAAAAGAAAAGACGTGACATGCGTCGACAAAGGACTGAAGCATTTTGAGCTTCATTTTAGCGTCCCAAGTGAACGACTCGAATTGATCAGATCTGAAATGGATTGCTTTAATCACTGCAACAAAAACGGTCTATAGCAACACTTTTAAATATATGTATATGTAAAAAAAATACTGCTAGCTAAATTACCGACACTTTTAAAATGTGTTGTTATATGGGGATCGTTAGGTATATAGTGAAAGAGTGTCGTTATAATCTAAAAGAGCGCTAATTACCAACACTTATTTAAACATTTAGCAACCGAAACTCTATCTCGTTGGTTGCGGTGATAGAGGAGGACGACAAAAAAGGGCTCTTCGTCTAGAATTTCAGTGGATTCACTGAATGGAGAAGATGAGATGGTAATCAATTTTTCTTTGTTTTTTTTTCTATTTGTAATCGGGCCAAATAAACTGGGGTTTGGTGGGTTGAGTAGAGTAATCTTTTATTTTTAGTTGGATTAGGCTTTATATTTAGGCATTGGTAGATATTTTTTTAAATTTTAGAATAAATAAGAAACTTACATAAAAATATCCTAAATATGTGTTCCTATAACTTAATTCTGTTGTAGTGAATAACTAATGATGAGTCTGAGAATATCTGAATTAAGTTGTGAAATTTGATGACCAAAAGGATATGTACCATAGTTGGAAGGCAAAAATTGTAACTTAGCAATAATCCAAAAGAAAATTGTAACTTAGCATAATCCAAAGGAGCTAAACCATACTTATCCTAAAAGGGGATAACTTCGTAGCGAGGTACAAACCGTATACGCGTTGTATTCTTGCTTGAAAAGTTCAATTTTTAAGAACACAATTTGATCTGAAAATGTGCTATGAGTCTTTCCTTTCCATTGATTTGAACATCGCATCGTTCATATGATGTATCTCGCTTCATATTAAATCTCTAATTCTTATCTTTAAATTAGTTATAAGTAAAAATTTGAATGTACGGGTGTATTTTAATTACTTTTTTTTACCGTACTCTGTTGATGCCATTACTTGCAAAATTTTAAAAAAACAAAGGTTTTGACAGGTGCCACTAGAACGGTGGCCGTGTAGATATTTTCCGTATTGTGTACATATTTTGTTGATACTGTAACGACCTGGCTCGCTAGCAATAATAACTCATTTGGTCCAACCACCGGCCAACTCGCTAGCAATAATAACTCATTGGGTCCAACCACCGGCCAAAAATACTTAAACCATCGGCCAATTCGCTAGCAATAATAACTCATTGGGTCCAACCACCGGCCAAAAATACTTAAGCCTAATAATTACTACTAATGTGTCCGACCAAAAATACTTAAGCCCAATTATTATTACTAATATGTCCGTTACTTATAAAGTAGTTTAGGTCCCGAGTCCGTAATGTGTTCGTTACTTATAAAGTAGTTTAGGTCCCGACATTCTCGTCAGTTCGATCCAATTATATATATAGTTCCAGATTCACCACGTGATGTGATACTTTAGGTTCCGACGTTCCCGTCAGTTCTTCCAGATTCATCAGGTGATGTGAAATCTATATCTGACACTTTCGGCTGATTATGAGGCTTTGATACCAAATATAAGGACCCGACCTGCTAGCAATAATAACTCGTTGGGTCCAACTATCGGCCCAAAATATTTAAGCCCAATTATTATTACTAGTGTGTCTGTTACTTATAAATCTATCAAAACTGTCCCACATTATTCGATGTGGGATTATTGGGATGTCACAGATACAATTATCATAATTTTAACTAGCCACCGTATAATTATTTTATTATCAAGTTACGTGTTAAATAACAAACCAAATAAAATCAAATTCTAAGCAGTGACTATACGAGCGTTGTTCAGAACAAAGTGCATAATAATCATAATAAAAGAAGAAAAAAAATATATTTATATATATGAATGCTGATAAAAATCTATCAACTTAAATGCATATCAAAATATCTAAATTAATTTATGTAATCAAATTCATACACGTAACCTAAATTTAGTCTACAATAATATAATAATTTACAAATAAAAATATAAGTACTAAGCAATCATCTAGAATTTCCTAATAAAAGGTGGTTTTGATTCAAACTAGATCATAAACAATACTATAAACAAATTATGTACATTTCTATAAATTACTTGGATGTAAGAGAAGACACTTCAAATGGAGCAAATTTTCTCCAAAGGACAAATAACCAAATGGGGATAGGTAAACAAATAGTAAACAAATGGGAAAACTTCAAAAATCTCCCTGTGGTTTCGCATTTTTTTACTTTAGTAACCTGTGGTTTAAAGTGTATCAATTTGTCCCTTTGTGGTTTTCTTTTTTCTCTTTTTATTATCAATTTTATTATTATTTTTTGCTTAAATCAATGATAAAGTTAAAATTGAAGGGTATTAAAGTGAATATTCGATAAATCTAGATAAATATATGAAGTTTTTTTTTGTATGTAATTT
Source organism: Aechmea fasciata (assembly GCA_025177825.1). Classification (NCBI taxonomy): domain Eukaryota; kingdom Viridiplantae; phylum Streptophyta; class Magnoliopsida; order Poales; family Bromeliaceae; genus Aechmea; species Aechmea fasciata. Next base: position 11,641,895 of record CM045926.1, on the reverse strand, counting down.
ATCAAAATATTAACGAAAAAGCTACCAAAAAAATAAAAACGAAACCACATGGGGATAAATTGATACACTTTAAAGCATATGGTACTAAAGTAAGAAACTACGAAACCACATAGGGGTTTTTGAAGTTTTTTCTAAACAAATTGAAAATATCGCAGATAATAAAAAAGATAAGAAGAAATGCGGTATAATATTTCAATTAAAGTAAATATCTCACCGCGGCGTTTTGCTGCAAAACAGAGATAAGATTTTGCCCCTTAAAATCTTCTGTGTCTTCTATTGCAGCGTAAATATGAGAGTTTTTGTTTCCACGATGATTGATTAGGGAGAAAAAACAAGATTTTTGTTCATAATTATTGATTAAAAGAAGAGGTGTTGAGAGAGATCATTAAATTAGACAGAAGCGACGCAAAAGTTTTGCAGATTCTGCTTCTCCATTTCTTTATCTAAACACACATAATGCGTCAGGCGAACGCAACGCAGGCCCAAACTTTTCTCCTAAATGGGTTCTTTTTAGGCCGAAGTTGCGGCCCGCTTCAAAAGAAACCGGCCCAAACGCCGCTTTAGGCTTCGTTTGGGATTGCAGGAAGATTATGTTATATGCGGTGAGAAACTATCGATTTTTTAACCGTTGAATCTACACTTTAATCAATTTCATTCTTTATATCATACCATTCAACCAACCACTCACTCAATCCTAGAGTGGCCACCACTAAACTCTAGGGCTGTGTTTGGGATCGGGTATACAACCCTAGTCATTCTCGAGCTTATTTTAGACTATAGAATCTGAATAAAATTTATTGATTTCGATAGTTCATTCCACTCTGGAATGAAAATAATCTAAATTATTTATAGCCCAATAGAGATCTGAATCTCCAACTTGACCTATACCATAGTAAACCACTCAAAGCCCTCTCTTACAAATATCAAAACTCTCTCTCAAAATTCTAATTATATATACATTTCGATTACCATTCTAATAATGAACTATATTTCATTTTTTTAATTTTAATCAAATTTAATTTTTATTTTAATTATGAACCAAACATATCCTTAAAATATGCAAATAATTGGGGTGAATACAAGAATAAACTAAAAAAAAAAAAAAAATCAGATGTTGAAGAGGTTAATATTGACTTTTAAGAGTTTTAAAAAAAAAAAAAAAAAAAACTTGAGAAAACATTTGGAATTGACTTATAGTTGAGGGGTCTCTTTACAATTTTGCGTAATTCTTCTTAAAATATCTCCTTCTCTAATCTCCTATTCCCCGCCACTTCTCTCCCCTTCTTCGTGTCTCCCATGGCTTCCACTCTCTCACTCCGACCTCTTCACCCTCCGCTCCTCTCCGGCTTCGATCACCACCCTCTCCTCAAACCCTACTTCCGCACCCCCTTTCGCCGGAACCCTAACCCTAACCCTAGCTTCTCCCCCAGATTCCCCATCTCCGCCTCCTCCTCTTGGGAGCGGGAGGAGGCTCGGTGGCTCCGGGAGGAGCAGCGGTGGATCCGAGAGGAGCGGCGGTGGCTCCGCGAGGAGTCGCGGTGGAGATCGGAGCGCGAGTCGCTGCTCGCCGAGATCGCCGCGCTCCGGCGACGCCTCGAGGCGCTGGAGCGCGGCGGGGCGGGGATGGGCGCGGTGATCCGCGCGGCGGAGCCGAGGCCGGTGCTGGTGGAAGAGGCGGCGGTGAAGGAGATGGTGCTCGGGGAGGTTAGGGTTTCGGAGGTAGCGGTGGCGAGGAAGGGGGAGGAGGAGGAGGAGGAGGAGGTGTTGGTGGGGGAGGGGGAGAGGGAGGATCGGTGGCGGAGCAGAACGTTGAGGAAGGGAGCGGAAGGCGACGATGTTCGAGCAATGCAGGTTTGCGCGGTTCCTCGGTGTTGATTTCATTTGCAAATGTATGCTACGATGATGAGATTGAATGTGACTTTGTTGTCGAATTGGAATGGCCTTTTTGTTTTTCTATTAACATAGTATAGTATATCTGATCTGTGGTTGTATGTTAGGAAGTAAATTGCTAGCTTGATTCATTGAAGTTCGAAACTTTAACCATTGCTGCAATAGTTGGTAACCAAAATGAGAAACAACTTTGAAGGATCTTGTTGTTTTCCTCTCTAGGAAATAAAGTGAACACTACTTGTCTAACAAATAAAATGTTAGTTCAACATGTAAACCTTTGAACATAAAAATAGAAAAACACCGTCCTCTAGTCGTTAAAGTTTCTGAAGGTCCTAAGTTTGAGTCCGGCCTGGCTCCTAGCGGTTATTTAGTTTTCTCTCGTTTAATTAAGTTCACACTTTGAGTCTCTCGAAAAGCCTCGAATCCAGATGTGAGCAGGAGTGTTGAACATAAAAATATAAAAATACCTTTCTCTAGTAGCTTACATTGTTGGAGAACAAAGACTGTTTCATATAATTTAACATAAACTACTCATTCCAGCAAATATTTGGCTGTCTGTGGACTAGTAAATTTCAGTGTATCTCTCAAATGAATAGTGTTAGTTGGTTGTTTATGTTCTTTGTTATTTTGTTAGTCCACAAGTGGGAGTAGCTCCCAATTTACAGCTTAGGAAGAGAATGCTCAAACTGTTGATGATTCTATCCAGTGTTCCGTGGTTATCTTGTGAGCTTCTAATATCTGAAAACACAAAAAACCCAACAACAACAACAATAATAGTAATACTTAGGAGAACCAATATTTCTAATATCAAGAAGGTAATTCAGGGAAACAGAAATATATAGAGATTTCTAGAAAGAAAGATAATGAGGAATGCATGAGTTGGAGAAGAATTTCATGAAGTAGTCTTTAGAATACCTTTCCTTCGAGCTGGGTTCAGAATGTCGTGAGACAGTTCGGTCCATCTACTCTTTTATGTCTTTGCTGAATTGGATTTTAGTCAGTTTTGAGTAACCTTAATTGACCCATGTTTTATTTTCATCGCCTAGATCTCAGTGTGCTATGCTGATATTCTAGCCTTTGTCTTAGCTATCGTGCAAATGAAAGAACGAATTATCTATACCATCACCTTTTATCGATGAAGGCTTGTATGAATTTGCGCGATGTGATTTTTTTCTAGTGGAATGAAGGAAGAAGTAAATTAGAAGATCCACCTCGATTTATATTTAACTGTAATTGTGTAGCTTTTCTGTTTTGATCCAATCAAGAATATGACAGCAATTTATCTATATTTCAAAGATGGAGAAAAACTGAACTTACGTCCGGATGCTTGTTATACATTCAGAGAAGCTGATTTGGTACTGTCGATGAATCATTGTCTAGCTAGCACAAAATTAGCAACAGCTTTTTCGTTCTTACGCTTTCCGATATTATATTTCTAAGTATATGTCTAATCATATTGTGACTGATTTTGCAGGAAGCTTTGCAAAAGCTGGGCTTTTATTCAGGCGAAGAAGACATGGAATTCTCTAGCTTTTCAACTGGGACAGAGCGTGCGGTGAAAACATGGCAGGTTAGCGATCCATCTATGCTCATAAAACTGATTTTAAGAAACATTAACAACTACTAATTTTCTTTCATACAAAAAAACTGTGGTATTCTTTGCTCTAAGAGAGTATTTTTACAGGCCTCATTAGGGAGTTTGGAGGATGGGATTATGACATCAGAACTACTAGAAAGGCTGTTTATTGAGCAGAGAGTGAAGGATGGTAGCTCAAAACTAAATTCAGTGAGTAATAGTCAACTCATCTTTTGATTTTATAAAACAACATGTACTGTATGTCTCTTCACTCCACATATTTAAGTACGTAAACTATTATCAAAATGCTCCAGTCGATTTGTCGACTTCTTATTCAATCATGTAATCAAAATTATTCCCTACCTGTATTCAACCATAGGATGGTTCAAACGGAGCTGCAGTTGCTTCTGTAACGGAGATTGCAGAGATTCAGCAAACAGTAGTTAAAGAAAGCGGTGATTCGGAAGTTGAGGTTTCGCAGCACAGAGTGTTTCTTCTTGGTGAAAACAGGTGGGAAGAACCATCCAGGCTATCGCAGAGGAATAAACTCATCAGTAGAAGCAACGCTGCGTCCGTTACAAAGTGCCTTTCTTGCCGTGGAGAGGGCCGCCTAATGTGCTCAGGTATTGATATCTAACCACTACTACTCGTCTAGCTGAGCTAAAACTTCTATAAAGAATTAATAAATTCTAACCACAAACATATCTATTCGCCTAAACATTGATCCTTTTTTCCCCCTCTTTTTTATGTGTAGAATGCGATGGATCTGGGGAGCCGAACATTGAGCCACAGGTTAGTTGGAGTTTCATATTGTGGAAATGCTTTAGATACTTTGCCGAGCTTGTTGCTTCCCATCTATCTTATGTTTCGCTTTAAATGCCAAAATTTTGCAGTTTTTGGAGTGGATCGATGAAGGAGCCAAATGCCCCTATTGTGAAGGCCTGGGTTACACAATCTGCGATGTTTGCGAAGGTAAGGCTATTGTTGAGAACTAGTTGGAAACCGTATTCTAATTTCTCATTCGATCTTGTTCTTTTTACAAAATAGTGCATAAATGTATATGTCACACAATTTTCCTATGTTTTACCACAAATGATCAATATTCGCGAGGAAGTGAAATTGGAATTATCCATTCTTGCAAGGATGACTTGCCCTTTTTTCTTTTTTTCGCTTTACCTGAAAAAATTAAATCATCCAATATATCTCCCCAGCATAATATTTTTGTGGAATGAAGTTATAAAGCTGTTGTTGTAACTTTAGAAAGAGGATTTTATGCTGTGTGGAGCATTGTACATACTTTATAAGCATTTAGTTTTATATTGATTTGTGAAGTACTCCTCTTGATTGTAGCATTTATTAATACTCGCAAAGGTTAGATTTATCTCGGTAAATCTAATACATACCTACTTGTGTTTAATTAGATGACTCGAAATTTGATATTTACCGAAAAATTCGGATCTAATTTGCCCCACCATTGGGTAAACAGATTTCATCAGCATTGCAGAGTTTGCACTCATTTATCAGGTTACTGCTATCATCGCCGCCCAATATCGAGATTTTAAGTGCCCGTTAGCACGGGCCGTATCTATCGTATCGTACCATGCCAATAAGATACCGGCATAATACAGACTCCGTACCGATGGCACAGTTCAGAACTTTCTATTTTTTAAATTAGTAAGTAATTTTCTCAAAAAAATTCAAAAGATGTGATAAAAAGACATAATAAATAGTTATAATATTTTATTACTAAAAAAAATAAATATTTCATGCTATTATGTGTCGGCATACAAGAATTTTTTTGACCGGCACGGTACGGCACGGTGCGTGCCGAACCATGTCGTACCGTGTCGGCAAGTTTCCGGCACGATCCGTGCCACGGCACTTAAATCCTTACCTAATATCCCTGCTCTATGTTTTATTACAAGCTTTGAAGTTTTAGATTTCCGCGAGGAGAAAACTTTGAAACCTAAAGATAACTTTGAATTTAAAGAACCGAATACCAATCAATCCATGCAACCAAAATTCAGACAAAGTTTTATGTGACTACCTGAGAAAAACAAGGTGATGGATACGAGAAAAACCCATCTTCTGAAGCCGCCCTTTTACGACAGCAAATGCCGACCCCAGATTGAATGTATTCACTTCTTCTAGGACATGCAAGTAAAGAGGCAGACTATTTACAGAGGAATCAATTCGAGGGGGCTCCAAAATCTTATGTCATGGTAACATCTAGTATTTCTGTATCTTCTTCGATTAGGGCAAGTCACCAACTTAAACCTGACCTGCAGTGTTTACAAAGTGCGAACCGCAGAGGAGGCACGAAAAAAGAGAGCTCAACCGAGCCCTTCATCTAGCAAGAGTAACTCATACTCATTTACATGTTCATGCTGCTTCATCACTCCAATCAGGTCACTCAAGATCTCATAGATATCCACAGAATCCGGATGGAATTTATCTCCCGCGAGGAATAAGCTCGTTTTGTTTCCCACCGTGATCCAGCTACAACCTGGCGACTTCCTCACTCCTCTTTCCCTCATCGCTTCTCGGACCATCTTCGCCCCGGACCAATTACCGGACGAAGCATACAAATTAGAAAGCAATATGTAAGTCGAAGAGTTAGTCGGTTCCAACTCGGCGAGTTTCTCTGCTGCCATTTGACCCCTTATTTCATCGTTGTGCGTTCTGCAAGCAGCGAGAAATGTAGCCCATATCACACTGTCGGGCTCAAAGGGCGATCTCTCGATAAACTCCTGAGCTTCTTTAAGATGACCAACACGGCCGAGGAGATCGACCATGCAAGCGTGATGATCCAATCTAGGAGCTATCCTGTAGATCTCTGTCATGGAATCGAAGAAATGACGACCTTCCGACACTAGCCCTGCGTGGGCACAAGCAGTGAGAACACCAAGGAAGGTTACATCATCAGGCTCTATATTCGATTCTCGCATCTTTTGGAACATCGCTAGTGCTTCTGGACCATAGCCATTCTTCGCCAATCCGACGATCATCGAGTTCCATGAGATGATGTCCTCTTTATTCTCCATGTTTTCGAAGACTTTAAAGGAAGAGTGCACATCCCCGCACTTTGAATACACGTCGATGAGTGCACTGCTCGCAGCTCCGTAAGAAGCAAACCCCGACTTGACGATAAGACTATGGACCTCTTTGCCATCGGTTATAGAAGCTAAGTCGGCACAAGCTCCTAGAACACTAGCAAAAGCGGCTTCATCCGATCGAACGTCGCAGCTGCGCATTTTCCAGAACAACGACAACGCTTCATCACTACAACCGTTTTGAGCGTGTCCTGAAATAAGAGCCGTCCATAATACCAAGCTATTGGTATGCGGCATCTCCACAAAAAGTTCGTTGGCATCCTCGGTCATTTTCGACTTCAAATACATACCCAAAAGTGAGACACCTAAGAAGGTATCATTATACAAAAGACCCGATTTAAGGGTGCGGCAGTGCACTTGCTTTCCCATTATTGATCCAAAAGGCCCAGTACAAGCAGGAAGAACACTCGCAAAGGTGACAGTGGAAGGGTCTAACTCATTGGCTTGAATTTGTCTGAACACATCAAACGCGGCGGATTGATTATTGGTTTGGACATATCCAGCAATCAAGGCATTCATTGTAACTACGCTCCGTTCGTGCATCTTTAGATAAACTTTCTCTGCAGCTTCCATCTCCCCAAGTTTCGAATAGAAGTCGATAAGGGAACTACCGACAAATTGATTCGAACTGAGGCTGAACTTGATCGACAAGCACTGAATCTGCTTTCCTGCCTCGATAGCCTGTAAATTAGAACAAGCGCTGATAACACTAGCGAGGGAGACCTCGTCGGTGCTACCGCATCCAACCTCATCTTCTTGAACATTCTTAGTGCTTCCTCTTCTTCCTCATTGCGGACTAGTCCTACTATAAATGCATTCCAGGAAACGCCGTCCTTATTCTGAATGAGTTCAAACTGTGCCTTTGCATCATTTAACTCTCCACACTTTGCATACATATCCAAAACTGCATTGCTGATATACAAATTTGACCCGAGATTGCTCTTGATTACAGCACAGTGCAGCTGCCTCCCAAAATCCGAACTTCCCAAGGAAGCACAGGAGCCGAATAAACTAACGAGCGTGAACTCATCGGTCTCGACCACAAGTTGCCGCATCTCCAAGAACAATTCAATGGCCTGCTCCGGCCGTTCATTCTGAATGAGGCCATTAAGCATCGCGTTCCACGTGACGATATTCTTATCATCCAACAGGTAAAATAGTTTCCAAGCATCTCTTATGAGGCTACACTTAGCATACATGTTGATTAAAGCACTTCCTACATAGACATTTGAATCGAGACCAAACCTAATTGCCTCCGAATGGATTTGCCGGCCTCCGTCAAGGGCTGTTAGATTGGCCGCGGCACTCAGCACGCTCCCTAGAGTCGATCGAGTAGGTCTTAGGCCCTTTCTTCTCATTTCTTTATAGAAGCCAAGAGCATCATCCTCGAGGCCATTTTGAGTGTACCCAGAAATAATGGCATTATAAGCAACAGTATTCGGCGAATTCATCCTCGTGAACAAACTTTTCGCATCATCGAGCTTACCTGAGCTCACACAAGCAGATATAACAGTCACATATGTGACTTGGTCCGGGACTCCACCGTTCTCCTCCATTCTGAAGAACAATTCAATTGCTTCAGAACACATTGCGACGCGAACATAACCCGCGATCATGTTAGTCCATGAGATGGTGTCCGGGTGAGTAATTCCATCGAACACTTTCCGAGCATCGGCAATTCGATCACACTTAGAATACATATCGACAAGAGCGCCCTCACAGAAGGAGCTAGAGCCAAACCCATCTTTTACAACATCACAGTGCACCGCCCTGCCGTAATTCAAGGCATCCAATCTCGCACAAGCAGAGAGAACGACGGCGAGCCCGAATTGGTCGGGCCGACCATTCGAGCACCGGATGGACCGGAAGTCACCTACGACCTCTTCGGAAGATCCCCACACCGAGCGACCGGATAGCACAGAGCTCCACGCGGACCCGTCTCGCTCCTCCAATCGATCCGCGGCGATCCGCGCATGACCCAGATCGCCGGCCTTGGAGTAGAGGTCTACGAGTGCGCTTCCGAGCTTGCCGGATAAGCGGAGACCGAGTCTCAGTATCCGGGCATGCAATGTCTTGCATGTTTGGCTGGTTTGGCTTCTGTGGGGCATTTCGTCGAACGGGTGGTGGGCAAGATTTAGAATGCATTGCTTAGAGTGTGAGATTAGGAGGTTGATGTAATAACTTTGTGGATGTAAAAAGATGGGGAATGGATTTGTTTGGAGGGTTTGAGAAGGAATTGTGAGGGGAGAAGAAGAAGAAGAAGAAGAAGAAGAAGAAGAAGAAGAAAATGGAAGTGAAAAAAGTGTTTGCTTGGTTTGGGGTTTGAGTTTGGGTTTGAGCAAATTACTCAAAGTATGATAGGATGTGGAATGCATTTAACAAATCATTTTAAAAGAAAAAAATTTATGTAATTTCCTTTTTTTAAAAAAAAAAACCTTGTTTTTGGATGGAATGTGAAGGGTCACAGATTGAAAAAGTCTGAGATAAGATAGTGCAAATTTTTTTTATTATTGAAAAAATAGTTTTTCAAAAAAATTATTTATAAAATTAGTCTTACACGATGAATAATTAACTATTTTTTTAAATACGATAAATTATTTATGATAAAAAAAATATATTAAAATTATTTTTACTGTTTAAAATTATATATAGTTTCGAAGTTCGAACGTAGAAAATATATATGTTTCGTAAAAATAACGAATGAAAGCCGTAAAACTGCGTAAGTCTAATTTGACAAATAAAAATTTTGAATACTTGTTGATAAAATTAAAATATTATGTAGAATTAGTCGCTCAAGAACCCCAATCGGAGCTCCCTTTTGAAACTTAGAACCTATATTATCTGCCATTTAAGATTTGTACAAAACTTTTAGAAAAATTAGAACTGATCATAAAAAAAAATTGGGATTTTAAAGATCAGAACTGGCTAAAGAATAATTTTGAATCCGAACCCGACTCCAAACCCGAGACCTTAACCTGAACCCGAATCCGAACCCAACGAATTTTAAAAATCCATATCCAAATCCGAACCCGACCAAAAATTCAAAACTCAAATCCGAACCCGAACCCGAAACAATATTTTTTTTTTCTTCAATATTTCAAAATATATTATATTAAATCTAATTATTTAAAATACAAATTTAAATATAACATCAAATTTTTATATATATATTATATATAATACAAAATAAATTCGTGTTCGGGTCATGTTCGGGTTCGGATTGGGTATGGTCAAAATTCATATCCGTCGAATTTTTATTTCTGATATTCATATCTGAATCTATATTCATTTAGCATCGGATATATCTGTTTAATTCGGATTCAGGTTCGGATAAAATTTTCAATATCCATACCAATTGACATCTCTAGATGTGAGCGGATGTGAAAGGATTAATTAGACATAACAGGTGCCTTTAGAGAGAGGTAAAATGAGATTGGAGAGAGAACCAATAACAAAACTAGTGTTAAATACTGATGTGGCTTTCAAAAGTTCAAAAATAATTTATATATTTTTCTAAAAATTAAGTAAACTTACATATCCCACCAAATTTTTAATACCATATAAAAATATCATTCTAATTAAATTTTTATTAATATTTTTTAGCTTCCAATCTTACTGGCCAAAGAAAAATAATTCCAAACAACAATATTATTTTTTCATATTGAGAAGGGAATCTTGCATAAAAATTTAACTTTTTTATTATTAGAAAATTTGTGCTATACATCAAACGCTACGGCTATGAAAGAGATAAAATAATTGATCTTCTCCACACACAAAAAAACAAAAACAAAAAAAGATAAAAAGATAAAAAGATAAAATAAGAAAAAGGAGAGAGAGAGAGAGAGAGAGAGAGAGAGAGAGAGAGAGAGAGAGAGAGAGAGAGAGAGAGAAAGAGAAAGAAAAAAAGAAAAACTAAAGATAAGGAACTATTATAAGTTTATAGTAGTATACAAGTTGATTTAAAATTTAAAGGGATATATAAATATTTTTAAAATCTTTACAAGGGTATAGTGGTATTTAACTCAATTAACTAATATAAAGCTTGAAAAAATAAAGGATCTTATTACTAGAGTGGTCAACGAGTCAAGGTCAACTCACTCGTGTTCAAAGAAAAATAACTTGAATATATATATATATATATATATATATATATATATATATATATATATATATATATATATATATATATATATATATATATATATATATATCTTCGTTCCACGTCGATTTCGATGTTATGGCTTCCGAATCGTCGATCGCTCGTTAAACTTGATCTAGAGTATTTGAAGTACCTAGAAAATAAATTTTGCGATTTTTCGATATTATTTGCCTAGCGAACGGCGGGCTAAAAATCAACGAAAATAAAAATCTTACAAAACGCGATAATATAGCATTAAAAATTTAGATCAAAGATATTGATCTTGTTTTATATAGTATAAAGAATTTTCTATCAAAATTTAATGTAATATGGATATTTCTACACCGTTAAACTTTCAAACTACTCACTATGACCATTAAAATTATTTGATTTTGTGCCCTTCGATCACTAGGCAAATGATATCGAAAAATTATAAAATTTATTTTCTAGATACTTCAAATACTCTAGATCAAGTTTAACGGAGCCGATCGACGATTCGAAAGTTCAGATCATCGAACGACGTGGAAGCACGGAAGGCTTCCGTGCTGATAAAGATAGTAGCCTCACACTATATATATATATATATATATATAGAACTATGCTACTATGCTATTAATAGCACCAAATCATTTGTGCTACCAAGTTTTTAGCCGTTGGATTGAGAGATATGCGGTTAGGATGATGTGGGCCCCCTAGGGTTAAGTGGGTGGATGGTTGAATAGTATGATCTAACGGATGAAAATCATCAAAAAGGTGGATCTAATGGTGGAAAACTTGGTAGTACGGAGACCTCCGTGCTATTGATAAAGATAGCAAATGACTCTCTCTCTCTCTCTCTCTCTCTCTATATATATATATATATATATATATATATATATATATATGCAATAAAATTTTTTACTATTTGAATTTTAGGTCAACCCACCGTGGTAATTCACTCGTTGTTCACGAGCGAGCTCATGTTTGCCTCGAAATGAGCTCGAGATCGAATCGCTCGTTTTGTAAACGAGTCGAACACGAGTCGCTCGTGTTCGGCTCGATAACCTAAAATACATATATTTTATATTTATATAATTTATTTAATTTATATTTTTATATATAAATAATTAATTATATATATAATATATATTTTTATTATTTAATTTTTAATAAAATAAAAATATAAAGGCAAGATCAATTATAAAGAAACTCATCAATATATAAAGTTTCAACTATTAGATCAAAGTCTAATAGATAAGATTTTATAAATTTATTTTTTATATATATTCAATCTAATTCTTTTAACTTATCGTACGTTGTCCAGCTCATGTTCGGCTCATTTATTAATAAGCCAGTTGAACACGAGCTGAATTTTTTGGCTCGATACTTTAACGAGCCAGCTCGTGTTCGGCTCGGGTACACCCCTAAACCCACAGGTAGAGACTAAAGAGTCCCATTTGTTTACTAGAGAAAGCTGAACCTGTCCTAACACAGGAAATTTTAAAAAGTTCAACTATTTGATCAAAATCTATGAGATAAAATTTTAGAATTCTATCTCATATATAAGTTTTTAACCCAAACCCTAATAGTACACTAAATTTGTTATGCAAAAAATAATTATTTTTAAAATTAAGTAATTTGAGTTTTAAACTTTGAGCCGTAAATCAATTCAAGTTATAAACAAGCTAAATCAACTTGGTAAGCTAATCGAGTTAACGGGCCGAACATAAGCTGGCTCGTTAAAGTAGAGCCAAACACAAACCGAACCGAATACGAACTAGCTCGCGAAAGGAGAGCTAAATTGCTAGCCCTACTACTTACTAGGGTCTCCAATGCAATGTTATATCTAGAAAAGAATTTTGAATTTTGTTGTTCAATTCAGTGTTTACATCTAAGTATTAGTATTTACAATATTTGTTTATTTTATTTATTTTTCTAGTGTGAGTGGAATCTATTTCAATTTCGTACTATAAAATAACATTAAATTAGAGAAAACCTCCTTATAAATATATGTTTTTTCACTTTTCCTTTAGGGTGCGTTTGGTTCGCGCTATCTTTTTAAGATTTCTTGTAATCCAATGGGAATAAAAAAATATGATAGTATTTCGCTAAACGCACTAAGTAATCTAGTTGTTAATATTAGATTAACTTGGGAATGAGATGCATCCCAAAGTACTAATCGCATTCCCTTGATGGAGGGGTATCCTCATATTAATGAATTAGGAAATCATAATATGTCTAATTTTTTTTCTTTCTCTCTATCAATTTAGTTGGTATTATTTTTCATTACACTCTAACCTCATATCTCTCTCTAAACTTCAACTCTTTTTCTCTCTCTAAACTAAGCTCTCTCTCCATCTATTTTCTAAAATCTCAACTCTTTTTCTCTTACCTCGACTCTATTTCTCTTTCTATTTCTTTAATTATGCTCTCTCTCTCTCTCTAAGTTATATTCTCTCTCCCCTTTTTCTAAAAAGGTATTAAAATTTTTAATAGCATTATCTAAAATTAATTAAAAAATAAATAAATAAATTGTATATTTTTTATAGTTTTAAATAACATAACTAAATAATATGATCATACAACCAAACACATAAACGTTATATTCTTAGTAATAGGATGAATAGGAATAAGATTCTCTGATATCTTTTACTCCTAGAATCTTTCATAACGCGAACCAAACGCGCCTTATAACTTTAAAAAACTATATTTTACCCCATCAACATTTTAATTTGTTTGTATTTAGCCCCCTCACCCCTCCTCACGATTCCATCACTATTGCGTATATTTCTTATAATTTATATCAAAATTATTTTAACAATAACAAAAATATATTAAAATTTTATTTTTTCTTATAAAAAAAGAAATGTAATTTGACCAATTTGTTCTATCCGTTAACGCTGCACCTTTCTGAAATTTTTTTTTAAAGTTTTAAGCAGGACAAAATGCAGCTTTTTAAAAGTCAAAAAATAGAAAAAAAATAAAAAGATATTTATAGAAAGATTTTCTATAATTTAGCCATAAAATAAAGCATCTTGCTTCTCCGTTCTGTCGCCCTCATAACACCGAAAAATTTTGTCTACAATAGCCTTGATTTATTGTTAAGGACCACACATATCAATGAGTGCTGGACAAATCTTGAATGAGAGATTTGTCCTTTTCGCGAACCGATTGTTTGACCGCTACATTGATAATATGTCGCAAACAGATACCCGACGCTGACGGGCGATTGCCGTCTACAAAACGTCTTATCGAAGTCACCACCCGTCGATTTCTATCTTCTTTTTCCTCGTCGCCGACAACGACTTACCGCGATAACTCCCTAACTAAAAGGAACAGCTGTGGCCCCAGAACTAACTATGCATCTTCTGATTTTCTGACCCACAAAGATTTCTGCAACAAATCCAGCACAGCATGATTTCGAAATTTTCACTCTCGGAACAACCGCGAGTCAGATTCGAAGATCATGACACTTTCGAAACATAATGAATCAAACTATGCAACATATTATTCGGTAGTATCTTCGCTACGAAATTTATTGACACTTCGCACAGCGTGATTTACCGTAAACTTTGGTAGTTGATAGACTAGCTTGGCTGACAGCTTTGCTTCAGGGACTCGGCAATGCCTTTGGAAATGCAGTAGGCAGTGGATTGGATGGTGATCATGGGGTTGATCCCAACTGCAGTGGGCAGCAGACTGCCATCACAGACATACAGCCCCTCAGCCTCCCAACTCTCACCCCTCCCATCTACTGCACCCTCCTCTGCATTCACTGCCATCCTGCAGCTCCCCATTTGATGCGCGGAGCAACAGATGCCCCACTCCTCGCCCTTCGACCGCAGCCCCCCCGCGATGTCCACGCCGTCCAAGAACTCCTCCAATTCGCTCTCCTTCGCCCCTTTGCACTTGATCCGTTGCCCGTCGCTCCGGTGAGTGCCGACTTCCACCGCTCCAGCCGCGATCAGAATCCTCAGCGCCGTTCGCAGTCCGTCGCGCAGGTTCTCTTTGTCTGACAGATCCATTCGGTACTTGATCCTCCCTCGCCTTCGATTACCCCCGACCCGCGGTCTCGGACCAACGCAAAGACGTGCGCGGTCCGACCATACTTCGCCATCCTCTCCTTCGCGTCCCGGCCCGACACCCACGGCATCAACGTGGCGAACGAGGCGGGCCCCAGTGCGGGCGTCTCTATGATGACACGAAAGCCGCCCGAATTCGAGCCACTCTCCGATGCTCTCCTTTTGTGTATAGAGGTTATTATCCCTCCCTCGTAGATTTTTCCTTTGAGATCCGTTATAGACTCGGGAAAGTAGCCCCACGCCAAGGCCACTGGGTGGAGGTGAAGATTCTTGCCGATGTTCGGATTCGATAACCCGCTAGAAATCATCAACGGCGGCGTCAAGAGTGATCCGGAGGCCGAAATGGTCACTTTCGCCTCAATCTTCAGTCTCTTCGTGATCGAAGTGCCTAAACTCTTCGCAATCAGTCCCACACATTTCTTCGTTTTCTCCCTCCCAGGCTCGTTATCGTCGAATATGAACTTCTCGGCTTTGCATCCCGATAAAATCACCGCTCCGCAGCTAACGGCGTCGACCAACCATGTAGTATCGGTTCCGCGCTTTTCTCCGGTTCTGCAGCCGTAGCAGCAACTCCCGCAAAAATGGTCCTCGGGGCAATTTCTCGACACCGAATCCACTTGAAGGCCGAGTTTCTCGCATCCTTTTCGAAGAACCTTGTTCTGAAACCCCTCTTCCGTGCAGTTATCCGTCACTCCGATCCGTTTACACACCACATCCATCGCCAAAACATAGTCCAAACTCCTAAAAATAGGGAGGTGGTGCTCTTCCGCCCATTCATTGAGAACATTATCGGGAGTCCGAATGCAAGCCGACCAGTTCACGGCCGAGCCGCCTCCGACCGTCGATCCCGCGAGGATCATCATTTTACAATCGAGAGTACTGAAAATTCCGCCGGACTCGTACATTTGGTCCATCGAAGGACCTTCCAAAGAGGTGTAATCTTTAGATGTGAAGTAGTTGCCCTTCTCGACAACAACTACTTTGTATCCAGAGCTAGCCAGTACTGCAGCAGCAACTCCGCCGCCGCAACCAGAACCTACGATCACAGCGTCGCATTCGATCTTGTAGAGGTTTTCGGAGGCGTCTTGCGCGACTTTTAAGCCTTTTTGGCTTAGAGATTTGACGAGAGATGAGTCGTCTTCGTAGATGGTTTCGATGATTCCGTCGTCGAGAGGCCTTTTCTTCTCATCTTCCTCCGCAGGGCCTGCCTCCGCGGGCAGGCTGTATCCAATTGCATTCCATGCAGGATTTTCCGAGTTCTCGTCAGTCTGTCAGCAAGAAGTCAAATAAATCCCACATCAAAGTGTGTATTTCTGCATACTATTTTTCTGCTTCTGGTTCTTCTGAACAGTTCCAAACTGAGAAAATTTTACAACATACATGTGCTTTTTCTATTATGTCACTAACATTTTACAGTCCCTAATTCTACGAAACATGAACATTCTTAGCATAACATGGTCATAATTTTTCACTATCTTTACTCGTAACTTCGACCATAAAAGTTCAAAACATTATCACGTAATCTTAGTTTTCACAAACTCAATTGTTTTTACGCATCCACGACCTAAGTGGTGAGAGGAAATCACCATGCTATGCGAATGAAACAGTAATAAAAGCTACGAATACAGTAAACATAATTTCCGCTATTAATGCGGGAAAAGTATAACAATAATAAGACAGAATCCGTTCTTCGACTTTTGTTTCATACTTTGATTCCGATCTGTCAAGATACCGACTAATTATAACTGCACGGTCGCAGCTGCGATGGACAGCGATACGGTTGATAAAGCACATGGGTGTCACGGGACGCTTAATAAAAGTCGTAAGGACAACTTTCGCACTCAACATTTAAAAGTCTCCAATGAGATTGGTGTGATGAAGCCCCACAGTAATCACATCATTGTTGCTCTAACAGGTATGGGTTGGTGAGATGTCCCTTTAGGAAACAACTCATCCTCCCGATTCTACTTTTCGGACTCACGAAATGAATAATATCATATGCCGTTAAAGCTATCACGAACAATAGATTGTCCTGCATGCATTTTGCTAACTAACAACACTGCGCTGACGAAAAACACACGACTTTTTCGGTTCCGAGGATCGCATTGGACTTCACAAAGTTGCATATTCCATATGAACTTCTATGATCAAACTTGTATAACACCTGAAATTCTAGTTGGTTACTTAAGACTAACTAACATACCGTAAGTTCGTAACTTTACTACTTGTGGGAGTATCGGAAAGTTTACCAGCGAGTAGAAGACGTAGACGCACAAGATCTTGACGACGACGAAAGCCAATCTGAGAGGAAAGAAGAACGTCTCGCGATTCCATCTCTGCAGAACCTCCTCCCTCTTCGTTAGAGGCATATCGGCGAACTTGTTCACGAAGGGGAATCCGCGGCGTAAGCAAAGGGATCCACAAAGGAGAAGTGTCCCAATCCTGGTGGAAAGGATCCATAGAACTATTCTGACCAAAGAAACAGCCTCACTGAGGCATCTCTTCACCATAAGCTCTGCAACCTGTGTCAGAAACAATTTAAAATTAAGCTTATTATTAACCAAGGATTAAAGTGCTCCTAAAGACAGGATCGGATTAAAAGTCTTGAGCACCTAAGCGCGGTACAGCGCATCAAGATCTTGACGTACACATGAGCCACGTGCGTATCGGTCAAAAACATGTAAGCATTTAATATCAGTAATTAGCATGAAATACTTATTTTCTTTAGCAATAAAATATATCAATTATTTATTATGTATTTTTATCAAAGTTTTTGAACTTTGTTGAGAAAATTACTTAGGCTTAGTCTGGTATTAAGATCTATCTAACGTTATTAGATAAAATGGAGTTGTGGAAAAAAAAAAATAGGGATATGCTTCTGCGTTCTCTAGTGGGGCGGCAGAAAATATATCGTAACAGATTCATCCCGATATGCGGAATGCAATATTACGTACGGAAACAAACAAGTTATTTTTTCAGCGTACTGCATGTAACGCAATCTCCCCGCAATCCCAAACGAAGCCTTATTAATTTTAAGAATAGAGGGTTTTAAGTTGTGCCATAGGCAAAAATGATGTCGCATCGATACCTTTGGCACGATACAAAGACGGTAGATATAGTGCCGATGGACATTTTAATCCTTGTTATCAACAAATTAACAAATTTTTTTAAAGAAAAAACTTGTTAACTTACTAATAAGACTTGTCGAGCAGTTATAGTACTCAAAGATCAACAAAGATGCCAATTTTAATGCACCAAAATAAACAAAAAAAAAAAAAAAAAGAGGATAGTTTTAGCCTTTTAGATCAAAGATGCTAATTAATGCTAATTAAATGCACAAAGCAAAAAAATGAAAAGGTTGAACATAAAGAAAGTGAAGCATATTAAATGATCAGTTCAAGCAGTAGAAATTTAAGAAGTGAAACATGAATATGAATTTTCAGATTCTCTCCCCCCCCCCCAAAAAAAAAAGTCAATGAATTTACAGAAAAGAAAAATCAAAAGGTGTGTATAAGAAATATTCAATGAACAATCAATGGAAGAAAAAAAAAAAAAAAAAATGCATAGTTAACTAGCCATTGTTAATTTAATCACATATTTTAAGATTAAGATGATGGTATAGGTTTATTTTATAAGATTAATATTTATAATATCATTCAGAAAAGGAGGGTCCTTTCTAAACTGGTCAAAAATAACTGGCCTACTAAAGAAAAAAAGCCATGAAATTTGGTAGAGGTTGATTAGACCAGGCACAAAATATTAAAAAAATCATCAAAATGAATTTAGTGTGAAATAAATTTAGATGAACATGCATATGGGAAAACTAATGAAATTAATTATAAAAAAAAAAAGGAATATGAACAAAAATGGAGAAAACCAAAAAAACAGTTAAAAAAAATGGGAAAGAGATATTGAGACCAAAATACTAGTTATTATTTACAAAAAAAAAAAAAAAAAAATGAAAACTGCAGAAAAAAGTAGTTTAAAAAAATGGAAAGAGAAATGAACAAAAGTTAACACAAGTAAAAACAAGGCACCAAAATAAAAAATAAAAAA
This sequence comes from Aechmea fasciata, assembly GCA_025177825.1. NCBI lineage: Eukaryota > Viridiplantae > Streptophyta > Magnoliopsida > Poales > Bromeliaceae > Aechmea > Aechmea fasciata. The sequence continues at coordinate 11,623,061 of CM045926.1, read as the reverse complement.
AAGATTGAGCCAGGGAAATAGTTAAAACCCAGTTGGTATCTTAAAATTTACAAAAAAAAAAAAAATTCAAAAATTGCACAAAAAATATAGTGAAAAAAAAAGAGAAAAAAAAAAGAAGAAAAAAGAAGAGAAACCTGATCGGGTACAGGAGGATCAGATGCGGATGCCAAGAAGAAGGATTGGAGGGGCTTGGGAGGTGGGTCCTCCTTGCCGCTGCTGACGTGGAGCTCCTCCATTGGAAGAGGGGGCACGCGGGCCTGACACATGGCGGACAGTGATTGGATCTGGGAGGCAGAGAATCCATGGCCATATCCCCCTTTCTCTCCTCCTCCTCTTCCTCCTCCTCCTCCTCCTCTCTCAACAAAGGGTGCCCTTTTCCCATTATATTATTTTTCTTTTTTAATTTTTTTTCTTTCTTTTTTCTTATTTCTCAATGTTTTTTTTTTCTTTTCTTTTTCTTGTCCCTTTGATTTTGGGAAGTGGAGGAGGAGGAGAGGATGATAGCATGTTATGTTATGTTGTTATGTGTGGGTTTTATAGGAAGGAAAGGAGCCAAAGTACCATCCATGACTTTAGTGATGATGATGAAGAAGCAATAATTATTGGTTGCACTTGGTGTATCTTTTTTTTTTTTTCACTTTTTGGTTTTTTCTAAATAAATAAAGAGACTCTCAAAAGAAACTTCTAAAACTTTACAATTTACCAGTAATCATGCCAAATTTATATTTGACAAACTAGATTTTTTTCAAACACGGTTAATCATTTACGGTATTTTTGAGAGTCTCTCATTCCCTTCGTTATTTATTAAGAACATTAACAATTCAACATTTTCATAATTGATAAAATTATACGTGGATTATATAAAAATAAAAATAATAAAAAAAAAAGTGAACTTGTGTTAAAATTATACATGAATTATTATATTTTTATTTGATTATTAGGATTGTACTGATAGATTATTAGGATTTTCGGGTTGTTAAGATTATTAAAATTTTCGTTGTTAAGATTGTATAGGATTGTATGAATAGACGATTTATTTTTTTTTTAGAGAAAGGTAGCACGCTATTGCTTTATTTATTAAGTAAATAAATTTAGCTACATAAAGTGATTATATGTGATTAGTTGAAATTTTTATGTGATTGTTATGATTATATATGAAATACGAAAAAAAAAACAGTAAATAAGCTAATGATTGATCGCATTTGTGAAAAATTAGAAAGATCATGAATCGTTGAACCTCTTCAAGAAAAAATTACAACATGGTTCCTATATGGCCAGGGACGGTTTAATTCAATCAATGAGGGCCAAAATATGTACAAATAAAAATTTTAGTAGATAAATAAAATTTGAAGTACTCAAATTTTTTAAAAAGAATTTAGTGATTAAATAATTAATATTAAAAATATTAAATTTATTTCTTTAATTTACACTCACTTAATTTCTAATAATTTTATTTGCATTATTCTATTTAGAATTTTACTAAATATAATAATAATTTAATTAGAATTTTATTTATTTAATTTTTGTTAATAAAATAATAACAACAAATAACTAATATCTAACAAAACTAGTAAAATTAGCATACTATTTTATTTCGTTAAAAAAATTAGCTCATAAAAAATAATTAGAAAGTTAAAAATGTATAAATAAAATATTTAAAGTTGAAATGACTTATTTTAAAATAACTATAACTAAGAGATTCTTAGCATATTTTCACCTATAAAATACATGAAAGAAAGGAGAACTCTTTAATTTTTTAACAAGATAATCCCATATATTTTAAAAATTAACTAAGAATTTATATACTACCAAAGAACTATATAGTAAATATTAAAAAGTTGAGGGGGCCATGGCCCCCTTCAGTCTCTTAATAGCTTCGTCCCTAATATGGCTAAATGAAGAATTAGCTTGCCAAAAAAATTTTTATAGAATTATTTATCTAATTTAAAAATTTTATAGAGTCGCTTTGAAAAAAGTCCTAAATGAAGAGTAAACTTCAAATACTATCCATGTAGTTTCGTACTTTTTCATTTTAAGATTTCATGATTTAAAGTGTATCAATTTAGTATCATATTATTTTATTTTTCACTTTTTATTAGCTCCTCGTTAACATTTCGTTAAATTATATACAAAATAAAAAACTTCATATATCCCATGTAGATTTATCAAATATTCACTTTAGTATCTTTTAGTTTTAACTTTATCATGATTTAACTAAAAAAAATAAAAAAAAAAAAAAAGAAAAAAAAATAAAATTACGGAATACTAAATTGATTTACTTTAAATCACATAATACTAAAATAAAATAAGACGAAGCCACAAGTATGGTATTTGAAGTTTTCCGATAAATAAATAAATAAATATAATATATTTTGATAATTTGATGAGCATATTGTACGGATGTATAATATCTTATTTGCCCCTCAAAACTGTGGGCTAATATTCTCATTTTTAAATTTGTCTCTTGTTATTATCCAATTTACTATTGGAATAGTCCTCTACCCTTTGAGGATTCATTAGACAAATTTAAAATTTAAAATTTAAAATTTAAAATTTTAGAAGGATAGATTTGAAAACTTAGTTATATTTAAAAATAAATTTTTTTTTACGGAGATAAGAATGAGAGCACATTATCATGTGGATTTTTAACTTGGAGTAAAGCAATAATTATTGATTGGACTTGGTGTATCTATCTTTTCTCTTTTTTTCCGAATAAATAAATATCTAATTTGACGATTATATAAGATTTTAAATTTTAGAAAGATTTTAAATTTTAGATGCATAGATTTGAAAATTTAAACATACTTCAAAATAATTATTTTTTAGCTAGCTGGGCCTATCTAATGCTATTAGATAAATGGAGTTGTGTAAAAAGAATATAGGGATATGCTTTTGTATTGGGATCGCAGAAAATATAGCGTAACCGATTTATCGCGATATACAGAACACAATATTACGTATTTAAAACAAACAGTGTAATTTTTTTAATGTACATTTTCATAAGACATAACGCAATCTCCCACCATCCTAAACGAAGCCCTAGAGGAGGAGAGAATGCGAGCATAAATCATTTGGGCTTTTAATTTTCTACTATAGAGTATCTACATTTTCTTTTTTTTCTTATTAATAAATAAATATCTTGGTATATACGTATAGTATCTATATTCGATATCATAACATAATTACTTGAAGTTTTATATGTTTTTATTATTGTTATAAATCTAATTTTTATTAATATGACAATAATAAAGGCATATAAAACTTCAGGTAATTATTTTATGATATATACACACATCTTAATTATACGTAATTTAAGATTTAATAATTCGTAAGCTTTTTGTACAAATGAAAAAAAAAAAAATAATATATAAAATCTAGTTATAAATCAATAGTATTGTTCTCTTTTTCTTTATAAAAAGTTTTTAAGTTTTTAAAAATTTATTAAATACGCCTTAATTTTTTTACAATATTATCAATTATGAAAAATAGGTATCCAAATTTTACAAATTTTGATGTAAGGACTTTTTAAATGACACAAATGCACCCGATAAATTAAAATCCAATATTAAATGCGTATATACTAATATACTAATATATACTAATATAGCATTAAGATGTTGTGCATGACACACATGGTGCATGAAATAATAATATTAGTGAATATAAATATTATGGTATCTAATGCAACACGGACGATAGCTTTTAGATATGCACAAGAGGACAATAATAGCTATACGTTATATATTTATACTGAATTATGCTACCATATTATCGATGGTATTAAATATTCGATACTATTAAATTTTTAATCCTTAAGAAAGAATGTATAGGTATGATGATAATAATTTTCGGTTAAGATAATAGTGATTTTTTAGGGTTTTGATACTATTAGATTTTCAATCCTTAAGAGATTTTCTAGGGTTTTGATACTATTAGATTTTCAATTCTTAAGAAGGAATGTACAGTTACTATGATAATAATTTTCGGTTAAGATGATAGTGATTTTCATGGTTGAGTGGTTGGTTAAATAGTATGATCTAAGAGATAGAAATAGTCAAAGAGATAGATTTAACGGCGAAAAGCTCGATAACACTAAAGCGTTTGGTACTATTAGTAGTATTAGTGACGGGCTCTATTTATAATCTGTGCATAAAAAATCTTACAATGACAACCAGAATTAAAAAAGAGTAAAAGAATATTCTCAGTATTTAATCTTCGTATTAAATTAAGAAAATTTAATTTAAGGATAAGATTAAATAATCGTGTTTAAAAGGATATTTTCTTGGTATTTAATCTCGATGTTTAATAAAAAAAATTCATTGCTGAAGTTAAGTATGTGTTTTAAACTAAATAAATCAAAATTTTAATTCACCTTTAATTTTAATTTAAAATTTAATTGATCCACTTTAATTAAAATTTTTAATTATTCATTCAAATTTAATATCCAAAATTAAATTTATGTCACGATTTAAAGTCAAATTTTAATTTTAATTTATAAATTTATATATTTAAATTTAATCTTATAATTAAATTTTAACTATCAATTTAAGATGAAATAAGATAAAAATTAAAAAAAAATATTTGAAATTTAATTCGAATTTGAATGTTGAATAAATATGATGTACAAATTTAGATTAATTTGAAATAAATTAAAATAATTATTATGTGCATTTACATATACACTCAACTAATATATATAAATATATATACATATTCGCATAAACAGTGTTATGTGTGCATCTACTTATATATAAGACTAAGATATTACTTATTTATTTATTTTATTATATTTTTTAATACTAAGAATTTAAAATGAATTTTTAACTTTTTGAACAATGGGATGTAAAAAAATATAAACTTTATAAAAAATCTACAGTAGCTTTTTTTTCTAGGTACAAACATTTCCTAACCACCTCTCATTGGAAAGCTTTTGATATACTATTACATATTCATTTTGTCTCTATTTAAGAGTTCATTTGATTTTTTTTTAAATATTAAAATTTTTTGAAATTTTTGAAAAGAGACAACATTGACATATAACAGTAGATAGGGGACTTTTCAACGAGAATCACATATCCATTGTTTAGCAGCGTGTACATCTTACATCTGACATCTAAAAATTTAAAAACTCTTTTTGAAATTTTTAAATGCTCAGAAATTTACGCTATATGGAAAGATGTGCACGTAGCATTTCTCATAAATAAAAGCTTTTCTTTTTTATTTTTGATGGAGTAAGTTTTGAGTGGACTAAGCTTCTTATTAATATATTATTATTATGAGTTGAGCTACAATGCAATTGATAGAAACGGATTTCGTTACCGCTATTTATTTTTTGTGATAGAGTTTTAAAATCGATGATCTAACCGTTAAACATAATTTATATTACTTGAAGCTCGTTTAGCTCGGATATAAAGAAGGGGATAAGGAGGATATTCCTTTATACCTAAACAAAAAAAGTGTACCGGGTTATACCCGGCATAAGGCCATAAAGATGGAACTATTGTCCCTACCTGGGTTGGGAACAAGCTGGGAAACCCACCCACTTGAGAGAGAGAGAGAGAGAGAGACTTTTATTTTAAATTATAATTTTATATTTTAAAATTTGTAATTTAAAATTATAAATTTTAAAGTTTAAATTTTAAATTTGGTATTTTTAAATTTGATATTTTTAGTTTTTAAATTTTAAATTCGCTATTTTATATCTTTGAAATTTAAATTTGAAATTTGATATTTAAAATTATAATTTTAAATTTTAAAATTTTATAATTAAAAGTTTAAAATTTTAAATTTCAATATTTTAAAATTTATAAAAATTTAAATTTAATTATAAGAATAATATCATTATTTTCTATTTATAACTAACAACTATTACTCTTATTCTCAATAACCATCCAAACGCAATTTTTCTAATTCTAGCTTATACTCACATTTTCATCCCAACAAAAAAATACACTTGTTCTTATAAAAATTCATACTTGTACCTATTTCCGGTATAACTAGTTCCTACTAATTTCCGAACCAAACGGAGCTTTGCAGTACGTAGAAATCAAATTTTAAATTTTTTCGACTTTATTGGCCTAATGATCAAAGAGTTTTAAAATCAATAATTTTTTTTGAGAAACTTCATTCATTAAGCAAAATGAGCGTACGATGAAAAGCGATCGGGGGCCTCCCAGGAGCCGGTAAAAAAAAAAAAGAAAAAAAAGAAGAAGAAGAAAAAAAAAGGAGTTGGAAAAACAAGAGAAAGGAAAACATAAAGAGAAAAAGAGGAGGTGTGAGTAAGGAAAGGATGAATAGTAGCTGAGGTTCGTGTGGCACTTCACAGCGATGAGTCCCAGTCGTTTAGTAATAGATTGACACGTTCAAGAGATCAGGTAGCATTGTGCGGCATTCCTCGGAAGATTGCGTTGTTTCGTCATTCGCATCACCCACCAAGTCGCGGTCAGAAGAGTCAGGCCTTGTGTTCTCGAAGTCCCGACCAGGGTGTCGCACCGTCCATTCGAGAGACTGTTGACGTTGCTCGTGCTGTCATCCGATGAACCCAATCCTTCCAAACGGAGAGGAGCAGGTATCTTACGTAAACGCAAGTACAGAATAGATGATCGCAGTTTTCTGTGAATACCGCACAGAAAACACAGTGTTGGTCTACCATCATTCCGCGGTTAAGCAGGCTATCAGCAGTGAGTAATCTCTTTCGGAGAAGCACCCAAATGAAGACTTTGATTTTGGCCGGAATTTTTAGTTTCCAGATATGCCGGTTTGTAGGGACTCTCCGTCGCCATCGAAATGAACTGGTAGAGGTATTTGATCGTGAATAGTTGGTTAGAAGTCCATCTCCATTTAATTGAGTCTACGTTATTGCCGGAGCGGTGGCCTCGGAGCAAGTCTTAAAACGTCGTCAGCTGTCTTCGACTTTCAATAGAGTGTGAAGCCGGGAAGCCATGGCAAATGAAGCGCGATCTCCATTCGCCTTGGTTCCGGCACTGGGAAACGCGTCCCTAGAGCAAGTGGCAAAGAGCTTGGTGGTTGGTACCCGTGACCCAAGTTTGAATCCTAGTTGATTCATATTTTTAGCTAAGTTTATTTCTAAATGAAATAAACGAAGCGGTTAGCGTACTACCTATCTCTCAAAAAAAAAAATCTATAATTTTAATGGTCGATATAAGGCGTTTTATCGTTTAATAGTATATAGATATTCAAATCAATTGAATTTTTATTAAAAAAAATTTTAAACTATTTAAAATAAAATTTATATTCTTGATCTTGATTGCGAGACTCGTATCATTACTTTTTAAAAAATATTTATTTTCAGTCAGTAATTTTTAGATAAGAAAATAACATCGAAAAATATAAAATTTGATTTTTTATTCAATAACCACCCACGTCACAGGCCGTTGTTTCAGGTCGGAAAAAGCTCGCAACTTCTCTTTGGGTAAAGACCTTTCGAGTTAGACCTTTTGGCCTTTTAATTATTTGTATTTAAAATTTTTATATTTAATTTAACTTAAAAATTCTATCAAATTTAATGATTATATATATATATATATATATATTAGTATTAATTATTAATGAATTTACCGAATCGCCTTGTTAGTACATGCATTCAGACTCGAAATTCAATCCTGCAATATCTACATTTCTACTAAGTTTATTTCTTAATGAAACTTAACGAAATATACGAAATGGTAATGTATACCTATTTCTCTCAAAAAAAAAAAAAAAAAAAAAAAAAAAATTAATGAATTTAGTTTTAATTATCAATTGTATTTTATAAAATGTTTGATTTTTTTTTTTTTTTTGAGGAAGATGACTTAATTAAAAAAAAAGTCAAAAGCCGAGGTTCTCTGATTTGAAAATACGGAGAAAAATATGTCATTTATTTTGCAAAGATCGCATTGATTCAGTTAAAATATGATTTTAGCAGTTCTCTCAAAAAATAGAAGAAAAATATATTGCTTTGTTTTTGTTATTACAAAATAGGATTTGAGAGGCCCTTAATAACATATGAGCTCATCGAAAAATTTAGCATCTAACATATATCTGTATCTGAATTCTATTTTAAAAAATAACATGAATGCAAATATAATTTCATTAAATATCCGTCCATATCCTATCAGTTTTCACTGCTAACCAAACGGCCTTTTCTATAATACAAGGCCTTAGTCCAGAGGAGTTAAACCACTGAGGCCTAACATTACCACTATATTGTCTTTATAGGATCAAATTGAAATGTTCATTAAAGTACGGTACGAGGACTAAAGAGTCTGGCTACTATGCTATCAATAGTATGAAGCACTCGATGCTATTAAATTTTTCACTGTTAGATCCACCACTTTAATCATTTTCACCCGTTAGATCATACTATTCAACCAACCACTTACTCAACCCTAGAGGACCCACATCATCCTAACCGTACATCTCTCAATCCAAAAAAACTTAGAACACCAATGATTTGGCTATTAATAAGATAAGAAATTCGAGGACTAAAATAAAATACTATTATCGACATTATTTATCGCAGTTGGCTAAGGACTTAAAGATTGGCACATGAGGTATCAAGTTTGAAACGTAGTTACTTTATAATTTCAGCTGAGTAAAGTTCAAGGTCTTAAATATTAAGGAAAAACTTCAAATGCCCTCCTTGTGGTTTCGCACTTTCTCACTTTAGTACCATGTGGTTTAAAATGTATCAAGTTTGTATTGGTTTCGCACTTTCTCGCTTTAGTACCCTGATGTTAAAGTGTATAAAGTTAGTATCTTGTGGTTTCGCACTTTCTCATTTTAAGATCGTGGTTTAAAGTGTATCGTTACATCATATAGTTTCGCACTTTCTTACTCTCGACAACTCTACAATCTTCTTCTTAATATATATGTAAACCATCCAAACTTCTTTCAAAGATCCACTACACTGTACTTTTCATATTTCCGCTCGGGTTTGTTTGGTTCAACGTAAAATCATAAAAAATAATTTTTCGGTGAAAAAAAATATTTATAATTTGTAGTGTTTGATTTATAGAAAAAAAAAATTAATTTTTTATTAATATTTATTTGGTTGAAAAAAAAATACATTTGTTGGTGAAAAAAAAGTAAATGAGAAAAATTTTACATAGCCCGAGTTTTCTTTTTTCGTCAAAAAAAAAAAAATGTGACATCCCAATAGTCCCACATCGGATGAGAAAGGGATTGTCCTTGGGTTTATAATAGACTTAGACACTAGTAATAATAACTGGTCTTAAGCATTTTGGGGCCCAACGAGTTATTGTTGCTAGTGGGCTGAGTCGTTACAAAAAAAAAGTGAAAAATGACGACTTCAATTTTTCTCCAAATCCGTAAAATGCTTTTAGAAAAAAAAATATTTTTACATTGAACTAAATAAACAAAAAATAAAATTTATATCGAAAATAATTTTTTGATTTATTTTACGCGGAACCAAACATCACCTCAAGTTAAAAGGCCTTCTATCTCCACTTTGGTGCCAAATTTTCTTCCTAGTAAATTATAATAAGAATTAGTTATTGCGGAAATAGATACAAATATGGGAATAAAAAAAATAGCGTTTGAATGAAAATTGAATTGTTCCGGAGATAAAAAAAATAGCGTTTGAATCGATAATATGGAATAAGAAAAATAGTGCGTAGTTTTATATAGAAAATGAAGATATTTGTGGGAATAGTTATATCCGACTATTATAAATAGCTGAGAACTACTATTCTCGAATAAAATAATAATATTTGAATATAAAGAGAATAAAGCTCTGTTTGGTTGGAGGTTAAGGGGTGGAATAACCCCTTAATCCCCATATTATTCCCAAACACCCTAAAAAATAGGTGGGATTAGCTAATCCCACCTCAAATGGATTATTCCGGCTTAGCTAACCCCACCTAACCCCATATAACCCCAACCAAACACTATTTTCTATTCATAATAACCCACTATCCTTCTTATCCCACCTACTCCAACCAAATACTATTTTTCATTATTCTGGTCTAACTCTAACCCCCAACCAAATACAAAAATATTCTAACATCACCTTAACCTTGAACTTAACACTATCCCTGAAATAACTAGTTTTTCTTTAACCCCGAACCAAACGGTAGCTAAGCCTCCGTTTGGTTGGGGGTTAAGGGGTGGAATAACCCCTTAACTCCCATATTATCCCCAAACACCTTTAAAAATATGTGGGATTAGCTAACCCCATCTCAAATGGGTTATCCCGGCTTAGCTAACCACACCTAACCCTACCAAACCCCAACAAAACACTATTTTTTATTTATATTAACTCACTATCCTTTTTATTCCAGCTACTCCAACCAAATACTATTTTTCACTATCATGAACAAACTTCAACCCGGAACGAAACACAAAAATATTTTAACCCTACCTTAACCCTGAACTTAACACTATTCCTGAAATAACTAGTTTTTTCTTAACTCCGAACCAAACGGTAGCGAAGGGATTATTCCTATCCCTATTTTGCAGTGTTTGGATTGGGGATAGCAAGGGGGATATCCTGCTATCCCCAATCTTATCCCCAAACAACTTTTTTTTTTTGGGAACTGTTGTCCCCAATTCAAACACTATCCTCTTATCCCCAAATACCTCACTATCCTCTTATCCCCAAGGGGTAGTTTAGTAATTTTCACATTTCACCACCTCACTATCCTCTTATCCCCAAATACCATCCAAACATTTTTTTCCTTATATCCCTTTATCCCTATCCTTATCCCTATTTTCATCCAAATATAAAATTACTCTTATCCTCATACTTATACCTATTCATGTAACAACTAGTTCTTACTTATCCCCGAACCAAACGCTATTGCTCAAACTAGTGCAAGTACACATTTAGCCAAAAAAAAAAAAAAAAGAAAAAGAAAAAGAAAGAGAAAAAGAAAAAGAAAAGAAAAAGTCAAGTCAAAAAGAGAGAGGGAGAGACAAGTCAGAAGTTACCATATGAAGGCAATTACTTCCTCGAAGGTGCAAAAGATACGTATTCTATTTCTAACAAGGAAAATTGAATGATTCTTGTACTTTTACTAAAACTTTTGCCTATCTTTCGTAATTCGGTGCTAAACTATAAAATTCCTCTTGTATTTTAATTCATGCCTTAATAATATTCTTTTTACCATACAAAAATTGCAAATTAATAAGAAATTAATAAACTTTCATTAAACCCACAATGTTTTTTTTTTTTTTTTTTTTTTTTTTGAGAAATAAGTAGCACGATATCCGTTTAACTTAGTTAGAAATATGAATCAACTAGAATTCGAACTTGGGTCTCGGATATCAACCACCAAATTCTTTGGTACTTGCTCTAGGGACGGTCGGTGGAATGTCTAAGACTTAGTTTGGTATTGAGGTATATCTAATGTTATTAGATAAAATAGAGTTGTAGAAAAAGTATATAGGGATATATTTTTGCGTTCTCCATAAAATATATTGTAACCGTATAATGCGGAATGTAATATTACGTACGGAAACGAGATATTTTTCCAACGTACTTTTTCTCCGCATGTAACGTAATCTCTCCGCAATATCAAATGAAGTCTAAATATTTTGTTAACAAAATAAGTATTTGGAAACAATTTTGAGAGTTAACAAAGTACTAACATTTGGGGCACCTTTTCTTGTAGTTTTATTATTTTAAGAGTAAAACAAAAGAAAGGGGTTTGAGCCCTTTCTTTATTATCTTCTTGTTACAACTTTCACCATCAGCTTTACAACAAAGACAACCAACTACAAAACAAAGTAAATTCATATAAAGTAATGTTCTATCCAGTTAGCTATATTATACAGTATTTTTTAAACTTTTTGTTTAAATTTTTTTTAAGTTTCCAAATAATCTAAATTGATGACTAGGGTTGAGTCTTAAAGTAGTTAACATCCTATTGGAAGAGGTGGAATTAGGCTAAGTCATAATCAAAGTTTGCGGGATACGTGGAAGCTGGGTAATGTCAACCGGTCGGATTCGAAGCAAATTTTTAAAAATTCAAATCCAAATTCGACAACCAAAGCTGAAATTCGAACTTGAATCTGAATCCGAATATGACGAATTTTGAAAATCTATATTCAAAACCAAATATGATAAAAATTTTGAAATTCGAATCCAAATCTAATGGATTTTGAAAATTCATATTCAAACCGAATCTAACAAAAAAAAAATCTAAAACATGAATTCTCTTTACCATATTTCAAAACATACTTATAGTAAGGGGCGGTTTGGTTGGACATATTTATAAAAACAGTATAGTTAAAAATACATGCAGTTATAAAATGTGATCATAACTATGCTTATAAATACCATACCTTAACTATAACTAATCTGTTTGGTTTTACACAGTTGTAACTGTTGTAGTTTGGTAGTCTATAGTTGAGATTTATATTTTATAAATTCTGTCAATTTTTAGATAAAAAGGTAAAATTACCTCTTCTGAGTATAATGTAATAATATTTTAATTATTAATTAAAACTTTTATATCTATATATATAATTTATATATTATAAAATTATATATGAATTTAATAAATTTTAAATATAAATATAAATATATTATAAATTTGTTCAAAATAAAAATTAAGTTATTATTAAACTAGCATATTGAAAAAATAAGAAGCGTATAAAAAAAATTTATTGATCCTAACAAACATTACCGAATCCTATCAAATTTTATGAATATGTATTTAAAAAAAAAAAAAAACGTGTATGAAAAAAAATCACACTTTTTTTTTTTTTTTTTTAATGGATGAGCCGACTCCGGCTCAACCGCTACAATTGGGGCTTTTCGTGCAGTAGGTAACTGTAGCTATTGGACCTAACTATACCAAATTAAACAAAAAATTAATAGATGCATACATTCCAAATTAATGCAATTGAAAATGCATGCAACCAAACAAATTTCGTGTACGTATTAATATATTTTAATAAATAAATTGGTTGTTTCTTCTAACGGGTTCGGGTTGGTGGAGCTCCCACCCCGATCCGTCCCGACAGGGGCAGTAAATGAAAGAAAATAAATGAATTCGGGACAGGAAACGGGATGAATTTTACGATACGAGACGAATTTGGGGCAAGAAACGGAAGAATTTTTGACCCGCCCCGACCGTCCGAATCCGCCCACCATGATCCGCCCGAATCCGCCTAAAACCATTTATATTTTAAAAAATATTCCTAAAAAATAATATATTTATAAAAAATTTTAAAATACAAATAAGTTAGTACTTTCATTTCTAATGTATTTGAATTTTTTAAATTTTATTTTGAATTGTGATTAATATTTTTAATTTTTATAATTAATATTATTAAATTATATATATATAATATTATTAAAAATTATTAATTTATATTTTATAAAATATTAATAATTAATAATATTATAATTTTATAAAAAATATTATCATGGAGTAAGTGATGACTGTGGGAGACGGACATGAGCGCACGAATTATAATAAATGTGATAGCTTATGTACTTCCAGATCCTTCTCCCCCATTTGCATCCCTACTTCTCACCCCTCGAATATTTAAAATTACGGTCGACGCCCACATTCCAAGAGTAAAGTTCAGGTACTGTAGTACAATTTACCCTCTTTACGATCGGCGTATTCCTCGGTCCCGGCCAGCGACTCGTCGCCGCTTCCCAAACCCTAGCTCCGCCAACCGAGCTTTCACCTTCGTTTCCATTCACTCACCATTTTCAAAGATGAGGTAAAATTTTTCACTCCTCTCTCCAATTTATTATACTTCTCTTCAGTTTTATACCAATTCGACCTAAGACTAGGTCGTCCCCTCTTTGATTCTTTATACAAGTCAATTCAAAAATAAATAAATAAAATGAATCCACTAAGCGAGCTCTTAGTCAAGCTGTTTTTTAGGCCAAGAACAGCTAATCATGGTACCCGGAGATATCCCGATCCCCGCAGCTTCCATTTCTTGCTCATTTACGTAACGCGTCGAGCCGCGCAAGTCCTCGCAGTCGGATATTTAACTTTTATTTACTAATTTGTTTTCGTCGTCCATTCGTCGTTCGCATCCCATGGATCCTGTGACTACTGCCGAGGCTGCCGTCGACATTGCCGGCCATGTATTGCCGCACATACTCACATGCATAGAAGCCATCGGACTGCCGTCCTTTCTATACTTTGAAGAGAGGCAGAGCACCCTTCAGCAGGCCGTCGAGGATTTGCGCGACTTGGAGAGGAAGATTAAGTCGGAGGTTGCGGCCGAGACAAACCGGCTGAAGGACTGCCCTCCCGATGTCGAACGGTGGCTGAACCGCGCAGCGGAGTTATTGGAAGAGACTAAGAGATTCGTTGAAGAGGAGGATGAAGAGGCGAGATGCGGGTGCCTCTGCGCCTGCTCTGCGAATCTCCTCCGCCGTTGTCGGCTTTGCTACCCAATCACGGGGAAGCTGCAGGAGGTGAATAAGCTGATTGATGCAGGGAAGCGACTTGAGACGGAAGGGCGCGAGCCGGAGCCCGACTTGGTCGAACCGAGGCCGAGGACGCAGACCTTCGGCATGGAGGGGATGCTAAAGGAGCTCCGCGACTACTTTGACGACAAGGAGAGGAGCATCATCGCGGTATGCGGACAAGGGGGCATCGGGAAGACGACGCTCCTCAACAAGCTCAACAACGATCTCAAGAGTAGGGCCGGCGATTTCCATGTGGTGATCATGCTCACGGTGTCAACAAACAGCATTGCCGACATCCAAAGGAAGATCTCTGACCGACTGGCGCTACCTTGGAAGGAGGGCGAGGAGGAGGAGGCTCGGGCCAATTTCCTTGCCAAAGTGTTGGGAAGAAAGAAATTTGTGATTCTACTCGACGATGTAAGAGAGAAAATTCCGTTGAAGGATATGGGAATCCCAGTACCCGACGCGACGAACAGCAGCAAGATCATTCTCGCGTCGCGGAACAAGCAAGTTTGCTGTGAAATGGGTGCCCAGAGAAGCTTGATCATGATGAAACTTTTGGACGACGAGGCCTCGTGGAATCTTTTCCGAAGCAAATTAAGTGACGAAGCTACAGATGCCATAAATCATAAGAAAAATGTCGAAGCATATGCCGGTGCTATCGTCCAAAGCTGCGACGGCCTGCCACTTGCGCTCAGTGTCATCGGAACGGCGGTGGCCGGGTTAATGGCCGAGGGAGAATGGGGATATGTGGCGAAGGCAACCAAATCCAAGCCACAAAAAATAGATGGTGTCAACGAGATGTTCCATCAGCTCAAGTATAGCTATGACAGGCTCGATCCGACGCTACAGCAGTGCTTCCTCTACTGCATACTTTATTCGGAGCATGACTCGATCAAAAGAGACCAACTTGTGGACTATTGGATGGCTGAGGGTCTGATACACAATGACGCCGGCAGAGGCCATCACACCATTGGTAAGTTAATCTCCGCGTGCCTGCTGCAGAGCGGGGACTCTGAGTCGGAAGTGAAAATGCACAACATAGTCCGGCAATTTGGCTTGTCCCTGGTGAAACAACAAGGAAAGTTCCTCGTAAAGGCAGGCGAGGGTTTGAAGGAAGCACCTGCCGCTGATCAGTGGAAGAATGCTACACGGATATCCCTCATGTCCAACAAGATCAAGAACCTTGATATCTCGCCAGATTGCAATGATCTCCTGACCTTGCTGCTTCAGAAAAACTCAAAATTAGAAAAGCTAGGACCCAAGTTCTTTATATTTATGCCCAATCTCAGAGTTCTAGACCTTTCTCATACAGCCATTACAGAGCTCCCAGAATGTCATAAACTGGTCAGTTTGCAGTATCTCAATCTAGCTTACACGCGCATCACTGAACTGCCTCGGAAGCTAAGGGTTCTGCAAGCATTGAGGCATCTGGATTTGAGTGCTACCACAGCACTCAAGAATACAAATGATAATTGCTCAAAGCTGCGCAGTCTCAGAGTGCTAAATCTTTTTAGGAGCGAATATGGGATCAATGATGTGGATGACCTCAACTTAGATGACTTAAGTAAGCTCTGGTTTCTCGGGATCACCATATACAAGGAGGATGTTCTGAGGAAACTAAAGAAGAAGCATCCATTGGCGAAGTCAACACACCGCTTGAGCCTCAAGTATTGCGAAGGCATGAGCTCGATTCAAGTTTCAAGCTTTGAGCAGATGAAGCATCTTGAGGAGATCTACATCGAATCGTGCAATGGCTTGAAGGAGCTGATAGCTGATGCTGATGCGGGAAGCACTACTCAATTACAGGTTCTCACCCTTGCTGTTCTCTCCAATCTGGAACGTATTTCGGTGGGGCCGGCGCCCCATCAGTTCCAAAGCCTTCGGGATTTAACCATCGCGAGGTGCCACAAACTGTACAACATCAGTTGGGTTTTGTGGCTTGAGTCGCTCGAAAGGCTTGTCATATCCCACTGCCATGGGATGGAACATATTGTGCAAGAGGCATCCATGGAGACACAAACAATGAATACTGTGTCGACATCTCAACAGAATGAAATAGAAGAAGCAGTAACAGATATGGGGGCAGATTCGGTGATCCAGTCCTCAGAGTTTCCGAAGCTGAGATCCGTGATTCTAAATGATCTGCCGAAATTGCAGAGCATATGTTGTGCGAGGAATTTCTCATGCCTCGAAAGCATCAGGGTAGAGGGCTGTGAAAATTTGAAGAGGCTCCCAATAAGCCGCACCTACAGGATTGAGAAACTCAAACAGATTTGCGGTTCTGATGAGTGGTGGAGGACGATTGATTGGGAAGACGAGAACATGAGAGCCGGTATGCATGACTACTTCATCCCAATTTGAGGAACAAGCACGGCAAGAACGTGTGTCGCATAACTCAGGCAGAACCTGCCATTGCTATGCTCTGCCTTTTTACTGTATATTGTGTAATAAGGGACTTCACCCTTTACCATAGGGGTGAATGTTTGTCAATTAGGAATAAGTCATAGTTTAATTGTATTCACATTTTTTATTACATTTGGTAAACGATTGATTATAGTTGAGAAATAAATAATGAGAATCTTTGTTATACCACTTGATGCATACATTGCATGTTCAATTAGTCTGATAGGCCTGAATGGAATCAGTGTATATGGAAGTTAGTTGGATTCTTTGAATAAATTAAGTTGTACAAAACCAACTGGTTGGTAGGTCTAGAAATTATTGCCTTTGAATTGGTCTAGCATTCCAACTGAAGACCAAAACACCATTTGAACAACAAGCAGCATTTCAATGCAAGGAAACTTCGCGCCTTCTTGGTAGATCTTAATGCGAAGTCGCCGACACCTTCACGAGAGTTGGGATAGTTCCTAGATGGATAGTCGTGCATACATTTATAAGTAGTAAAAGTACAGTGAGAACCTTTCAACTATTGGGATTGCGAAATATTTCCTTACAGCTTTGTTTTTTTTAAAAAATATTTTGAGCGCATTGTGTCAGCTTCTCGTTTTCTTGGTTTGAGTTATTTTACTTAATTGAGTTAATGATTTAATAAAATTTAGTGAGTCTATCAGCTTGTAGCTGTTAAATTTTTTCAATTTCATCTGCCAAGAAATGGTCAAACCTGTTAAATCTGATGGAATCCCCAATGTAACTAATAAAATTCCCCTTTTACTTAATTCATTCAAATCAAATAAATCAAATAATAAGGGAGTGCTAGTGAAAAATAATATAATTTAGGGGATCATTTCAAAACGTCCCACCGCTGAGTAGATCTCCTTACAATGTTTTCCTTTTGAATTTGCAGCTGCCAGTTTAGGTTCCATGTCATATGTAGTTTTGCATCAATGTATAAAGCAACTGATGTGTGATTGACTTTGTAAATGCCATTAAAAATGGAAGATGAAGCTTAAGTTCGATAATACGAATTCTTTTCGTGTTCGGCAACTCGGAATTTGCCAAACCTATGAACTCAATTATACAGTGAGAGAATGTAAATTCTAGCAATATGTGGAACTACAGTTTTAAGTATACTAAAATTTAAGTTGAATACACTTCTGTGATAATGTTTAGCTGATGAATGTATTTGAATTTATCCTTAGGATATATGATTCAAAGATTTATGCTGATAGATGAGATCTAGGGTATTTGGAGGTCTTAGAAAATGTTCCATGAGTTTAGATATAGTCATTATTGCAGTGCAAAACACTAATACACCTTGTATAGCACCTTTTAGTTTGTAATATTCTCTACTGAGGAAATCAATCTTTGTTGTATCATTTGATACTTGGCGCAATTCAACACATTAGGTAACATGACACATCTATCAAAACTCACACGACAGCTCACATATGTCTTTGTTTCATTAAGGGAGTGTTTGGATTGATGAAATTGTGATTCGGCTGTAAATCAAATTTGTTAATACCAGAGGCATAAGTTTTGCCATCTATTATGAAGACACTAAGATCCAGTAGCTAGCCATAGGCTTAAATTCTCGAAAATAAATTCCCTTTGAAACGGCCTGAAGTCATCTTTCACAGAAAGACCCAAAATTTAGCTTACGACTAAACAGTGAATCTCTCCGTCATTATACTGGTTGATGACAAGACCGGTATTTTTACTCTAATCAAACTTGATTTTCAACCGAACTACAATTACGTGAATCCAAAAGCCCCCTACATTACTGCTTTACTACTTTCCTATTTAGACTTTTACATGTTTATGCACTACTATTTCGTTTGACGATTGTGATATGGCGTTGTTTCTGGTTCTGATTATTCTTTTGTTTAGGTTGTCCGTCATTATTGTCTTGGTCTAAACTTTCCAATGGCAGTGTTACAGTTTCTTTGCTTTGATCTTCTACACGCCATTGGTGCCGCATAATTTGTGTCATCTCTTCTTTTTCATTTTTTTAATTAGTCACAGTAGGGATTAATTTTCTAAAAGGACAAGTGGGATTAGATATGTGGCGTATGACCGCCTAGCAGTCGTATTGAAAGGTGGGGAGATTTGAAATGCTATGGCCATTTTTTTGGTACCAGCACAGTGCTATTTGTTTTCTTTGCATAAGAAGTCGATAGCAATTGCTAACACTTAGAAATAATGTTTTGCTATGGCTAAGAATGCCTGGTTATTGTTAGCGGAAAATAAAATCACCAATGACTCTCGACTTATTTCAAACTTGTAATTAGATATTACATAAGAGTAGTTATTCTTTGTACATAGGCGAAAACGCACATCAAACAGATACATGTGACACTGCCATTTAGTCCTCACTTTCTTATCTACTAATGTTTTTCTATACTCCTATATTACATTGCTTACTCTAACTCACATCACATATAGGGATCTTACCCGTTACTCGGAAACAGAAAACATACATGCACACGCACACAAAATCTTCGTGTATGAACTCAAAGGGAAGCTGATCAACAGCAGCTTCGTCACTCTGCAGCTTGGAAGTACCAAGAGCTACAATCCTCGGTATCATTCTTCCACTCCAATGCGTTCCACCATTCTTTCTCACCATGGATGACTGTCATGTTCTCGCCCGTGCCGCTCTGCGGCAGGCTCCTCAACTGTGGGCACTGCAGCACCTTCACATATTCTAGCTCGGGGAGAGACAGTGGGAGCGTCCAGAGGCTCATCAACTTGGGCAGGTTACGGATTGCTAGGATTCTAAGGCGGGGCAATCCGCAAGGCCTTATGCTCATTGTGCTGTGCTCTATGTTGATTACTTGCTCAATCTTCTTGCAAGTGTCGAGAATTACGCGTTCGATGCGCTCGAGCTGGATCACCCATGTCACGTCCTTTAGCTCATGGCAGAAGCTTATCTCCACTTCGCGCAAGAGCGGGAGGCATTCTCGGGTAAGCACCCCTGCCCAGATGATGCTTGCCTCATACAGCGCCTTCAGACGGAGGACCTCCAGGTGTGACAGCTTCCAATTTGGTCCTTCAGCTTCCTCTCCTCCGTCATTGGCAGCGCCGCCGCCGATCTTGAGCCTTTTCAAGAAGCTGCAATCTGACAAGTTGGCTTCTTTTAGATTCTTGAATTTTGTTGATAGGTGCATGGACCTCATATCGCCGCAATCCTTCACCATAAGCCTTGTGGCCAATCCTGTCAGCTTCTCACAACTGTCAAAGTCCTCCCAGGAAGCCGTGCTACTTATTGTGATGCCGAGATCACTCAGCTGCTCCGAGTATTTCAGCTCGTTGAAACTCAGCCCTTCGTTTTCTCCAGCAACATCTTTGCCATCTTTCAGTTCCCAATCGCTGTAGCTGCGGTAGAGGTTTAGTTTTGCCATCTTGGTGAGCTTCGCGAATATGCCTGGAGGAATTGTCGCGAGCGAGGTCGTCCCCTCCAGGATCAGCTGAACCAAGCTCCTGATCTCCCCGATTTCCTGGGGAAGTGATTTGATCTTGGTGAAGGATAGGTTGAGATGCCTCAGAAATGCTAGGCGGCTTATCCCTCTCGGTGTCTCCGTAATGCCAGTGTGCGACAGATCAAGTAATCGGAGGTAAGGGGTCATGCCAAAAAAGTCATCAGGCAGTTTCCTCAGGCGATTGTTGGATCTGAGATTGAGCGAGGCGAGCTCGGAGGGTCGCAAGAGCTGTTCGATCTCAGTGATGTCGTTGTGCATCAGGGACACCTTCTTCGCAGCTTCAAAGCGGTGCAAGCTCTGCGTGCCGGTCAGCCCCCTGCCTGCTTCAGCTATAAATTCACCTTTCTTCATCTGAAGGATGAGATCACGCAATATGTCGTCCATCCCCACTTCTTGCTCCGGATCAGCGCCTTCCTTCAGCATTCCGAAGCTCTTGAGCTTGTCGATGAGCGACTCGCCTTCATTATGAGCTCCTTCTAAGATGCCTTCTCCGATCCAGTAGCAGATGAGATCATCTTTCCGAATCGAGTGGTTCTTGGGGAAGAGGGCACAGTACGAGATGCCATCCCTCAACTTTTCGGGTCTTAGCTTCTTGTAACAAAATTCTAGGGTGGAGAGGACTGCCGGTTCGATGCCAGGAGGAAGAGTTTCCCGCGCCTTTCCTTCTCTTTCGAGCTCGTCCTTTAATCTCTTCACCGCCTCAAGGCTTTGGAACCACTCATCTGTAGTCCTTGCAGTTGACATAGCATGGCCTACGGCCCTCAGCCCGAGAGGGAAGCCGCCGCACTCGCCCGCGGCACGCCTGGCTATATCCATTATGTATGGCTGAGGAGCCTCCGTGCCTACATGCCGCAAGAACAGCTGCCACGCGGTGCATGGCTCCATCGGTCCGACCTTGATCACGTGCTCAGGGAGCACGCCCATCGATTTGCAGATCTGTTCCGACCGCGCGGCGACCACTACCTTGCTCTTGCTCCTGGCCCCCTTCGGGGGCACACCGAGCTCTTCGAGGTCCGCTGGGTTTACGATATCGTCCAGCAGCAGCAGGAACCTGCGCCTTTTGAGGGCCACCGATATGCGCACGGCGTTCGACATCTTGCTACGACGCTCCTCCCTCGGCAAGCCGAGCCTTCGCATGATGGCCGCCTGGATGCTCCTCTCGCCGCCGTAGAAGGCCGAGGCGAAGATTACAACATCAAAATCATGCCTCTGCTCAAGAAAGCTGTTGTTGAGGGCCTTCAGCAAGGTTGTCTTTCCGACGCCGCCGACGCCAGCTATGCCGATAAGGCTCACCTCCGGATCACTCAGCAGATTTCGTATCTTTTCCAAATTCTTCTCGACGCCGAGTGGTTCGTCGACCGGGACGAGCATGACCGCAGCAGGGGTCGGTCGGTGCGGAACGTCGTCAGACCGCTCTTGACAGCTTATCTGTGATTCATTTTCGTCCGGGTTTCGACAGGATCGCTGCAGCAGCTGCTGCTGCTGCTGTTGCTGCTGGAGCTGCTGCAGCGATTGCGCAGAGCGGTTGCTTCGGAAGGGATTGAGGCTGCGCTTGGCGCCGAGAAATCCGGGCAAGATCTGCATGATCGCCGACGACGGTCAATCGCCCGCGGCTGCCGGCAGATGACTAGAAATAGATGTTGCAGTAGTTGACTTTGGAATAATTCATTCTTCATGAATCTTTCAAGTCCATGGTAATAAGTTTTTCCTGAGCATGCATGTTTGATTGACTGATTCTTAGTCAAGTAAATAAATTAGCGATTTCATCAAATTAATTGATAATTTTATGAAATTTCATAATATTAATTATTTTTTAGTAAATAAAATTGAAATAATTAATTAAAAACAGCGGATCTCAGTTACTAGTCACTATTTTATATTTTTTAAAATAGAATTTTATATATCAAACAGTGCATGAGTGAACAGTAAATCGATTGTAATTATTTCATACAGAGTGTTTACTTTGTATCCCCAAAAGAATATAAAAATTTAAAAGCAAATTTTTTTTCTTTCAAAATTTTTTAACAAGTTATTATCTATTATTTAGAATTAGTCATACAATAAGCTAGTCAATGAAAGAAAGTTTTTTCTCCAACATATCAAATTATATAGAATTAGCATTAAAAAAAAAAAAAAAAAAAAAAAACGATATCAAATGCGGCCTAAATTTATTGACAACTTTAAATTAACAATTAATGAGTAAAAGCTAATAGAACCATTAAATTCAACAAAATTTGAAATTTAACTAAATAGAATAATTCAGTTCTAAAAAAAATTTTAAAAGTTCAAAGAATATTAATAACAAATAATAAAGTTGGGAAACAGCATGTTGCACATTGTTATGTAGTATATAATACAGAGGAAAAGAGGTCATCAGAAAATAGTTAACAGGGACCAACTCAGCGTTTACTTTACAAGAAAACAATTGGAGCTTCATTATCAAACTCACTGTTTCTTATTTTTTAATTTGTCTTATTTTGCTATTTTGTTAATACAAAATTCCCATTCCACAACCTTCCCCAAATCAACACCACAACCATGTTGCTGAAAAAAAAAAAAACCCACACAAATTGCATCTTAGTTGTGGTATAAATCCACCAGAATCTAGAGTGTTGAATCTAAGCTTTCTTTTAAGTTATTTAGAAATAAACAGCTATTTCTTGTCGAATTTGAGTAGGAGATTCTGAAATTTAAGTTCCACCAGTTTTTTAGTCTCCTTTTTAAACTTCGGATCACAACATGTAATTTAACTGATACTGCAAAAGGTCTTAGTACATTTCAAAATATTGAGATCGGGCTGTGGTGTTTAAGAACTGACGACAACTCCTACATAGTGTCTGTTTTGTCTTTTCTTCCTTTCCAATTTTTCTTCTTCATGTGTGTTTCTCTTAATTATCTGCAGTTAGCAGTACTGTGTTATTTGCCTCAGGTCTTTGCACGGTTCTTTAGTGTCGGGGTATGTCTCGCCATAGGGACTGTTGTTTTTTTTTTTTTATTTATTTGTTTAACTATTACCCAAATAGGGTTTATCTCTGTTTACTCAAAAAAAATATTGATATAGGAAATCTCAAAAGCTCTTTTGAATTTTTAGATCCTCTCAAACATCAAAGCAGATGCATCTGCAGAACACTTATCTTCTATGCTAAAGGCCTTAAAAGCCATCATTAGTTATTGAGTGAATGTAAAACATCATTGTTTGTTGAATGAATCCAAATGCAAGTTTATTGGGTTTGATGTTATGTTCACACTTTACCTTCATCCTTTTTCTCAGTTATCTGCAGTTAATCAAGACTAACAATTAGCAAGAAAAGGAGAAGGAAAAAGTTTACAACTTAACCATCTCATGTGCCAACAAATCTAAGGTGAAGAGCTAAAAAAAAAACTAGTCAAGTAACAACACTTTCCGTATAGAAAAGATAAGAAGAAAATGAGACCCAGACTCGAATCCTAGAAGAACGTCACGAAGATAGGGCTCCTCACGACGTGCCTTTTCGAAACCCATGTTAGCTGGCCCACCGATGTTCGACCTCCGGTCCGCATTGTTGCGTTTGTCGTGAGTATAATGTGGAAATGTTTCCGCTCGTCCGATCTCTTGAATTCGAGTTTGTCTTGCGAAAGTTCGATGTTCGCCCCCTTCGGTTGTTCGATTTGTGCGAAATAAACCGTGTTCGGCTCTCCGACGTGCTTCACCTTTCTTTTGATGGTCTTTCTCGACGGACTCCGCAAGGTGACTGAGATCGATGGGTAGTTCAAATCCTCGGGCTCGGTCTCGTGGGTTTTCGAGCACTTGACCTGATGCTGAGTGATCAACTGCACTTGTTGATCTGTGTAGCCTAAGCCGCAAAGATACCGAACGTAACGATGCGAATGCAGTTCATACACAAGTCCAGGATCGTTAGCCCGTGATGCATTCACATGTCCTGCTCCGACAGCGAAGAGGCTCGCCGCCGCGCCGTCGGACTCGTCGGTGATCGGGCTGCCGTCGCGGTTTAGACCGTCTGCCGACGTCATGACAGCCGACTTAAGCATGTCGGGCGACCACTGCGGATGGCTGTTCTTGAGAAGCGCTACGATCCCCGCGACATGAGCTGCGGCCGTCGAGGTCCCGCTGAGGAAGTGAAAAGTCGGAGCGGGCGATCCGAACCGGTCGGGCTCGATTCCGTCGGGCCACGCGGCTAAAATGTTTACGCCCGGAGCGATGACGTCCGGCTTTACGATGCCGCCGTTGAATCTGCTCGGCCCTCTCGAGGAAAAGGAGGCCACCGCGGGGGACGGTCGGGCTCCGAACTCCGTTCCTTTGAATATAACGGTCGCGGTGGGCGTCGAATTCGTCGACGAATTGAGATACGACAGGATCGTGAGCGCGTCGGAGTAGCTAAGGTGTGCCGCCGGAAGGGCGTGAGCTTCGGCGAACGTCGTAAACCCTTCCTTCTGGTGGTTCAGCAGTATCATAGCTGCTGCTCCTGCATTTTTCGCATTCTGACCCTTCTGAACGTTTGATACATTGAAACCTGTCTCACACAACACAATCTTTCCTTTGATATCAATTCCATCAAATGATTCGTTTCTGCAACCTCTGCTCCCGCCAAAATCAGGTTCAAATCCGGGTAAAACCAGCTGCAGCATGGTAGAATTGAAGCTGCTCGGTTGGTACGCCGATTCGCCGTCCAACTCCGTTCCGTCGCCGAGCCTCACCGTCGCCTTTATCCTCCGATCGGTCGACCCGGCTCCGACCGTCAGAGCCCACGGCGCGTCGTTTGCGACCGTGCCTTCGTCCGGCCCGTCGTTCCCGGCGGCCACAACGGTCAGTATCTCGTTCCGCACCGCCGCAAACGATCCGATGGCTACGCTGTCCTCGTACAGCGGCCGAGGCTGTGATTCGGATAGCCCCAGCGGGCGGGGGCCGATCGCGACCACGAGCACATCGACTCCGTCGTGAATGGCTTTGTCTATTCCGGCGAGCACGTCGCTCTCGTCGCAGCCGCCGTCGAAACATACTTGGTACACCGCCACGTGAGCTTTCGGAGCCATCCCGGCCGCCGTGCCGTTGGCGTTGCCGAGAACCGTGGCTCCGTCGACGAAGCTTCCGGCCGCGACGCTCGCCACGTGCGTGCCGTGGCCGTTCTTGTCGCCGTCGACGGGCACCGGCTGGCGGCCTTTGAAAGCCGCCGCGCCGATGAGTTTGTTGCTGCAGCTCCGCCCGCCGCTGAGCTCGCAGCTCCCTCGCCAGTCCTGCCGGGGCGGCGGCATGCCGCCGTCGTCCGCGAAGGAGGGGTGCTCGACGGAAACGCCGGTGTCGACGACTCCGACGACGACGCCTTTCCCGAGACGGTCGTCATACCACGCGCCGTTCCGGCCGCTCAAGCCCAGGTAGTCCGGGGTGTAGGTCGTGAGGGGCGCGAGCCGCCTGCTGGGGTGCGCGTGCAGGAAGCCGTCGAGGGACTGCATGGCCTGCACTTCGTCGGCCGACAGCCTCGCGGCGAAGCCGCTGATGACTTCGCAGTAGGAGTGGATCAGCCGCGGCTCGCCAGAGCTTAAAGTGGTGTTGGGGAGGAAGGATCTGTGCCAGCTTTCGCGGTCGTCGACTGTCGCGAATTCGACGCCCTTCAGCCGCCGGACATGGACTATGAATGTTTGGATTTGGTCAGTTCTGCTGCTGCCGCTGCTACTACTACTGCTGCTGCTGACAGGAAAAAGAGGATGGTTTGGTGCAGAAAGTGAGGGAAAAGAAGAGAGTAGTGAGAAGAGGAGCAGCAGCAGGAAAGGATGCTTGGTTTTTCTCTGCTCCATTTTGGACACAGTATAGAGAGAGATAGATCTAGAGAGAGAGAGAGAAGGGAAAAAAAGGCTTTGGAAACTGTTGTAGAGAGAAAAGAGAGAGGGGGACACATGATGAAGCAAATTATTTGAGAGAGATTATTGGATATGAGCCTATCAAAAGGGAATCCAGTGTAAGAGATAAAAAAGACACAAACGTTTTACTCATGGCTTGCAATATTTGATGGTGTAAAAGTTCTGCTCATTTAGTGTTTTGTATAGAAAAATGTTATCTGTACGTTCAAAAATAGAATATAAATCTTATGCTATATCCATCGTATTAGTATAACAGAACTAGTCTTTGGATGAGTTTAAAATTTATATCCACTTTTAATTATACATTACTTGCCCGGTAAATGGTGTACTAAGCCTTTTTTTTTTTTTATATCAACTCTAGCTCCACGAAGGTTGTGCTAAGACTAGTTTATGGCTACTTATTTCTTTTTGGTATTAATATTAATGCTTTTTATAATGTTAAAATCCAAAAGGGACTGGATCAATTCTAAAGTAAAGGATTGTAGGATTCCAATCCTTTTTGAGTTGTTTATTTAGTATTTTGCTTTCAAATAATAGCACAAACAAAACATTTGTGGAAATTATGTGATGTAATGTTTTTTGAACCTTCCTGAAAAAAAAAAACAAAAACTTATCATCAACCCAACATCATCTTGACTAAAAAGGTGAGAATGTACAACTTTAATTGTTTTGATTGAAACTCTTCACTCCTAAATTTTTTCAAATTGACTTTTTCAAAATTTTGGTAAATTTTATGGGTCTATTAGCTAGTACGTAGCAGTTTAAATTAATTTGGCTAAATTTATTTCTCAAAAAATAAACAAAATGGATAGTATGCTGCCGTTTTCTTAAAAAAAAGGAAAAATAATATCAGCGGCGGTATTTAGTGCAGTGCCTAAAAATTTAATAGTTATTAACCTAAGTCCCAAGTTCGAAATCTAATTGCTTTATATTTCTAACTGAATTCATTTATAGAAACCGAATGAAACGGGCAGCACATTATTTTCTTCTCGCAAGTTTGAGCCGGATATTACTACAAATTAAAGTTTCAGCACCAAAGGTACAATTTAGCGAAAAAAATATTATATATAGCAAGATTTTAATGACCGTCGATCTGGCGCCATCGCGGCAAGACTCGCCAACAAGATACTAGCATGATACAGCATCTGCATCAATGGCACAAATTTCAAAACCTTCTATTTTTTAAATTAGTAAGTAATTTTCTCAAGAAAGTTCAAAAAATGTGATAAAAACATATAATAAATAGTTAGAATATTTTGTTACTAAAGAAAAAAAAATAAATATTTCATGTTATTATGTGTCGGCACACAATAATTTTTTTGACCGGCATGGATCGTCACCGCTCGGCACGCACCGTACCAGCAAGTTTCTGGCAGAACCACGTGCCACGGCACTTAAATCCTAGATATATAGTTGAGGGGCGAATTTCAAACGTGCACATAGGTGAGGGGGTCTCCATATATTTTTACCAAGTTTAAAAAGGGCGGTTGAATCCCGCGCTCTCGCCTCGCTCCTCCAATGCCCCTTTGAGAGAGTCTAAAATAAGTGTTTTTTCCCCATCTCCCCACCACGCCCATGGTGGAGGCTCCCTCTCCCTCTCCCTCTCCTCTCTCATGGGCGCCCCTCATCCGCGCCTCGGCTTCGCGAGGCCTCTTCCTCCACGACCTCTCCTCTTCGCGCGCATGCGCGCCGTTTCCGGGGCCTCCGCCGCCCGCGCCGCGCTCCCTTCGGTCCTCAAATCCTGCGCCGCCCTCAGACTCGCCAAGCTCGGCGAGTCCCTCCACGGCTTCGTCCTCCGCTCCGGCTGGGCCTCCGACCTCTACACCGCCAACGCCCTCATGAACATGTACGCCAAAGTCCGAATTTCAAATGTTTACGGCGAGAAATCGAGTGGTGAATTGAGCGGCGGTAGTTCGATCTCAGCAAGTTTACGGAGCGTGAGAAAGGTGTTCGATGAAATGCCCGAACGAGATGTTGTGTCGTGGAACACTTTGATCGCAGGGTGCGCGGAGAACGGGATGTACGGGGAAGCTCTAGACATGGTTAGGGATATGGGTGAAATCGGTTTGAAGCCCGACTCGTTCACTCTGTCGAGCGTTCTTCCTATCTTTGCGGAGTTTGTGGATGTCTCGAAGGGGATGGAGATTCACGGATTCGCCGTACGACAAGCATTTGATTCCGATGTGTTCGTCGGGAGCAGCTTGATCGATATGTACGCAAAGTGCACTCGGATAGAATACTCGAGGCGGGTGTTCGATCTTCTGCCCGACCCTGATCCCATCTCGTGGAATTCTATAATCGCAGGCTCCGTGCAAAATGGCATGGTGGACGAGGGGCTTAGATTGTTTCGTCGAATGCTGACGCTTGATATAAAACCCATGCCTGTAACGTTCTCTAGTGTCACGCCCGCTTGCGCTCATCTGACAACTTTGCATCTCGGCAAGCAACTGCACGGGTTCATAATCAGAGGGGATTTCGATTCCAACGTGTTTGTCGCTAGCTCACTTGTCGACATGTACGCCAAATGTGGGAGTATTAGCATTGCACGTCGCATATTCGATCGAATGCATTCGCCAGATATGGTATCGTGGACGGCCATGATCATGGGGTATGCATTGCATGGACCAGCAGAAGAAGCTCTCGCCTTATTTCAGACGATGGAGACGGAGAATGAGAGGCCGAATTGTGTCGCCTTTGTCGCAGTTTTAACTGCTTGTAGCCATGCTGGGTTGGTCGACGACGCACGCAAGTACTTTAACAGCATGTGTAACGATTATGGGATCGCTCCTCGTTTAGAGCATTATGCGGCTGTTGCCGATGTCCTGGGCCGTGCAGGGAAGCTAGATGAAGCCTATGAGTTCATCTCCGACATGCACGTATCGCCGACTGCGAGCGTCTGGTCCACTCTATTAAGAGCTTGTCGCGTCCACAAGAACATTGCTTTAGCGGAGAAAGTAGCCAAGCAAATCTTCGAGATCGAACCCAAAGACATGGGATCTCACGTTTTAATGTCGAACATTTACTCCGCTGCTGGGAGATGGAATGAAGCGGCCAATTTACGAATGACGATGAAGAGTAGAGGCATGAAGAAGCAACCGGCTTGTAGTTGGATCGAAGTGAAGAACAAAGTACACGCATTCGTGGCGCACGATAAGTCCCATCCATGGTATAATAAGATAATCGAGGCTTTGGATGTTCTTTTAGAGCAGATGGAGCGCGAAGGATACGTACCTGATACAGGGGATGTGCTTCAAGATATAGAAGAAGAGCAGAAGCGGTACGTATTATGCGGTCACAGCGAGAGGCTTGCAATAGCTTTTGGGATTATAAGCACTCCTCCAGGAACAGCCATTCGAGTAACGAAGAACCTTCGAGTATGCGTCGATTGCCATACGGTGACGAAGTTCATTTCAAAGATTGTTGCGAGGGAGATTGTCGTGAGGGATGTAAGTAGATTCCACCATTTTAAGGATGGGATTTGTTCGTGGGGATTATTGGTGAAAATCGAAGAATGGGGATGGTTGATTTTGTGTGTCAAGTCGAACCTAGTATTCCCCAATGTTGGATTGTCGATGCTAATCACAATTCCAAAAGTTTGAGCTGCTAAAAAGGGAACAATCAATTCATTTAAAGTATACAGATACAACGCTCACGGATTTCGATTGTTATATGGCTCATCCTGGCCTCTGCCGCATAGGCAGAATGCTAGCCTGTATGACACTACGTCAATTGGCCGATTTAGTTGGATGTGATGAAACTTCGAGAGTTCAAGCTGTTTCAAATCCTTGGAGCATATGTTTGGAGAAGAAGAATCGGGTAAGACGCGATCGTCGCTTATAATCTGTGTTCCAACACCGCTCTCAAGGTCGAATTCAGGTAGTTTGCTACTTTTTCTGCAATGCATGCTACTAAACTACATTGTTTTCTCTTAAAACTCTGTAATGAAAGAACACTTACTATTACCCAAAAATAAGGGTGATATTCAAGGAACCGATGCAAGTCAAATGGCTCTGATTAGGAGAAAATGTGGATTGCTTAAGGATTTCGATTTTATATGAATAGAAATTAAACAGATAATAATCAATGGTAAAGAATCGGAAAACTAAGGTATGTTCACTATGCTTGTCTATTACTGTAGTAGCTGATCAGAGTTTCTTTCTAAACAGTAAAATAACTTCACCCGCTGTTATTGATACAACCAGTTTGATAGTGTAGTACAAACCCTTTTGACCTTCTTGTATTAACCTGTTCTAAACATATTTAAGCTGCAGATCTATGATGGAGCTCAGATGTAATATAATGTGGGTGTGATAACCAGAAATATACTGCCCAACACAAACACATCGATTGTGAGGTTCTAAGAAGCTGTCATAAAATGCAGCACAGGTGATCATCCTTTCTCAACAATATCCAAACTGATGAGAATTGTTATGTTTGATATCTTACAATTGTTGATTCATTGATTGATGTAGTTATGCCTTTTCTTTTCTTTCCATTATTATTCTTTTTAATTGTTGGGTCCTGAAACTATGGATGGTTGAGTCAATGTTTACACTGAGGTTGGTAATTTATTGTGTAGTAACTGCTAAACAAGATTAAGCTAAAATTATATAGTAAACCCAATTGAGATACCATAACAAAAGACTTCTTATACCATGTGTTAGTTAATTATGATGTGGTGATGTGCTAATGTTTTTATTACTATATTTGACTACGTTCATTTTTTTTAGCAGCAATTAGACTTGAATTTGATATCTTAGGTACCAACTATTAAGACCTTAACCATATGTGCTAAATGCAGTACTAATGTTGGAACACTAACAGGGTATATTGGAACATGAATTAGCATCTATTCTCCTTTTCAAAGATGCCGTCATTTAATTGAAAGAATGAGATGTGATGGAACCACAGCTTACGCACCCGAGACAATATTTCAAAAACTAACAAGTCCTTTGTTTAAGATATATACCAGCTTCCAACAGATAAATAAAACTACTTCAAATAGTGAAACATTATTCATAGATGAGAGATTTAGTCGCTGCTCGGCTACAAACATATCAAAGATTTGGATGGAATTTCAATTAAGTTTTCAATGATTCCGCTGTTCAGAAGCTCATTAGTCAAATGGTTTATGATGATTTCTCTTGATTTGTAGTTTGTCACTTTTGAACTGAAATAAATTGCTGTCAGAAACTACTTAAGTTGGTAGGTTTCGACTAGTGATTGCTTAATATTTGCCTGCCTGCTGAGGTTTATTCAAGACCTAAAGATCTGGTTGAAGTTTGTGTGAGCTTTTGTCCTTTCAATCTCTCCTTAGAATGTACTTTACAGTAGCACAGTTGAAAACTAAAGAATATGTTCACGCAGATACCGTTATAAAAGTATGAACAGCAAGAATGGGATAAATCAGTACTCCAAATAGATATGTAGAATAGCTAAACTTGAAAGAGAAAAAGAGAAAAAAGGAAACATAATATATGTTCAAAAAGCCAAGCATTAATCTTTCAGGTGAAAAGAATTGGGCTTAAAATAAGGACAGAAATAACCACACTCACTCTGAAATATCAAAGCAGAGTTTTGCTTCATCCCATGGACCATTGATCTCAAACTTATATTCCTGAATCCTAATAAGCCAGTATGGACCCACAACAGATACGAAAACAAGCAGCGCGAGCAATAGAACAAAAAACATACAATGTAACTGGTACATGACGCTCAAGGTCACGCCCATCAGAGCAAATGAAAACCAAAAATGAAGGCTTAACGAATACCTTCTTATGCAGGATGTGATGAGCGGCGCGAACAGAAAGACCTGCAGGGAAAACAACATGATTGCAAAGACGTGGAGCCTCGATGGCAAACGAGAGGCCACGAGAACTGATGCTACTATTGATGCATTTAGAGAGATGTTATTGGCCAATTTTAGGTTGTTCGGAGATGCAGAGGTGCCTATATTGGAACCTGAGTAGTCGTGCAAAAAGAGATGGACGAGAAGAAGCGATACGGTGAGTGCCCATATGGAATCCGAACTGATTGACCGGGTGAGAGTATGATAAATAGGTGCTAGAATATAAAGCCCGCTAATGAAGAAAGAAATGTTGAGAAAGTACTTGAAAAGAAGCTCCCAGGAGAGGGGGCTGGTGGTGAGGGCAAGGACTAGGAAACCAAGAGCTAAAAGGCCAACGTCTAGTTTGAGGAGAGAGCTCTCATCAATGGCCGAACTCAATGTGTAGGTCCAAATGCAAATCACGAGAGCGATAATGCAGAGATACTGGGAAATGGAAACAGAATCCTGCATCACCTTCAGTAGATCTCTCTTTACCACATTAGCATTCATAACCATTTCTTCAAGAAAGGAGTCATCGGTGTAGTTATCGGCATACCCTGGCTGCATTCCTCCATACGCAACTTTCTTCCACTTTGGTCGATGTGCGGTCTCGTTCGCACCAGTCTCCATTATGTGTTGCTTGTTCTCAATCGGTTAAGGAATCGAGAACTCACAAGCACCTGAAACATGGAATGCAATTCACTAAAAAATAAGAATCGAAAAGAGTATTTTAAAAGTTCTCTGTAAACAGCATCGACTCATGCCTACTCAAGAACGAAAGAAACAGTAGATTTCAAAATTGCAGGGTTTAATTCGCAGAATTGTGGCATGCCCGATTAGAAACCAAAACAGTCTGAAAGGATAAAGAATAATTAACACTTCCAAATTGACATGTTTCTTAGATTATGCTTTCTTATTATGGAGAGTCATATTATCAATTTAGAAAATTTTCGTTACTACCAAAAAATTGAAAATTAGGTTGTGTGTACATAAATATATACATTTTTTAGAGTTTGTAGAATAATGAACAATTAGCCTATCTTTTGTTCTATCCTCTCCCTCAAAATGATCATTTATCTCTATAGACACAGATTACATCTATTTTTGGTGTCGAATACATCGCATTTGTTTACCACAATTCACCAAACAAAATCGCACTTACATGTAATTCCCTTTATCACAGTAAAACAGGAACAATTGCAGTAAAAATTGGAGTAAAAGATCCAGTAGCCTACGCAGTAACATTTATGACAAAAAATTTGAAGAGAAGGATCGAAAAGGGAAGGGGATTACTCGGATCCGATCGATAGCATCGACGATAACAACGAGACTCCCGAAGCCCTGGCCATGGCTGCGAGGGCGACGCTTCCGACATCCACGTAGCGCTCCGACGCGTCCACGATCGCAACGACGAAGACAAAGAGGGAGGAGAGAGAAACCCTAATTAGTAAACGAGAGAGGAAAATTTTGGGGATTCGAGAGAAATGGTTCGAGTTCTGACCATTGTCGCGGGTAGGGCTGGCAAACGACCGAGGCGAGCTCGACTCGAAATTAAATAAAATAAGCGCTTGAACCAAAAAAAAAAACCTTTCAAGCGGAGCTGAGTATTACTCGGTCGCTCGAATCAAGCTCTAAAAGCGATATATATATATATATATATATATATATATATATATATATATATATATATATATATATATATAATTTTACCACGGAGGGAAAGACGCTCGTCTTACGTCGTTTCGATGTTGTGGGCTTTCGAATCGTCGATCGGCTCCGTTAAACTTGATCTAGAGTATTTGAAGTACTAGAAAATAAATTTTGCGATTTTTCGATATTATTTGCCTAGTGAGCGAAGGGGCTAAAAATCAACTACCGAAAATAAAAATCTTACAAAACGTGATAATATGTCATTAAAAATTTAGATCAAAGATATTGATCTTGTTTTATATAGTATAAAGAAATTTCTATCAAAATTTTATGTAATTTGGATATTTCTACAGTTAAACTTTCAAACGGCTCACTATGGCCATTAAAATTATTTGATTTTGTGCTCCTTCGATCATGCGGCAAATGATATCGAAAAATTATAAAATTTATTTTCTAGACACTTCAAATACTCTAGATCAAGTTTAACTGAAATCGACGATTCGAAAGTCAACAAATAAACGAACGACGGAAGATAAGGCTCCGTCTTCGATAGCATAGTAGCCTCACACACATATATATATATATATATATATATATATATATATATATATATATATATATATATATATAGAGTAAGGCTACTATGCTTCGGAAGCACGGAGCGCTCCGTGCTTCCACGTGGTTTTCGATGTTGTGGCTTAGAATCGTCGATCGGCTCAGTTAAACTTGATCTAGAGTATTTGAAGTACCTAGAAAATAAATTTTACGATTTTTCGATATTATTTGCCTAGCGAACGAAGGGGCTAAAAATCAACTAGAAAATAAAAATCTTACAAAACGCGATAATATAGCATTAAAAATTTAGATCAAAGATATTGATCTTGTTTTATATAGTATAAAGAATTTTCTATCAAAATTTCATGTAATTTGGATATTTCTACACTGTTAAACTTTCAAACGGCTCACTATGACCATTAAAATTATTTGATTTTGTGCCCCTTTGATCACTAGGCAAATGATATCGAAAAATTATAAAATTTATTTTCTAAATACTTCAAATACTCTAGATCGCGACGATCGACAATTGACAAACGCATCATCAAGAAGGAGCTCGCGGAAGGCTCCGTCTTGATAGCATAGTAGCCTCACACTATATATATATATATATATATATATATATATATATATATATATATATAGAGTTGAGCTAGAATACTCTTAAGAGTACAGAGCCCATTTTACTCTCGAGTTGTTTTTTATGATAGAGTTTCCAAATTGATGATCGGCTCCGTTGAACATGATCTATACCACTTAAAGTGTTTAGAAATCAAATTTCAAATATTTTCAATATCATTTGCCTAATGATCAAAGGATTTCAAATTTTGTAATTTTAATGGTGGATAAGAGACGTTTTCTCGTTTAACGGTGTAAAGATATCCAAATCAATTGAATTTTTGTTAGAAAATTTTTTAAACTATTTAAAACAAGATCTATATTCTTGATCTTGATTACAAGACTCCTATCATCATTTTTTAAAGAATATTCATTTTCAACCATTCATTTTCTGTTCACTAGATGGATACAAGAACAATATCGAAAGTGCGTGAAATTTGATTTCTAGGTAGTTTAAATGGTTTAGATCATATTTAACGAGCGATCGTCAATTTGAAAGCTCTATCATCGAAAACAACTCAAGAGTAAAATGAGCTCTGATTCTTAAGAGTATTCTAGCTCAACTCTATATATATATATATGATGCTTGTAAAAGCACCAAGCACTTAGTGCTTGTAAATTTTTTACCGTTAGATCTATGATCTTGATCATTTTCATCCGTTACATTATACTATTCAACCAACGACCCACTTAACCCAAGAAGGCCCACATCATCCTAACCACACATCTAATAATCCAAGGGCTAAAAACTTACAAGCACTAAAGACTTGGTACTTTTAAAAGCATATGAGCTCAATTATATATATATATATAGAGTAGAGCTCCTGTGCTTTTAAAAGCACAGAGCTCCCGTGCTTGGGGTTTTTTCACCATCGGATCGGCGTCCACCTCGAGATCCGTGCACGGTTAATTTGTGGTGCTAGACGGCAAGACAACAGCGCCGTTACACTCTCTCTCCTCTCTCTACACGTGAAAGGCTCTCTCTCTCTTCCCTCTGTCAACCTCTCCTCCCTTTCTCTCTCTTTAATTCTCTCTCTCTCACTCTCTCTCTCTCGCACTCTCTAGTTCCCCCAGGATCCGATTTTTCCCCTTTTTTTTCTTTTTCTCCTCCGATCCTGTCGCGGTGCGCTCACTCGGCCCGGTGGTGACACAAATCGCCGTCCGGCGCGCCCTCCGGATCCCCGTCGCGGTGCGCTCCTCGCCCCGGTGGTGGTCTCGATCGACGATCCGGCGCGCCCTCCGGATCCCTGTCGCGGTGCGCTCCATCGGCCCCGGTGGTGGTCTCGATCGCCGATCCGACGGGCCCCTCCGGATCCCTGTCGCGGTGCGCTCCCTCGGCCCCGGTGGTGACACAAATCGCCGATCCGGCGCGCCCCCTCCGGATCCCTGTTGCGGTGCGCTCCCTCGGCCCAATTGGTAACCTAATATCAGCTCGCAAATTTCTGAGCACATCAAGGTTCATATGTTAGGGAATTATTATTTTATTTCTTGGTGCCCTAATTTTCTTCTTGCTTACTAATCTCTCTATAAGGTCAATAAACTTGAAGGCTAGTTTCATCAATATTCAATAGCTCCAACACTCTCAGCTACAATATCTCATTTTTTCTGTGTAAAACTAGACTTTGATTAACTTGATATATCGATGTTGGTAATCCATTAGTTGTCATATGTAGTTCCTTTGACTAAGGTATGAGGTAGAATGATGATGATCAGACAGCCTTATGAATCGTTGCAACTATTGATTTCATGAATATTGTATTTTGTTTTTTGGTTTCTCTGGTTGCGTTTGCTGTTGTTAGGCCTCTTTCATTTGGCATCATAGGTTTTCTGCGTGATCTTTATTGCAGACTATGTGATGCAGTCATAAAGTAATGCACCTGCACTAATCCATCTATGAGGTTATGGATGTCTTAAGAGTGTGTTAGTTTTTTAGCATTGAGATGTCAAATGCAATCTTCTTTCTTTTGGACATTTCACTTGTTCTGAGTATTCTATTTTATCTTGGTGTTCATCAAGAATTGTATTTAATTGTACTACCTTAGAATATTTCATTCTTTGTTTTCAGTTCATGCCGATAGTTTTGCTGCTAAAAGAATGCGAAAGCTTGTTCAACATTCAATATAATGCATAACTTCTCTATAGCTGATCTATACATGCTAGAAGCTTTTTAGAAGCAGTGGTAGGTAGTGAACATATTCTCGCAGGAAATAATCGTATCATATTCTGCTAGAAGCTTTTTAGCATTAGTGAGCTCACTTTCTGCTAACTCCCATAAGTGTTTCTTACGGTACAATTGACCTGAGACAGAATCAATTCTCAACAGCAAAACTGTAATCTTGGTTCTCAACTGCATGTGGTTGGCTTTGACGAAGAACTTGATAGTCATTTTGGTACAGTATTCTTGTGTGATTTCGGTGTTTCACTTATTGAAAAAATCATTACCATTTATTTACATGTTGATTTTAATATTTTGCGCAGGTGATTAATGGCATCTACTACAAATTTTCTTGAAGACAGAACAGTTTGGTGCAAATGTAACAAGATAGCCTTAATAAGAACTTCACAGCAAGCAAGAAGTAAAGGAAGGCAATTTTATGGATGTCGAAATTATGGAAAGAATAACGATAACTATTGTGATTTTTTCATGTGGTGCGATAAAGGGAAATCCAAAGATCAAGAAAGTTCTACTTATTTAAATTTGAAGGAAAGTGTAGAACCTGAACTAATAGCATCTTCTCCAAAAGCTTCAAATGAAGAGATGCTTCAATGCATAAACTATAAGTTATCTACTTTGGTTGAGCAAATGGAGAATCTGAAAAAACGAGTTGAAGAAGCCTCTACAAGGACAACAGCAATGGTGGAAAGAATTGAAGCCGAAAGAAAAATTTTTATTGTATTCATTGTAGCAATTATATGTATTAAACTTGTATTCGTCTAAATGTAATATGAATTCACTGTGTTCATTTTAGGTGTATGTAGGATATTTTCCTCACTTTTAATTCACTGTGTTCATTTGACAATTTGACAATTTCACTGTGCATTCACTGTGTTCACTTGACAATTTCATGTGCATTCTCGATGATGTGTTTATCCATTGATTCATTTGTGTTTATAATGTGTTTATAAAATCCATTGATTCATCTGTGTTTATAATGTGTACTTCGATGAATCCACTGATTCACCCAAATCCTAAACACATGCACATTAAACACATGCACATTAAACTATCACAATTCAACTAATACAACAATTGAAAGGAACTATCACAATTCAACTAATACAACAATACTCTACCACAAAGAAAAGTAAGGTACAATACAACCATAGTCCAAACTATTACAATTGAAAGAAATTATCACAATTCAACTAATACAACAATTGAAAGAAACTATCACAATTCAACTAATACAACAATACTCTACCACAAAGAAAAGTAAGGTACAATACAACCATAGTCCAAACTATTACAATTCAACTAATTAATACAACAATACTCTACCACAAAGAAAAGTAAGGTACAACACTGATTTGTTCTTGCTTTCAAGTCTCTTCGTCATCGGTTTCTTCAAGTCTCTCGCTAAAACTTGGATCATTAGATGGCACTTCATCAACAATCGCAAATAGTATTAATATTAGTATCTGTGAATAATAAGAATGTAAAAATATTTGAAGAAAATAAAGAAAAAGGAATTGATTATACCTCCTTACAAGTCCTAATGTTGTGTCCTTTTTTACCACATTGCTTGCAAGTTCTTGGCACCCTAATCTTTTTTCAATAGGAGGCTTAAACCTTTGTGGTTTTCTTTTTCCTTTACATTGTGATTGAGGAGGATCTTTAATCGTGCATTCTGATGCAAGCATATTCACTTGGCTTGATTGTGAAATTACAATTCTGTGAAGACCACTTGAAGGTTCCTTGATTGTCGCTTCCTCACTTTCAAACATTTGATTAACTGATGTTAGTGTATCAATTCCTTCTCTAATTATTTGACATGCAGTGTCATGTGCCTTAATACTTTTTGAACTTTCAAAGATAAATTTTTGCATTTCTAATGTAAGAGAATCAAACCTTCGAGATCTACAAAACGAGGAACCACCACTCATTTCTGCACTATTGCTTGGTCTTCTCTTTTTTGCATTCTTAGTCCACCTATTTAATATATAATGAGGTGGGATGTTATAAATCTCAATATAATGCATTACTTTAAGCGCATGAGCACATAAGAGGCCATAAAATTCAAACAATTTACAAGTGCAGGATACTATATTTTCAGACCTTACAACAGTCACTATATATGTGCACATCCATTGTCTTGAAGTGGACGATTGTGATATAGGGCTGATCTTGTATAGAGAATCTTTTTCCAACTCAATCAACTTATAACCTGTCGTCGCCCTTAATTGAGTCTTGAATTCTGAAAAAATATTTCTTGTGAATATGCGGCGTGCATCTTTCTCAATTGGATCATCTGACCATAAACTGGGCTCTCCATCCTTTGTCATAAAATCCTCTAAATCCTCTCTCTCATATTGATTATGTGTCATTTTCTCAAATTGCATGACAAACTTGAATATTGATGTATGTGCATCTAACCATATTTTTGCCACGGCATTCATACTTTCACTACGTTGTGACGTAGACATATTGGCAAAGAAAGTATCTCGAAAATATGCAGGAATCCATTGATGTCGAATATTCCATAGCAACTGAAGATGATTATTTTCATGCAATTCATATTTATCAAGCATTGTTGTCCACGCATTCTCAAACTCCTCAATACTTAAACTACAATTTATGCATTCTTTCAAATCATTTTCAAAGCCATCCTTAGTGTTATAAAGCACACCAAAATGCTCCTTTGCTTTTCTCATCACATGCCACTGACAACACCTATGAACGGTGGTTGGAAAGACTTCCTCAATGGCCTTTTTCATAGCAGGATCTTGATCAGTGATAATAGCTTTTGGGTGTCTACCATACATGGCTTTAATCCATGTTTCAAACAACCAAGCAAATGTATTAGCAGTCTCATTTCTAATGAGAGCACACCCGAAAAATATAGACTGCAAATGATGATTAACCCCTATAAAAGGAGCAAATGGCATACTATATTTATTCGTCATATAAGTTGTATCGAAAGTGACAACATCGCCAAAATGCTCATATGCCAATCTTGATCTTCCATCTACCCAAAATATGTTCCGAGCTCGTTGTTGGTCATCAACATCAATAGCATAGAAGAATAACGGATCTTTAGATTGAAGCTCACGAAAATAATTAAGCGCACTTGCTACATCTATTCCAATAAGATTTCTATTTTTCTCAGCAACTTTATTACTTAAATCTTTGCGAGTGAAGTGAATATTATGTCTTCCTCCCTCCCTTGCTTGCATAAAGGCCATAATTTGTGAAGTGGAAATATTCTGTTCATTCAACATATGAATTAATTCTTTTTGCTCCTTTGTAATAGCACGATGTGATCGAAAAAATCGGCTTTTAGAAGGACTAACAATTAATTCATGATTATGTTCGTTCGCCACCACCGTAATCACCCATTTTCCTCGATCATCTATCTTCAATACAATATGCGCTTTACAACCACTTCGTCGATTAGAAAATTGCTTTTTAGGTGTATTGCTTCCTTCTGAATTTTGGCAATGACTTTTCTCGTGAGTTTGGGATTTAGAAAGACCGGCTTTGGCGCAACAATAGGTTACAGATGTGATGGCATCATCATGTTTCTTTGCCTTATAATGGTATGTTTTTCTTACACTAAACCCCATTTTAAAAGCATAGTCATTGTAGAACTTTTTACCATCTTCTATAGAGTTGAATTCCAAACCAATACATGGCTCTTCAATAGGTTGTGTACTCATACATATCTGTTCAGCAGTAGCAATTTGTTCCAATTCCTCATTCACCTCATTTTCAACATCAATATTGCACAGAGAATCAGAAGAACCAATTGTAGAGCTATATTCCATCATTTAATTAACCCCCTATAAATATAATCAAATTAATATTATAAAAATAGTTCAAACAATAGGAAAAAATCGATAACTCAGTCAATCTATCACCCCAGAACAACTAAGAGCTTTGTCAGAAAACAAACACTCTACTTTAAAGCATACTAATCCAAATGCAAATATTATGAACTTTTTAACCCCAGATCAATTACCACCAATAGGTCACGTCCAAATGTACTTTACACAAACTTTTTAAAGCATACTAATCAAAAGTTCATACTTTAAAGCATACTAATCAAATAGTCTGAATGCAAATATTATGAACTTTTTAAAGCATACTCTACTTTAAAGCATACTAATCCAAATATAAATACTTTAAAGCATACTAATCAAAAGTTCCCATAATAACCGAGATAAGGTACCAAAATGCAGAACAACCCAGAATTTTCCATAATAACCGAGTCGCTTACCTTCGAGATCTGCCCGAGAACGACGTCAGGGATCGGAGGTGCGGGAACCGCCGCAGTTGGAGAACTAAATTCTCAGATCGTTGTCCGGGATCAATCCGAGTAGCTCACGGGGACGAGGGAGGGCGCCGCTTCCGGGAGCGATCCTGTAGCGCACAGCTCGGAAGGAGGGGCGCGTCCGGGATCAAAATTGTAGCGCCGCGGCCCGGAAGGCGTTGGCGCGGAGGGGCGCGTCCGGGATCGAATGCCGCGGCTCGAAGACGTCAACGCGGAGGGCGCGCCGGATCGTCGATCGAGACCACCACCGGGGCCAAGGGAGCGCACCGCGACGGGGGATCCGGAGGCGCGCCGGATCGGCGATTTGTGTCACCACCGGGGCCGAGGAGCGCACCGCGAGGGGATCGGAGGGAGAAAAAGAAAAAAAAAAGGGGAAAAATACTGGATCTGGGGGGGAACTAGAGAGTGCGAGAGAGAGAGAGGGAGAGAGAGAGAATTAAAGAGAGAGAAAGGGAGGAGAGGTTGAGAGGGAAGAGAGAGAGAGAGAGCCTTTCACGTGTAGAGAGAGGAGAGAGAGTGTAACGCCGTTGTCTTGCCGTCTAGCACCACAAATTAACCGTGCACGGATCTCGAGGCGGACGCCGATCCGATGGTGAAAAAACCCCAAGCACGGAGCTCCCGTGCTTTTAAAAGCACAGTACTATATATATATATATATATATATATATATATATATATATATATATATATATATATATATATATATATATATATATATATATATATATATATATATATATATAGTTTAGCTAGAATACTCTCAAAAGCACTTGGTGCTTTTGAGTTTCTAAACTTGGATCTACTTTTTGTTTACTAATACCCTTGGATCAAACACTATTCCACCTACCACCACCTACCACCATCATCTTAACCCTATATCTCTCCATCTAATGGTTAAAAACTCACAAGACCATCTCTTTAATACTTTTGAGAGTATTCTAGCTCAACTCATATATATATATATATATATATAT
Source organism: Aechmea fasciata (assembly GCA_025177825.1). NCBI lineage: Eukaryota > Viridiplantae > Streptophyta > Magnoliopsida > Poales > Bromeliaceae > Aechmea > Aechmea fasciata. The sequence continues at coordinate 11,580,804 of CM045926.1, read as the reverse complement.
ATATATATAGGGCTACTATCCTATTAATAGGATAGGAGCACTTGTCTATCAAGTTTCTAACCCTTGGATGAGAAATTGTAGGGTTAGGATGATATTAGTTAGTTAGAGTTGAATGGTCCCAGGGTTGAGTGGTCACTGTTATAGTATTTAATCCAACGGTTAGAAATGTTGAAAAGAGTTGATCCAAAGCGCTAAAAATCGATAGACAGTCTCCTATCCTATTAATAGGATAGTAGGCGGACTATATATATATATATATATATAGAGAGAGAGAGAGAGAGTTGTGCTTCTATACTATCAATAGTATAGAGGCACAACTACTATAGTGTTTTTAGTCATTGATCCTTTATCAAGATTCGTGCACAGATGGATGAATTAACTGGGATGACAATAATTAACACCGTTAGAAATAAAGGAGGAGAGAAAAACCCACTTAAAACCCATCTCTCTTTCTCTCTTCTCCCACAACCGAACCCATCTCTCTCTCTCAATAAAGGAGGAGAGAGTAACTCACTTAAACCTGTCTCTCTCTTTCTCTCTTCTCCCACAATCGAACCCATCTCTCTCTCTCTCTCTCTCTCTCTTGCTTTCCCATTTCTCCAATTTCTCGCAGCGGGCTTCATTGGCTTGATTTTATTTCTCTCTTGTTTTTATTTATTCTTTATATTTGCGTAAAGATATTGCTCCCCCAAATCCATGTACATCTCTCCGACCACGGATCTTCTATTAGATACATAGTATAGAAGCCCCAATGCTACAGTTGTATAAAAATATTGTTCAAATAATTCAAATAATAAGGGGAAAATTGCAAAGAATCAATCACAGGGAGAAGAGAGAAAGAGAGAGGTAGGTTTTAAGTGGGTGTCTCTTTCCACCTATAATGAGAGAGAGAGAGATGGGTTCGGTTGTGGGAGAAGAGAGAAAGAGAGAGATGGATTTTAAGTGGGTTTCTCTCTCCTCCTTTAACGGTGTTAAATGTTGTCATCCCAGTTAATTCATCCATCTGTGCACGAATCTTGATAAAGAACCTTAGATGAGAAATCAATTCAATATGTATATATATATATAGGCTAGGGGTATGAACATTTTATCATATTAATGTCGTGATATAGAAAGACTTCCCCTATTCTATCGTGTTTTTAACCCTCGTTAAATTTAAATCAGGCGGGCCGCACGAGACAAGTACTTACAGCTTTCTCATATCATCTCCTCCCTTGTATATCGAATTTACCACTCCGATCATAGCAAGATTTAATCCAACGCTTTTCGTGGTAAACGGTATTTAAAAAATTGATCAAAAGACTAAAAAAATTGACATGATAAGTTTCGCCCCTATCCCATTAAAATGATAAGAATACTCTATATATATATATATATATATATATATATATATATATATATATATATATATATATATATATATATAGAGAGAGAGTCCTAGAATACTATCCGTAACATCAAAAATTTAGTGCTATTAAAATTTTCATCATTAAATTTTATTTTTTATTTTTATCCATTAATAGCACCAAAATGTTTCGTGCTATTAGATCAATATTGTTGATTCATAAAAATAAATTCAATAGACAACTTTCTCGCTTTCTTTCTTTCTCTCTCTTTTTTTTTCTGCCTCTAACCCATGTAGCCATGCCTAAAATCCTCCAATCACCAAATAAAAATGCGCGCCCGCCGTTGCTTATCTTCCCATTAATTATGAATATTTTTAAAGTAAAAAAATTATTGTTTATATAAAATTTTGATTTTAGTTGTATATCATTAAATAGTTTAATCCAATATTTACCTATATAATTTATTTAATTTTTAACCGAATAAATAAAAAAAAATAAAATAGAGATTGAAGGCGTAAGAGAAAGACATGTGAGGATAAAAAGATTAGATATTCTAAAAAGATTAGATATTCAACTAATAAATTATTTTTCTTCGTATTATAATCGTATTTTATATAATTATTTTGTATTTTAAACTATTAGACATATTTTTATATTAAATTGTAGATAATATTCTATACAAATTAAATTATTAATCGTATGATATTGAGAATTCTCGTTTAGAACTCGAGCTCGCTCGACTAAATTAGCCTTGCTCGAGGTCAGCTCGAATTAATTTTAAAGCAAGCTGGAGCTTAAATTTAGGCTCGAAATTAATTTCAAGCCAAATTTGAGCCGAGGTAAGTCGCTCAGCTCGTTTCCACCCCTAGTCGTGAGGAGGTTTTTTTTATTTTTTGGCAACTATTCAATAATTCGGTTATTGTTAATATTAAATTTTTTAAAAAAATTAAATTCTACAGTGAAGAAGTAAAAACAGATAGAGATAAAAGTGATATGTGGCGATAGATTAGTGCTCTTATCAAGTCCAAAAACTTAATTTTCAAAAAAAAATGAATTGAAAATAATATTATTTTTGAGAATTACTATTCTCAAATATCAATATGAGCCATTCGGAACCTAATGAAGGTATGACTTTTTGCTTCTCTCCGCCTCCGATCGGTATAGTATTTCGGGCGAAAGGTAATAGTAGAAGAAGACGCGTTTTCGATGGGGGCGTTGTGACTTTTCGTTTCTCTCCGCCTTCGGTCGGTGTAGTATTTCGGGCGAAAGGCAATAGTAGAAGAAGACGCGTTGGAATCATACTGTCCGAGTTTCTTATTTAATTTTAAAACTTTTATTTCTATTATAATTTCAGTCCGGCTCTTTTCTATCAACTCTCTCATATTTATAAATTTTTCTAATAATATTTATTATTACACTTTATAAATCATCTCTAAGTATTATTTAGTTGCCTCCAATATCACAAAATATTTGAGCAGAGTAGTTTTTCTTGTTATTCATCTACCAAATTTTCACTCTCTCACCAAATTTTAACTCTCTCGCTAAGTAATATAACATAGCTTTATAGCTTGTTTTTTTAAGGTAAAATCATTTCTAATACATGACTTGGAAATAAAAATAGTGTGCGTCTTGTAAGCTCTAAATGAATGGGCAAACTCTAAAAATTATGTAAAAAAAAAAAATGTAGGACAAAGCTTGATGGAAAAATATCAATTATATTGTATCGGTTTAATTACACTCTACTATACTTTACTTTAGTATTATTTTTATTTGCTATATTGTATACAAAGTAAGGGAGGCCTTCTTCAGGACTTTTAGCAGTATCATTTATAGCAATGCAATCAAGAGATTTAGAAATTTTAAATGCAAAAAACCTAAGAATCAAAATAAAAATAGTGAAAAGATTGGAGACCAATATGCAATTAATTTTTTTAAAAATTTATGCGGGCCCCACAAACTCTTAAAAATAAGGAGAGGGCTTCTTTAGGATTGAACTAATTTACTGTTATATTGTCTTTTCGTTGCATCGCGCATGCCGCATCGTGTGAAGCGCGTAACTAGTAAGCTATGAGATTGTAAAGTTAAAAAGTATAATTTTCAAAATTTATAAGATAATTTCACTTTTGTGCGCCATAATTTTTTTTTTCCCACTTTGGGAATATAAAGGTTATATTTTAAAAGAAAAATTGACAAATTGAAAACTTTTATTTCCTCTCTTATATATAATCTAGTATATAGTATATACAGACATAGATATACATAAATATATAAAAGATAAAAAAAATATAAAGAATTTATCTAAATTATGAATCATTTTAATTTGGTTATCGAATATTTTTAAAAATTTAATTTTATTATCTAACCTTTCAATTTTTTGATTTGAATCAGTTAACAGTACTTTGACTTCAGAATTCAAACCCGGCGTTCATTTTTATAGATTTTTAGTATATTCATGTAATTCTCAGAGCTATAAACTCCTTAGAATAATCAATTAGCTTAAAATTTTAAAGTAAAAAAGTATAGTTGACTGACTCAAAACAAACAAATTAAAAATATTGGATAGTAAAATTAAAATTTTAAAAAATTGTGCAGTAGATTCAATTCAAAATGATCCATAGTTAAAATAAGTTCTATACATATTTACTAGTTTTATAAAGAGATTATTATAAATCCGGCCGAGTCGATTCAGCCTTTTAAGGACCTGACTCGGCCGGACCAGAGAAAAAATCAGGCCCTGGCCCATCCATCGGGCTTGCGGATCAGGTCTCGTCGTGACATATCCATTATCCTTTTTAAAAATTCACGATTAGTTACCGGCCGTTCCTAGAGCAAGTGGTAAAGGATTTGGTGGTTGGTATCCGAGACCCGAGTTCGAATCCTAGTTGATTCATATTTCTAGCTAAGTTTATTTCTTAACGAAATAAACGAAGCGGGTAACGTGCTACATATCTCTCAAAAAAAAAAAAAATCACGATTAGTTCACCAAATATGTAATACAATCAATCAATCATCATCAATTACTAACCATTGTATTGTGATGATCATCATTGAAGCAACCCCCTAAAACCAAAAGTTTCCACACAATCACATAAGAAGGTGAAAAAAAACAAAAGGCAACAACAGATAATGTATGCCGACCGTCCCTATAACACAAATAGTAAAAGGGTGGTTGATATCCTAAATCCCAAATTCGAATCCTAGCTTTATTCATATTTCCAACTAAATTTATTTCTAAATGAAATAAACGAAGCGAATAAAGATATTACATCTCTCTTTAAAAAACAAAAACAACAGATAATTTATTATTATTGACTTCACCACCACCCACAATGAAGTCAATTATAACATTTTAGGAAAGTGAAATTACAAGCGAATTTAATTCATAACGAACAAGACAGCAGAAGAAATCATTTACAGTCGAAAACAACTTCGACCCCCAACAATTTTGGTGAAGTTTGTGTTTGTGGTGGTGATAGTGGTAGTAATCTTTTATAATACGCATTGAACGATGCAGTATCGTATGATTCGCTAGCGATACATCAAATATCAAACCAAAAACATAATCAGAGATTCTCTAAAAAAAAAAAAATATCACAAATATTCTGAGCAATAGAAATTAACCAAAAGAACAGATCCTATCTGCGCCAGGCAGCAGAGGCTAAGTTCTATTTTGAGTCCTTAAAACTTAAAAATTCAAAGTTAGTAATTCATAATCTCTAAAAGAGTTTCATTTTAATCCTTAACATATAGTTACTAACGGACGACAAATTATAACCTACACCTAGGAGCTGTTTAACTTGATGTAATAATAAATACAGTATGATTGGATAATAAAGATGCATGTAGTTGAAAATGCGGTAATTGCAACTAATGCATCATGTTTAGTTGAATACAATAAAAAAATGTCATAATTATAAATAATTCGTTTGATTACATATAGTTGAGAAACAATGATAGTACGATTACCTCCAATATAAAAATATATATATATATTTTCTTTGTTTTAACAAAACTAAGGAGATAAGTATGTTTTTCGTTTGACGTTTTTCTTTCCAACTACTATACTTGAAATTACGGCCAATTTAGGCGTAATTTCAACTATTGTAGTTAAACCTCCAATAGTTCCTACTACAGAAGTTGTAGTTAAATATATAAAACCAATCACCAAGTCGCATTTGCATATAATTACAACTACGGTGCAATTACAACTACATGCAATCAAAAGACCTCTTAATGCGCCTATCACATCTATGTACTAATGCATCTATCGACACCTTTTTTTCATCTTATAATTGAACTGTATAGCCCATTTGAGTTAAAACTTCTTTGGTACGCTGCTGAAAGTTACTGTGTGAAGATGAGCCCTAATCAACAGTTCACGACCTTGAATGTCAACTTTAAAAGATAAATTTTGGACACTCATTTCTAAATAGTAAATACACTGCTGCGATTATTTTACCATGTTAAAAAAAAAAAAAAAACTTAAAAAAGTACTCAAAACTGTTCTTTTATACACATAATAATTAAGACTCTTTAGTAAATTACAGGATAAATATTGACTAAGATTTGTTCCACATGTATCAGCAGTTCTGCAACCCATGCATCATTATAATCTACCATCAGGCGGCGACATGTACAGAATATAGAAACAATAACTAATGCAACAACTGCGATTACATTATAGCAAACTACAAATACTGCAAAACACACGGTCGAAACTTATAACCAGAAAGCAATTCCAATCCACAAAATAACTGCTAGAAACACAGACACAATAGAAGGGAAAAAGATGGACCAGAGATTACCAGCAGGTGTTAACAGAAGATGCGACCGAATCTAAAATATCTGAAACAAGGCTCACAAAGTAAGTTCAATAAGAAAAAAGATTCAAAAAGAAAAAAGATTGATGCAACAGATTCAAATTTCTCAAAATTTCCTATCTCTACCGTGAGGAGTTCAAGCGGCATTCTGCTTTTTAAGTTTCGCAAGCTCTTGGTTGGTGGCCCCTGCTTTCTGCGACATAGATCAACAAGCATATAAGAATATTACACAGATTGATATATCACCGATCTTACAGTCATAAAGTGGTTATATCATAGTAACTAACCTTAATTTTTGCCAACATAACCTTGAACCTATCGAAGTCGTTTAGCGAAGCTCTCTTTTTCTGGACAATCAGCTTCCTCCCCCACGAGCTCTTCTCCCATGTGTTCTTGACATCTGCAAACAAAAAAGATCGCCCAATTATCACACCAGAAACAATGGTACAAAAAACCTGCAAAAGTTCCACGGTAGTGAAAACAGACCGGCAGCTTCCATTGCACCAATCAATGACTTCTTCTTTGGAATTCGTGGAATGTCGATTTTAATGTCGGTCAGTGAAAGCCTCTTGAAGTTCATTTGGCATCGCACCATGTCAGGGGCATCGACCAAAGCCTATGTCATCACAGCAGGATGAGCAATCATAAAAACATGAAACAAAAGCCACATAACCATAGAGCGAGCTTACAAGTTATAAATTATTACAAAAGGCCCATTAACCGTGATATTCTTATCAACCAAGCACCTGAGTCCACATAATGCTAATGCACAAAAGGATGCTTAATTTTGATGCTTGCAGTTAATCGGAGCTGCAAAATTACAGTTGAAGTACAGACGGAAATGCAGCTCGAAATATTCTCCGTTATATGTTAGACTGCCAAATATAGTTATTTGAGAGAAAATTTGCCACTTATCAAAGTGTAAAACAACAGATAAACAAGAAAAGAAGTTCACCGAACTCATCAAAAGAACATCACACCAGTCATTTGCACGATATATTTTTTGTTGATAACATAGAAAAATGAATTCTCCATCTGTTGGATCATAAACTTTCAATCTGATATGTACATTTGTGTGAATTTTATTACAATCCTCAACAGTCTCAAGGCAATTTGTAACCACAATAATGAGCTCCAGAAGGTGGTACCACAAGTTTACAACTCCCAATTACAAAAAGAGGACACATAAAAGTAGTATGTGCTTCTAGTTCTCGATGCATTAACAGATGCGTGGAGTTAAAATGTGTGTATTTTATTTCATTGAAAATACGAAGCTAATCATTTCTGGTGATTCAAATGTGCTCATTTCCACGCCAAAAAAGATCAGCCCTAAATCAATCAACTCATCTCTCTTGTTGTAACTTACTGTTACTAAAATATTTAGCTGCAAGTTCTCAGCACACTGCGATCATCAGCTTAACAAGAAACGAGACAGGTTATATGAATTCAATGTGAAATTTTGAAAACTACAGATGATCACAAAGAGTGTTTATATCAGTTTCACAACCACAAAAGCTTAAATTTTATCATAAACCGCATGAGATCGAAATTATTAATGTGCAATATTTTAACTTTCTAGAGCCACAACCTCATATTTCTAAATAATACAAACAAGGATCTACAAAGAAGTTATCTCAACCTAACTCAAAACTACGATTCCACCACAAATCACATGCCAACAACACCAAAAGAGCTCAAATTTTTAGATCCAGTAGCCTACACAGAAACATTTATGACAGAATTTTAAGTGAAATATCGGAAAAAGAAAGGGGATTACTCGGTTCTGATCGATAACATCGACGATAACAACGAGCCTCCCGTAGTCCTTGCCATAGTTGACGAGGGCGACCCTTCCGATCTCCACGTAGCGCTTGAACACCTCCACAACCGCAACGGCGACGAACAAGAGGAGAAAAGAAACCCTAATTAGCAAACGAGAGAGGAAACATGCCGGATTCAAGAGAGAGGGTTTCGCATCCTCACCATTGCCGCGGGGTAGGAGGGGATCGGCGCCGCACGAACAGTGGCGGGGTAGGAGAAGGGACGAGGACAGTGGAGAGGCTAGGGTTTTGCTCGAAGCCTTTTAAGGCCTCTCGTAACGGGTCGGATAGTTGTTGATAGGATAATACCCATTTGTTTGTTCCAAATTGTGGGGGAAAAAAATAAATAAATAAAGAAAAAACAAAAAAACTCCAAAACCGTATTTATATGATTTTCTTAATTTATTATTATTAAATTTAATATTTAATAAAAATATGTTGGCCTATTAGCTCAGTTGGTTAGCGCGTCGTGCTAATAACGCGAAGGTTGCAGGTTCGAGACCTGCATGGGCCAAATTTTTTTTTTCTTTATTTTTATTTTCTGAATGTCCTAAAGTACAATGTTATTTTTGAATGTTCTAAAGCACAAATTCATTGTGCACCTTTCATTCAATGCTAAAACATGGCCATTGAATTTTAATGTCTAAAAAAAAAAAAAACGAAATGATTATTTTCATCTTTCATTCTGTGCTGAACCCATTAATTTCCAGTTTAAGTAGATAATATAGAAAATGTCCAAAATATTCTAGAAAAAAAGGGTGTGTTTAATCCACCACTCTTGCAGAAGACCGGGAAGTAAAGATGTTATCGACCCGAACACGAGCCCATGACATTCCCTTTTGAGTCAAACACGAACTTACTAGCAAACAACAATCTAAATTGCCAAACATGAATGTTCTCCACTTCATGTCGACTATTTTATAGAATAATATAAAGTTGAACTAGAATGCTATTAGTAGCAAACAGGCTGTGTTGTCATCCATTTATTTTCGATGATAAAACTTTCAAATCGACGATCAATACGTTAAATATGATCTATACCAATTAAAGTATCTAGAAACCAACTTTCAAATCTTTTTGGCATTATTAACCTAATGATCAAAAGTTTCAAAATTTATAATTTTGATTTGTACGAGACATTTTTTTCGTTTAACGGTGTAAAATTATCCAAATCAATTGAATTTTAGTTAAAAATTTATTTAAACTACTTAAAATAAAATATATACTCTCGATCTTAATTACAAAATTTCTATAATCACTTTGCAGATAATATTTATTTTCAGCCGTTTATTTTTGTGTCAACTTGATAGACAAGAGAACAATAACGAAAAAGTATATAATTTGATTTCTAGATACATCAAGATGGTATAAATCATATTCAACAGTGTCGATCGTCAATTTAGAGTGTCCATCGTCGAAAACAAATGGATGGCAATAGAATCCGTTTGCTACCGATAATATTCCAACTCAACTCGAATTATATATCTGGGAAAGAAACATCAACAAAATGCAAAATAGCAAACAACTAAATCTCTCTCCTTTAGGTTTTAACACACCAATTTGATAAAACAAAGATTCAACAAAAGTCGCAAGAACAAGTTGCGAAAAGGTTGTGCGCATCAAACACTCCAATTTATTGTCAGTACTTCAATGATGTCAGCAGTCACAATGACAATCTAAGATTTCACAATCCATTTCCCAGAACACCAATTTCCGAACATGAGTTACATTTCGAGGCTGTTACGGATTCGACAGATCAAATTATATGCACAAATAGGTGGTGTTAAGGTATCTTACAACGCTCTAAAATCTCCTATGACCCTGAAATATGCATAATTTGCCCAAGTTATTTGATTACGCTTAAAAAGGGATGAATTATTGCCACGCTTCGAGCAGTTCACCACTTACTCTTATTTATGCAGAATGCTTCTCTTTTGCTGTTTGGTCTTCTTCCGGGGGTCAGTCTACAAATTAATAAAAACAGAAAAAGTCAGTATGTGATATAAGGACCAGAAAACAACTCAAGAGTTGCTAAAACTAGAACGGAGATCAACCTTCTGCCTCTCCAAAGCCTCATAATCTATCCTGTTCTTCCACGTGCTCCTTCGCAGCTTGATTGGCCGATTTCCGATATATTTACCTGTGATATTTGCAACCGGGAAAAATATTTGAATAATGATTTAGTTCACACACAAAACGGGTGAAAATTTACATGAGAATAGATAAAAACAAACCATTCATCTCCTTCAGTGCTGCTGCGAGATCAGACGCATTCGCAAAACTCACAAATCCATAGCCCTTAGTTTTGCCTGTCCGCTTGTCTCTAACCACCTGAGAATCAAATTCAAAATTGCATGATCATTTGTTACCGTAATCTTTATATCATCATCAGCAGAGAAATCAGTGTACACACAACGATGTCTCAGGCCATCATTTCACTTCAAAACCTATTCAGCAACTAAAGCACATGATGGAAAGAATAGAATCACAGCTTTACACAGAGAGATGAGTGTGTAGAATCTGTATATCAAGTAGAAACTCACCCTAGCCTTGTTAAAAGAGGGATATTTTGAGAACGCTTTAGAAAGAACATCATCATTGACTTCATTTCCAAGATCTCCACAAAATAAACGGAAATCATCTGTACATAGAAAATAACAAGATGGTTGAGTATTATTGGCATGTTTAAAGATAATACTATGCATGCAGACATAACTAGCTACCAAATGCGAAAATAAAGTTGTCGAACATAAAATTGTCACGAAACCGACATCTTATTCTGATATCTAATCAATTCACACACATTTGTGCACTTGTATTCTAGGGTGCACATTCACGGAGAGCAAATTAAAAAGGCAGAAAATATCCATTAACTATATGAACATAATTGAGTCTTCGAGAAAGTAAGAAAAGGCAAAGTAGTGCTTAACTTTCATTTTTTTGTTTATTTGTCAGAGATGGATCAAAAAAGGCCAGTGTACAATCAAAGTACAGCACAAAAGATTTGGAGGATACAAACTGCTTAAGATAGACAGAGTGCCGTCTAGGATACGAATATTAGCAGTTCAAATTTTATGGTGGCTTGAGAAAGAAGGCCCAATAAGTCTCAAGTATTTTATTCATCAACATGTTGAACATGGCCTAGATTTGAGGGCCTGGGGTAGTAGCTCTTCTCAACTAAACAGTTTTACCAACCATCTTATACGCAGTATGTACACCATGCCAAAAAATAGAACAAACCATTACCCAATCTTTAGTTGTGTACTTCCACCAAATTCGTATGACATAGATCATGAACATAATGACTCTGACCATACGAACTAGTGTCACTATAATTCCCAGAGATTTTAGAGCTAATTTCTATTAATTACTCGAACACATTAATCATGTAATAATCACAATGCTCACTGCAAAATAGAATCATTAGCCCTTCTTATATAACTGAACTTTGTCCTCATCGTCACAGTAAGTCATTTGGTAGTAACCCATCTAAGCAGATATATCAAGTACAATAACAAGAAGGGCTAAAATAGTTCAAGCAAGAAATTCGAAGTGATAAGAGAAATATTTACAGAATCACTGTCAGGCTCATCTACATCAGTTTTGAGGAATAGCTGTAACAACTTCATGTAACTGATTACCATCAACTGCCTAGAGCTATCCAAGATCAGATCCTTCTCCACCTTTCAACAAAATGAAAACATGCAGCTTATCTTCAGGAGAAATTAAAATTACGTGCTAAAAGAACAATAATAGAAGATAAACCTGGTCTTACATACCAAGTTACAGAGCGATGAAAATATCGTAGATAACTGAGAAGCAACAAAAAATGATATCATTATTATAAACATAATTTCTCAAAAATCAAAAAAAAAAAGAAGAAGATCAACTGCCTAGAGCTATCCACGATCAGATCCTTGTCCACCTTTCAACAAAATGAAACATGCAGCTTATCTTCAGGAGAAGTTAAAATTACGTGCTAAAAGAATAATAGAAGATAAACCTGGTCTTACATACCAAGTTACAGAGCGATGAAAATATCGTAGATAACTGATAAGCAACAAAAAAAGATATCATTATAAACATAATGTCTCAGAACTCATGAAAAAAAAAAGAGCAAACTAATAGTTTGAGGCAACGAGTCCATAGTAGACGCTCAAAAACAAAAAGTGAAATAATCAAGCAGAGATCTTACTTTCAGGCCAATCTGCTAATGCCGGATCCTCCCAGGTCTGCCCAGCAGCTTTACGAGGTATTGCTTTCTTCTTTGCCTCTGCTTTTTTATCAACTTCACTACTTGCGATAGCAGCTTTTACACTTGCTAAAGCCTCAGGAGTAATGATCTGTGCATCCTTTTGGAACAACTGTTGAGCCTATATGAACAAAAAAAAGAACACATGTTTATAAAATTAACCACAACAATACTAACAACATGTTTTACTAGGTTGTAACATTTTTCCTCTCTCTCATTTCACCTTAATTATCCTTCCAAATATCTTAATCATCATTTATCAATCCTAGTTCAAGAAGGCACATTAGAAAGAAGGAAAATGTCCATAAGAAGCTGAGCAGTTTTAGCATTGGTTTCTGCTATATCCAAAGAAGGACAAATACAAATTGGTTTAAGTTTTCTCTTTTAACAACAAGAACAGGTTGTTCTACAGATGAGAGAGTTTAATAAGCATCGATGGTGAAAGTCAACCTTAGCTATGCAGCTTTTAACACTAACAAACAAAGCCAACAACAACTCCAAACTCCGTTCGAGGATGTAGAAGCTGTAAAGCTTGTATCCATTCTATATACATAAGTGGTTAGTACAAATAAATATAAACTAACTGCACAATATATACTCGAAGTCATCTACAACACTCCTGAATTGGAACTGCAAATTTTGCATAGATTCTTCCCAAGTGATTCAACTATCGTAATAGGTCATAACAACCATCCTTGGATTATAAAACTAAAAGGACTTCAATGAGCCAGGGAAAAAAAAATGCAGCTTTTGTTAGATGTGTAGCTGTGGCCTAGAAAACTGACGGAAGAAGAAACGATGGCAGATATAACAGGCACAGATCACAGTGATCTACGAAAGTAACACATCATGATAAGATTCTACAAAACGAAAGCAAATCGTGTAGATCCCCGGTATGCAGGCATTCCTCGTGCACCTGTCGGCCTCGCTTCTTATCCAAAATGCATGGCTCGTGCAGATTTTTGCAGCAATCTGACGATTGGGCTAAACGGCGAATCGAGCAGGTAAGATGAGCTCAACATTCAGACAGAGTATCGGATCGACGAACCGGGACATGTGTATAGACCATGGCATTATGGCACTGTTCAATTCTCCACAAATCAAATTCTAAACATCAATTAGTTGGTTTTCCTTTGTTAAAAGAAGGGAATTCCATCCCAGCAATCCCTTTTCCGAGAAAGACACAAATCACAAGTAGAGCACACCATTACTTTTTTTTTAATTTTTATTATTATTTTCTTTCTTCACACACAAAAAGGAAAAAAAAATAAAAAGAAAAAAACTACCATTTATCACCTTTTAATCGAAAAATTCTTCTTAAAATAGATAGATCAATCGCAAGAAAAATTTCAGGTGATACAGAGAAAACACTCGATCGCTTCCCGAATCCCGATTAGGGTTCCACTCAAACCAACAAATCAGCCGTTTTCACCTCAAACTTCACAAATCCCCCATCAATCAATCAATCATCTTAAGAAATCAAAACAAAAGAAAAAAACCCTAACCTGGTGATACTGGGGAAGATGGTACGCGGCGGGGTAGGCGAGAGCAACATTAGGGTTTTGATACGCGTTCTGGAGATGGAAGGGGACGGGGAAGTAGGCGGCGGCGGGGTAGGAGAATTGCGCCGATGCCGCAGAGATGGATTCAGCGGACATCATCATCATCGTTGTCGTCGTCGTCGATGGATCGATCGATAAAGGGGCGAGGGGAAAGGAGCCGCGGATACGAGAACGCCGTAGAAAGGGGAGGGGAGGGAAGAGGAGAGGAGAGGCTAATGGTGCGGGGGGAAAGGAGCCGTTACTGCTTTATACGAAGGAGAGAAGGGTCGAGGAGGTTCTAGAAGCGTCCGGAGAAGGTAAGAGTCCGAGATAGATAAAACCTTTGTATTGTCGAAAGCAACATTCATTTGGTGCTATCAAGTTTTTCGCCGTTATTATTCCTTTGATGATTTTCATCCGTTAGATCATACTATTCAACCAACCAACCAGCCATTTAATCCTAGGGGCCATATTATCCTAACCACACATCTGATTGTGGAAAAAATGAAAGACTAACGATATATGACAGTGCTATTAATAAGATAAGTAAATTAGTTATTATTGTAAATTAGGAGAGCGTCTGATGCTATTAAATTTTATATAATTAAATTTAATTTTTTAATTAATTTTATCTGTTAAATTATATTATTAAACCAATAACTCATCCAACATTAGGGGGCCTACATCATTCTAACCGTATATTTTTTCATCTAAGACGGCGCTATTGATAGTATTTCAGTCTAATTCTTCTGTAAATTAGTTACCCCGTATCATTTTCCTACTCAAAACTAATATGAGGCATTGTTTGGTTCGGAATTAAGTAAGAATTAGTTATTTTCGATATAAATTTACGGTTAAGCCTGAAATAGATTAATTTTATATTTAGATGAAAATCAGATTGTTTCAATAGGGAATAAGAAAAATAATAATGTTTCGATAAATAAAATAGAATAAGAAGAATAGTGAGTAGTTATAAATAAAAAATAACGATATCGTCTCTTCAATACTAAACCAAACAACACCTTAGGGTGTTTTATTTTTACATTTAACCCCCTTTCACAATAGCTCTACAAAATTTATATTTACAAAATTAATCCTATTTTCATCACACGAGTGCCACCTGAGTGTCACTATTGCAGGTTAAGCCATTCACCGTGCAAGATAGAGCCAAATCTTACAAATATAAATTTTGTAAGACTATTTGTAAATTTTTTTTTTCTGATGGGACTAAATACAAAAATATTCCCTAATATTATTGTGCCATATATAAAGGATACAAAATTAAAATAATTAGAATAATAATATCTAATATGCCTCTCTAAATTTTAAAAATATTTTATTTGTTTCATAAAGATCAAAATATTTTTATTAATTTTAAAAAATTTCTTCAAATATCTCTATTTTTTCTGGGATTTATTAATGGTATTGAATTTTAATTCCATGATAAATTTAAAAGTTTTGAGAAGTGATAAGGGGTAAATAAGCAAAAGTTTCAAAATAATTTTATACCTTAATTATGTTATACTATATTGTACTTCAGTGTTATTTAATTTGCTATATTTCATTATTTTTTTCAAAAACCTCATTATTCATATTAGTATATTTATCAATTAATTTATACACTGCATTTAAATTTATTTTCGTAATATTTACTTTTCGGGCTTTTCTTGCAATTAGCCCCATGAAAAAAACTTATTTTAAAAGTAAAGAAATTTAAATTTGCAAAAATGGTCATGACCTTGCCACGTGTGTGCCAAGTTAGCGCCATGCGAGTCGGGCTGGACCAGATAGTTAAGTTAAATATGGTGAACCATTTATCGTGTCTAAACACGGTGAATGGTTCGCCGTGTCTGAGCTAAGGGAAGAAAAAGAAAAATATACGTATTATAAAAAAGATAAGTATGGAACACAGTGAACCATTTATCGTGTTAGAATACGGTGAAAGGTTCACCGTGTTCAACTTAACACGCCAACCCTTTGGCGCTGACGTGATGCCCACGTGGCTATGGCCATTTTTTCAAATTTAAATTTGCTGGGACTATTTTTAAAATAAATTTTTTTTAGGAGGCTAATTGCATTAAAGGGCCTAAATCATCTAAAAGTGTTTCAAAATCTTATGTTATTTAATATTGTAATAATATTTTATTGTATGTATCAATGAAATGTTAAACTTTAAATACACTTATATATATGGACAAAATTATCTAAAATATTTTAGATAATTTTAAAAGGTCTAAAATTATGGTAAAACAATGGCTAAAATAAAAGTTTAAATCTTGTATGTTATCTAGACAATCGTTTTTAAACATTAGAACTAAATAAAAACTATGTTTAAAAATTACAATAGTTCTATTACTAATGGCTCCCTTTTTATATCTTTGATTTTTTATTTTTTTAACTGTCAATTCTTCAGTTTTTTTTTTTTTATTTTTTCTATATATAACTCACTTGTTAGTCAATATGATGGAAAACTTCCATCAACTTTGTTGCTTGCGGGGAGATTGTATTACGTGCGGTGAGAAAGTACAGTGGAAAAATATACTATTTGTTTTCGTACGTAATATTGCATTCTGTACGCTATATTTTCTATGGTTCCACCGGAGAACGCAGAAGCATATCCCTACATATTTTTTTCACAACTCCATTTTTTATTTAATAGCGTTAGATAGGCCTTAATACCAAACTATAAGGCTTATCCTACCATAGTTAGTTAACTCGCGAATTATTCGCAAATTATTGAAAATTCAAATAAAACATTCTGTATGTGATTTATTTCTAAAAAATCAAAATAAAATGCAAATTTTTGGGTTAGGTTTATTACTCTAAAATAATTTGCGGAACTATTCGACCAAAAAAAGGCACAAAATTTGTACATAAAATCTCTTATCGAATTATTGAAAAACTTCATGAACTTCTGGAATATGTGCATCATAAAAAGGATGCAGATGGAAATGATAATAAAATTTGTTATTGCTTTTTTTTTTTTTACTTAAATTATTTTGTAGATCTCTATGTTTATATTCTTAAGAATTTATAACTATATATATTAGTAGCATCAATCTAGAGAAAAAAGCTTAGTTTGATAGCCGAATTTTTAATCCTGAATTTTTAAATGGTGAACGTATAATTCGTATAAATCGCATATTTGAATAATTGGTGAATCCGTTTTTTAAGCCATATTTTTTAACGAATTTTAAAATTGAGATACGAAATTGAATTTTTGTCAAATCCGAATTAACTAACTATGGATTCTACCAATGGTTTTAATCACCATTAAGAAATGAAAATGAAACTATTATGCTTTAATAGAACTATTAAATTTAATAATTTTTTTTTAATATAACTAGTTACAATATGGAGAATGGACCGGGCCGCACCATTGGGCCAACGGACCGGTACAAAATATAACAAGAATTGGTTCATACTTATTGACCCATTAAAATGGATCAGCTTGGTAGTTGATGCAGGCACTCCAAGTTGAATCCAAATTAATTCACACTTACAATTAAGTTTATTTCTAAATGAAATAAGCGAAGCGAAAGACGTCTACCTTTCTCTAAAAAAAAAATGGATCGGGCATTTTTTAAGACCGAAATGCTTAGGTTTCGAATTTGGGCCTTTTCCTAGTGTACAAGTTCGAAATCTAGTTATCTTACATTTCTAACTGAGTTTATTTTTTTTTAAAAAATAAAAGAATTATATTACACACTGCCTTTCTTTTCACACTCGGACTCGGTCACCAAAATTTCTATATGCTTTATGTTAATATCCAAACTATGTTTCTAAAACAAATATGCAAACATGAAAAACTATTGGGCTGTTCCGAATTGGACCCAGATCTTCTTTTTATCTTACGGTAAAAAATTTAGATCATAATATCAAAACCAATTCTAATTTGGGCATCTCGTAAATTTGACTAATTGAATGAGAGCACGTTCTGGTTTGACTCTAACTCTGCTCATTTTTCAATATCCAATAAGAAGGATGATGATAATAATAATAATAATAGTAATAATTTTAGAAGTAAACTAGACTATTTAATTACTTCTACGTCAAAAATCATCATTAAACTTGATTTAACTTATTTGAATTTCTTAACGTTCTTACGTTCAAGTGATTTCAAAATTGATTATTTTAAAGGTTAGTATAAAATAAGTTGAATTCGAAGCCACTCGATCTTATATAATTTGGATCTTATGAAGTTCAAATTATCAAAATTATATTTAACGATACTGATCATCATAATCGGAATTAAATTTTTAGCTGCGCTTCTGTTAATAATAATAATAATAAAACAATAACTAAAGAATGTGGGCCAATCAATTTATAAGTTATAAATAATCAAAGTCACATCATGTCTCCATCAAACGTGACTCATCAGCATCATGCAAAAAGCTCCAAAAATCGTGTGGTCCAGCGGCCACCTGTAGCCATCATCCGAGGTTAGTTGCTTGCGACCGCGTGGTAGGAAATGATTGGACCAGCTCGATTCACACGTGTCGCCCCCAGGTGCTGTCGAATAATGTTTTAGGTAAGTTATTGGAGTAACGCTACCAAATGAATCCTTTGAAATGAATTTATTATTATTATTATTATTATTATTATTATTATTATATATAGTTCGGCTAGAGTATTATTGATAACACTAATAATTTATTGCTATCGAATTTTCCATATCATTCTAATAATATATATTATTGTTAACACTAACAATATATAGTCCGATTAGATTTAACTCTTTAATTATTTTTACTTGCCAACTTACTCAATTCTATAGAATCTACATCACTTTAACTTTACATTTTTCAATATAACGACTAAAAAATTAATATCATAAATAATTTGGTGTTATTGATCTTATTCCATATAATTATATATATATATATATATATATATATATATATATATATATATATATATATATATATATATATATATATATATATATATATATATATATTGTGACGCCCAACTTCCTAGAGGTTACCCATTCTAGGACTACTCCCGTCTAGCACGCTTAATTCTCTTAACCTCTCGGGTCTTGTAACCACTCAAAAATGCTTAAGCCAGATTAAGAGTTTAGCCCTATTATATCTCATATATAGGACTATCTGGGGTCTCACAATCTTCCCACCTTTAAGCCCTGACGTCCTCGTCAGGCTCAGACTCGCAAGTACCAGGCGATGTGAGACTCGTCTCGCTAGCCCGTCATCCGCACTCGGCTCACCCGAGACTCATCTCACACTTCCTACCGGTAATTGGCTCGATACCATCCGTGACGCCCAACTTCCTGCGGTCACCCATTCTCGGGACTACTCCGTCCTAGCACGCTTAACTCTCTTAACCTATTGGGTCTTGCCACCACCCAAAAGCGCTTAAGCGGGTTAAGAGTTTAGCTCTATTATATCTTATATATAGGACTACGGGGTCTCACATATATATATATATATATAGGCTAGGGCTACTTATCCTATTAATAGGATAGAGCACTTTGTCTATCAAGTTTTTAACCTTTGGATGAGAAATTGTAGGGTTATGATGATATTAGTTAGTTAGAGTTGAATGGTCCCCCAGGGTTGAGTGGTCCCTGGGTTATAGTATTTAATCCAATGGTTTGAAATGTTGAAAAGAGTTGATCCAAAGGCTAAAAATCGATAGGACAGTGCTCCTATCCTATTAATAGGATAGTAGGCGGACTATATATATATATATATATATATATATATATATATATATATATATATATATATATATATATATATATGAGATATGAGTTGAGTAGAATACTCTCGATAGTAAACGGGGTATTTTACTATCGAGTTGTTTTCGATGATAGAGCTTTCAAATTGACGACCGGTTCCGTTGAACATGATCTATACCACTTAAAGTGTTTAGAAATCAAATTTCAAATATTTTCGACATCATTTGCCTAATGATCAAAGGGTTTCAAAATTTGTAATTTTAATGGTGGATAAGAAACGTTTTCTCGTTTAACGGTGTAAAAATATTCAAATCAATTGAATTTTTGTTAGAAAATTCTTTAAACTATTTAAAACAAGATCTATACTCTTGATCTTGATTACAAGACTTCTATCATCATTTTTTAAAAATATTCATTTTCAACCGTTCATTTTCTGCTCACTAGATGGATAAAAGAACAATATCGAAAGTGCGTGAAATTTAATTTCTAGGTAGTTTAAATGGTTTAGATCATATTTAACTGAGCGATCGTCAATTTGGAAGCTCTATCATCGAAAACAACTCGATAGTAAAATGCCCAGTTTACTATCGAGTATTCTAGCTCAACTCTCTCTCTCTCTATATATATATATAGAACTAGGTTACTATGCTATTAATAGCACCAACTTATTAGTGCTACCAAGTTTTTGGTAGTTGGATTGAAAGATATGCGGTTAGGATAATGTGGGCCCCATAGGATTAAGTGGGTGGTTGGTTGAATAGTATGATCTAACGGTGAAAGTCATCAAAGGGGTGGATCTAACGGGAAAAAACTTGGTAGCACGGAGACCTCCGCTATCGATAAAGATAGTATAGACTATATATATATATATATATATATATATATATATATATATATATATATATATATATATATATATATATATATATATATATATATATATATATTATTCTACTATTCAACCAAACACCCACTTAACCCTAAGGGGCCCACATCATTCTAACCGCACATCTCTCAATTCAATGGCTAAAAACTTGGTAAAGACCAAATGACTTGGTGCTATTAATAAAGATAGTGGTTCTATATATATATAGAGTAGGGCTACTATTCTCTTATGAGTAGTAGACCCTTTCTACTCATAAGTTGTTTTTGATGATGGGGCTTCCGAATCGACGATCTACTCCGTTAAATATGATCTAGAGTATTTAAAACTTCTAGAAAATAAATTTCGTAATTTTTCGAAACCATAATAAAGTCTATCAAACATAAAATCGAACGACGTCCTATATATATATATATATATATATATATATATATATATATATATATATATATATATATATATATATATATATATATAGTTACTATACTCTTATGAGTATAGAGACTCTTGTACTCATAAGTTTTTGACCGTTTGATCCACTCATTAATCATTTTTACCCGTTAGATTATACTATTCAACCAACCACCCACTCAACCCTAGGAGGCCCACTATCAACCTAACTGTAATCACTCTCATCTAACCACATATTTTTCATCTGAACGACCCAAAAGTTATGAGTATAAAGTGCTCTATACTCATATGAGTATAGTAGCTCCAGCCTATATATATATTAATTATTTTTTTAAATAACAGCAGTGCTCATTTACCGACTGTCTCTAGAACAAGCGGCGGGAACTGGTGGTTGGTGCAGAGATCTAAGTTCGAATCCTAGTTGATTCACATTTCTAGCTAAGTTTATTTCTAAATGAAATAAACGAAGCGAGTAGTATGCTACCTATTTCTCAAAAAAAACATCAGTGCTCATTTTCGATGATGCAAACATGCCTTATATGGAAGCACGAGAATTACACAGACTCAAACTTCGGCATCCCACTGTGCCAAACTGGCGAGATCAATGCTTATCATGATTTCCACGCTGCAACGACAACGCGCGTGTACGTGCTAGCAATTGTACGTGTTGCGGGTAGCAAGTTTCATCTTCCACTTTCATGTGAATATAAACGAACTTGTAAATAATACAGAGGGGCGTAAATTAATTCGTGCACGTATTCGAAAAATGTCATATAAAAATTCTATGCTATTTTAATATCTAATAATAAAAAAAGGGTCATATTCTGGGGAGGGGGTGGGGGACGCGGAGTATTTGGCTTGTATTGTGGCTCCAAGGATGAGGGAAAGGCAATTACTGGAAGAAAGGGAGTAAGGAGCCGTCACCCTTTATACAAAATTAAAGTCTCAAACTTGTATTATTTAACTCTCCAAATGTGGAAAAGCTCACCTCATGATCATGAAGTTTAATGATTGCCTGTTATTTCCATTTTCAAGATTTGCTTCAGCTGGAGGCCAAATCCAAATTAATGTAGAGCTTTTTTCTTTTCTTTTTTTTTTTTCTTTTTTTTTTAAAGAGAAAATTTAAGTGTTGGGGTTCTCCTTTTTTAACTCAAAAAGAAAGTGAAATGAAGAACATATACATATAATTAATACTGATGTAGTTTCCTAAATAGGTACCTCTTGTAGTCTTGTATGATTGATATATATTTATTTCAAAATAACCTTGCAGTTACACCGTTAATAAGTGTTTTTTTTTTTTTTTTTTTTTTTTGAGAGATAGGGTAGCCTGCTTCATTTATTTCATTTAGAAATAAACTTAACTGAAAATATAAATCAACTAGGATTCAAACTTGGGACCTCGGATATTAACCACCATGTCCTTTACCACTTGCGCTAGGGATGATCGGTTATCACCTGTTAAATTAACTTGAATTAAACGTAAGTTAAATATTTACGAAGAGTTAAAAAAAATTAAAATATCTCTTTTGTCCCTAACTTAAAAGCAAATAAGAAATATTGGTGATGATAGAAGAGTATATTTGAAATAATAAAATAGCAATTTCATAGAAATAACAGATATTGCTAATCGTTTACTAACAGAATTTAACTCTAGAAATATATTTGAAAACTAATATTTTCAATATTAATTTTCTAAGAAAGATAAATCAGAAAGTAAATTTTTTTTTTCAGAAACATATAAACAATTGCCCCAAAGATTTATATGATTCAGTCACTGACCTATATATATTGATCTCGGGTGAAGAAGACAAGCAACCGAGTTGTCTTTCTCGCGTCCTAATCCTAATAATATACATGACATTTCACAAAGAAACCTCGCTCAAAAATTCTCAAACAAGATTCAAGAATTGGGGACACATTCACCGGGTGACTTTAGTAGCTTTCTCGAACTTAAATTAACTAGGAATTAATATAATCAGAGCCTGGAACGAAACACTTTGAACCATCCTGTGCTCTTTTTGCCTATTTTGTGGTCCCGTTTTGTTTGTTTTTCAGTCTACTTTCTGTCTACTTTTTGTGCTCTTTTTGTCTATTTTTAACATTTGGATCTACTCCTTAATTATTAATAATTCTTGGATCGAACATTATTCCACCTATCATCATCATCCCAACCTTACATTTCACCATCCAAGAGTTAAAAACTCAAAAGCACCAACCTGGCCTCTTGGTGCTTTTAAGAGTATTTTAGCTCAACTCTCTATCTCTCTCTCTCTCTCTCTCTATATAGATATATAGAGATTTTTCTATATATATGTAGAGAGAGAGCAAGACTACTGTGCTATTAGGAATACAGCAGCTCTTATGCTACTAATTAACTTTAATTATAACCAACCATCAAGTTTGATGGGATGTTAAAATAAAAAAGAAAAGAGATATTGAGGAGAAATTGAATGTCTCAATTTTTCTTCTCCTTAAATTTTTTCCTAATATCTCTTTCTTTTCTCATTCTAATCACTTATCAAATTTGATGAGTGGTTAGAAATTTAGGAGTGTAAGAACTATTGTGCTCCTAATATATAGTAAAATAGCTCTTCTCTCTCTCTCTCTCTATCAATGGCAAAGGGCTGGTCATTGATATTTGAGGTTCCGGGTTCGATCCTTAGTTGTTTCACATTTACAACTAAGTTTATATATGAAAGAAAAAAAATGAAACGGATGGATAATGTATGTATGCATATGTTTGTATGCATATGCTTCAGTAGAAAAGATAAAAAAATAGAAACTCTAATTTAATTTGGTTTTACAGAAAAAATTTATTATCGGATAACATTATCGATCTTAATTAACAGTATTTCTATTTAAGCCAAAATTTAATATATTGTTCACATCATGTCTCATTCCTTGTGACATCTAGATCGTCGCATCTTTAATTTGTTTCTTGCTTTAATTAAGCATCTTCATGCACATTGTACGATGGGATTCAAGACCTTGTTAATTAATTAAATACCATAATAAGCATTAATTATCCCATGATAATTTATATTTTATGCCATGCAAAATGCGCTATTTGGACGTCAAAATAAGTTTTTGATGCAGATCTAAGCTGCATTAAGAGAGAAAAAGTATAAGAACAAAAAAGTGAGATATAAAGAACATAATTTTCTGATAAAGACGAAAATATTATTAATCAACTCTAAAAAATTAATTATATTTATCGAACGCCATTAGTATATATATAGGGTCGATCTTTCTATAAATAAAAATAATAAATACTAATATATCTCTAAACCAAAACCGATATGAAATAATAACCCGAGTCAATATTAAAAACAATACAAAACTTTTCAAAAATTACCTAAAAATTGCAAAAATGCATTTGAATCCCAATTAAACTCGGTCAGAACAGATTCATTTGACACGTAGATCTCGAAAATTCTTTTCGAATTGAAATTGCACACTGAAAACGGACATTCGAATGAAAAGTTGTTCGTGTAAAATTTTTTTGCGCCGATTGCAAAAATTACGGAACTCAATCGAATTTTTAGCTAGCTTATTTGAATCACATTTTGTGAAACGCTCTAACACTAAATTGGCTGCATCAGTTTATAATATAGTGATATCCTATTTGGCGTGAGAATTTTTTATTTGATTTGTTGTTAAGTCATTTTTTAAAAAAATAAAATATATCATCTGGTGGATAAAATATTCTGTGCTGTCAAATAATGGATGCCAAGACCTGTCCAAAAATAAAAAAAATTAAACTCATAATTTTCAATTATACAAAATAATCTTCATGCCGAATAAATTTTTATAAAATAACTTATTTTCACATCCAAATAAGGCCAAAAACTATCTCATGTGATTTGAAGGCAAAAGTTTGATTTTTATTCTTTGAAATTTTTTGACATCCATGATTTAATAGGATAAATATGATAATTCATTTTATAAAAAAATAAAACCCGTATATAATAATCATGTTAGATATTTGATCATAATCTCGTCTACGAAGTATTACATGCTTCTTGAGTAAATAAAAGAGAAGTATTAAATATAAAATATAGAAAATCTTCTTATAAATTAATATTCGCTTTCACTTTTCCTTCCAAACTTTCAAAAATTTATATTTTATCTCCCTAAAATTTCAGAGTTATTTTTTCAGAGGTTACGACAAATGGAGAAAGTAAAAATGATTAAATTATCTTTACTTTTTATGTAAAAAAAAGATAATTTTTTAAAACATCTCTGTCATTTTGAAAGATATATATTTTCGGTATAAATTATAAGAAATAGATGCCCTGGCGGAGAGGGGCTAAATGCAACACTTGAAATATCGAGGAGGTAAATTATAGATTTTTGGAAATTAAAGATAAAAAGTAAAAAAGTGAGTATTTAATTTATAAGAAAGTTTTCTATAATTCAGCCTAAAATATTTGTGTATCTTAACAGAACTTGAATATGGTAAGCACATCGATATGTGGTCGGATACATATATAATGTGGAGAAACACTATTATAGACTTATTACTTTCCATAAATTTTCAATAATAGTGCAAACAAATTAAAAAATATTAGTTAAGTACTACTAGATCTCAAACGATATGTAGAGATAGAACGCTATACTCTAATAAGAGTTCAACAGATGAACACAGCAAGACGAGAGGTGACTTATACAGAAGTTCAAGGATCAACTAAGTGGCCAATTACTGACCGTCCGTAGTATAAGTGGCAAAAGAATTTGGGTGTTGGTATCCGAGATTCAAGTTCGAATCTTAGTTGATTCACATTTTCAGCTAAGTTTATTTCTAAATAAAATAAACGAAACGAGTAGCATACTTCCTTTTTCTCTCAAAAAAAAAAAATCTAAGTGGCCAATTAATTACTGGTTAACAGATCCGATGCGATCAAGTGGAGAAGGACGATTGGCCAAAACTTTCTGATTATAATGGATTAAGAAATTGCCTCACTTATTAACATTTGAAAATCGAAAATTAAGGAAAAGGATCCTAATCGGAAACGACATGCGAAAAGAGATGGACAAATATGTACTGTACTATATATATGTTGTTCATGTTTATCCTTAATTAGGTTCCAGCTAATCGGTCTTCAATTCGATCGATCGGACCCAATGCAGCTCACCTTGCCAGCTGAGGGGTGCACGATCGAGGACAGTTTGGCCTTGTTTTCGTAGTAGCTGTATCTGGTGGGCAATCTGGCTAGAAAGGAATCGTATTATTTTTCACGACCAAAGGCAACGACCCCTTATTGGTGCTCTACGCTCCTCCAGTTGGTGGCTTGTCTTATGAATTTTTCTCATATTGAGTAATTAATGCTTCAATATACACCATATAAATCTTAACCATTTTTTTTTCTTAATAGACTGTTTAATTTAGATTTAATATGACTAGTACTCTAGTGGTGATCTACTATTGAAGCATAGGTATCATTCATGACCGGATATCTATTTAAAAGGTATTTTAATTTTTGTAAAATATTTTGGTCTACAAAACTAGTCTTATCTAATTAACTAAAATTGCTGTGACCATTTCAAATGCCCACAACAATAGTTGGATTTCAAATTACAATCAAATTGCAAATTTAAATTCAAAACAGCATTTAAAACTTAATTATAAATCAAATTTAATTTTTTTAAATATAAAACACAAATTTAAAATAAAACTTTCAATTCCCATTCAAAATTTCAGTTTAAATCAAAAATTGAAATTTGGCTTTAAGATTAAGAGTTCAATTTAGATTCAAATTTAAAAGTTTAATGCAAATTTCAAAATTAAAATTTTACATTACAATAGCAACTTCAAAAATTAAATTTAAATTTAATAGATTTTTGAGCTGGATACCTAACAAATTTAGTATTATCTAATTTGGTAAGTTACCAAAGTAAATAAGATATTTAATATTTATAGAATGCTGACAAATTTGATATATATTACTAATTTTCTTTTTAATCGGTAATCTGTTCAACAAGTTACTTCATGTAAAATCGAATTATACCTTTTACTAATTAAGAATTTAATTTTAATATTTATGGTGTATTGAAGCATTTTTCTATTTCCTCTTATTTCGCTCTCCTCCCCACCCTTCTTGCTAATATCTTATTTTTACTTTTTTTTGACATTTTTTTAAAGCCTTGCTGTCTCATTTATATTAGTAAATATATTTTTTTCTTAATGAATGAAATAGATAACTTTTATTTTTTTTTTTCAAAAAAGAAAGTACACGTTATAATAGAGTGCATATATATATAGTTGGCAATTTTTCTGAAAGAAAAAACAAAAATAAATGCAAACAACATAATATGCATACAAAACATCATTCTCTCATTTTATTTTATATAATTAATTCTTTAATGACAAAATATAGAAGGGTTATTCATGATCCGTGTCTTATCTTCTAATTTTCTAAAATTTTACGTGCAAGTTATATATGATCGGAGCCGCAACATCATCTCCACCCCTAGATAATATGAACGGAGTGACACCACGAATGCAATGGAATTTCAAATTAATTCCACCATGTCATACTCTTAATGTTTATGCTCAATTATTTTTTTCGTCCCAACTCGTCATCGTCGCATCCAAAAAAATAAAAAACATGTCGTCGTCATCCTCGCCATCCTAAGTTAGTATGTTTCGGATGTGACCATCTAAACAATGACCCCATTTGGGCATTTTATGAGTCGTGGCATGTCCACGGTGGCACGGATTAACCACACCCATCACCTTAGCTAGGGTTCTTGTACCACAAGCATGCATCTCAACCTTAGGGATTGTGACCTCACGTGATAGACGTAAGAGTTCGGTAGGAATGGCCCCCACTCAACTGAATGGTAGGAAACGATTGATTTTTCATACAGTATCAGAGTAGGAGATCCGAAGTTTAAATTTTAGTAATTATAACAACATAATATTAGAATTTAATCTACGTAATGATAAGCTCATAATTCTGTCACCGAATAGTTGATATGATAGGAAGTGATCAGAAATACACCTAACACGGGATGCACTAACAAACAAGATTCGCTAGCTCAAGTGAATGGTACGAAAACAATCGATTTTTAACAGAGTATTAGAGTAGGAGTTTAAATTCTAACAATTAACATAACATAATGTTGGAATTTAATCCATGAAATGATAAGCTCGGGATTTTGTTACCGAACAGTTGATCCGATCGGAAGTGATTAGGAATACACTTAACATAGAGTGTACTAACAAACAAGATTTGAAGGCATATCACTGACCGTCCGTATCACCATCGGCCTCGTATCAAATGCAGAAAGCGCCATGGTGATTCCAATTTCACCTGGTCAATCCTAATCGATCTATAGACAGTTTATTTCTAAACGAAATAACTAAGTGAACTTAGCTTACCTACGATCTCTCTCTCTCAAAAAAAAAAAAAAAGAAAAAGAAGAAAAGATTTGAAGGCATATCGTACGACTGAGATTGAGTACGTCACTACAAAAAATCTTATATTTAAAGACACTTTTAATAATAATTAGCGACGCTTTAAAGCGTCGGCAAAAATAATCCCGGCGCTTGTAAAAGCGTCGAGTAAAAAGTCGTTAAATAAACGTATGGAATAAATATACCGACGTTTTAATATAGCGTCGGAAAATTTATATAAATATTTGATAAAAATAAATTTATTGGCGGACGCTTAATCATAATGTCGACAAATACTAAATATTAAATACGCTAAAAAAAGCGTCGTCTAAAACATATTTTGTTGTAGTGCATGTTCAATTTTTAATTATCTTAATAGTATGCCCATCATTAATTTGACCAAATTAAGCTGGGTGGGCACGCAGGGGATTGATTAATTGTGGGTGGCCTCTATTTATAAGCATCCAAATTAGCTCCACTTTAGTAGAGGATTTAAAGCTCTTGTGTTTTGCCTACATCTTTGTTAATAGTTCTCTCTCTAGTCTCTACTATACACATAGCTATCAGTGTTACCACAATATAAACTCCTAGGTAGATCTCTTTTCTCAAATTAATAGAAGAATAGGGAGATCGATATATATAAGATCTATATATAGATGATGGGATTAAGGGACGTAGAGTCCACACTACCACCTGGATTCAGGTTCTACCCAAGTGATGAGGAGCTGGTTTGCCACTACCTCTACAAGAAGGTGGCCAATCAGAAGATCTCAGATCAGCTGGGGACTTTGGTGGAAGTGGATTTGCATGTTCATGAGCCTTGGGAGATTCCTGGTGAGTAATTAATTAATTAATTCTAGTTATTTTTAGATAATTTGTGGGAAACAGTTAGTTAGTTAGTTAATTAAGTGGCCTTTTCCATTTTCCTTTATCATATATATATATATATATATATATATATATATATATATATATATATATATATATATATATATATATATATATATATATCCATTCATTATTGAAGAGATATTTTTTCTTTCGATTTTCGTCGATTCGTTGTCGAAAACCAAAAATGTGCATGTGCTAGAGCTTCATTAGTTGCAAAATCAATTCAAACTTAATTAATTACTCCAATGAAAATGATGTGCTAAAAATCATGCATATCCTTTCATTGTTGTCAACTATGTGAGTTAAATATTAAGATTTGATTTAACACAATTAGTCCAACACTTTGTTATTTTGTTCATAAGGACATATATACTCAGCCCTGTCCACATTTAACTAAGACACCATGTAATTAATTAGGAATATATTACCACTATAATTCACTCTTATTTTAAATTAAGATCACTATAGCTAATTATTCTTTATCCAAGTTGGGTGTTTTCATATATATTGTCTCACATGAAACTTTGGCTGGTCACAGAGGTGGCAAAGCTCGGTGCCGATGAGTGGTACTTCTTCAGCTTCAGGGACCGCAAGTACACCACTGGATCGCGCACCAATCGCGCGACCAAGTCGGGATATTGGAAGGCCACGGGCAAAGATCGGATGGTACACGATCCTGTTACGCGCAGGATCGTAGGGATGAGGAAGACACTGGTGTTCTACCGCGGAAGAGCTCCGAATGGAATAAAGATGGCCTGGATCATGCATGAGTTCAGGCTAGAGACTCCGCTTTCGACACCGAAGGTATTATTGTTGCTGCTACTTCTTTTCTGCAGTTTGAGTAAAATGTGAGAGAGATCGAGAAACACACTTCAGAGACTCTATTAAAGGAAGAATAAAGCAGTGCACCATCAAAATGGAATGTTTTGCATCTTAAAACATTAATCTAGCACTAAAACCCATATATCACCAAACAAACAAAATTAAGTAACCATGGTAGTCCAAAATATAGTTTCAACTTTATGTTCTTGCTTAATTTCCAATCATTGTTTGTGACTAGCTATTATCCTATTACTTTAGTTAATTAGTTTATTAATCTACCTGGGGTGGGACAAGAACATCATGATACAATTAAGATTGTATGAAAAACATGGCAAGAACCATTTTTAAGTACTGTACGTGTGGACAAATTAAATGACAAGAACCATTTAAGTAACAAACAAATTAAAAGAATGTTCTACTTTGATAGCAATTACATATATTGGAAAAGCAATCATGCACACAACAAGACAGGGGCATGTATAATTAATTAAACACCCTATTGGTTGATCAATTAGAGCTTAATTAAAGCCAACTGCTGTGACCGCACAATTCGCTAAATCTAAAATTACCCCTTTGCATTCATTTAATTAAACTAGAGTGGATACAGCATTGCTCTTAATTGGAGAGGTATATATATATATATATATATATATATATAGAACTAGGCTACTATGCTATTAATAGTACCAAGTCATTGGTGCTACCAAGTTTTTAATCATTGGATTAAGAGATGTGTGATTAGAATGATGTGGGCCCCTTAGGGTTAAGTGGGTGGTTGGTTGAATAGTATGATCTAAGGGGTGAAAATAAGTAGGTCTAACGGAGAGAAAACTTGGTAGCGAGTGTTTATCTTATCAATAGCATAGTACGTAGCCAGGACTCTATATATATATATATATATATATATATATATATATATATATATATATATATATATATATATATATATATAAAGAGGGAGAGAGAGAGTGAGAGTATGGCTATGATGTTTTTAAGAGCACACCAAGCATTTGGTGCTTGTGTTTTTCACTGTTGATCTATTTTTTTGACCAATTTCATCTCTTAAACCATCTATAATCACCCACTAATCCTGTGACGCCCCACTAGCATGTTTAACTCGTTAATCTCTTAGGTTAAGAGTTTTTAGCCCTATTATATATATATATATATATATATATATATATATATATAGGACTATCCGGGTCTCATATTCTCTTCTTCTTTAAGTTCGACGTCATCATCGTGTTCAAACTATCCGAAGTCTCACATTTTCTCCTCCTTTAAGTCCCGACATTTTTATCAAGCTCGACTCACAAATATCGGACGGTGTGAGACTCGTTTCGCTAGCTTCAACCGACCTTGTGGAGAAGCTAGCCGTAGTCTTTCCACAACATCGCTAGAGAGCCTAACTCTTCCGGATGTATAACACTGTCTTAGTCGAGATTTAATTGTGACGCTTCACTTCTCGGAGGTCACCCAATCTAGACTACTCTAATCCTAACACGCTTAACTCTCTTAATCTTTTGAACCTATATCCACCGCCCAAAATATTATAATTTAATTAGGAGTTTTTAATCCTATTATATATATATATATATATATATATATATATATATATATATATATATATATATATAAAAGACTATCTTGGATCTTACAAAATCTTAGAAGATCACTATTATCCTAATTTTATAAATGTTTATCGAAATGCCAAATAAAAATCCACAAACACCAACGACGCCGTGATACTTTTGAAAGTATAGGAGCTCAATTATATATATTTAAAAGTAGTTCTAGCGTGCCTGTGCACACATGGACAGAAAAAAAAAAAAAAAAAAAAAGAAAAGAAAAGAAATGTCAGTAGTAACTAAATGGAACTTTTCTTTGGTACGCAAACTCAAATTATTAATTAAAGCTTCTCCACAACTTAGATAAAACGAAGGAGCAATCCTCATAGTTGACGAACGAGATGATGTCTCAATCAAAGATATATATATATCTTAAATAATTTAATCATTGAGCAGTAGTACAAATTGATGTTTTCACAATTTTTACGCTCATGTTCTGGGAGGTGAGAACTCAAAAGTGGTTGATCAAATATTGTTCGTATATGTCGCATATAGCGAATTGACTCGTATAGCATAAGTTAGCATAATTGGGGATACCCCATTATCTATCCAAATCATTAATGTTTTTGGAATATTATGAAGTTTATCATGTTCCACCTGGGCAAAAATATCCTCTTTTTTTTTATTTTTTTTTATTTTTTTATTCGCTTCATTCATTACAGAATGAATTAGGCTACATGGGTGAGGTAGCGACGGCCTCGGGAGGGGGCGGGAAAAAAAAAAAAAAAAACTACGATCGGCCAGACAAAATCTCGTCCCAACACTTCGTCAACAGAATAATCTTGTGGGCTGCTTAGAGGGGCCGGGTCCGGTTGAATATTTCTAAAAAATCACACCATTCCTAACCTCCCATATGATCCACCAGCAGACTAGCAGTCCGGAGTTAGTAGTACATGACCCCTGTGTTCCCTTCCTCGTCGTCCAACGATCCCAGACTGTGGTCACATCATCCAACCTATCCCCCAGCGAGGTGTTCTCTAGGCTCGTCACCATTAGAAATCTTGAGAACACATACTGAGCGAATAAGTGGTCAATCGTTTCCTTTTCGGTCCTGCACAACATACATACAATATTACCAATCCAACCTCCCTTAATGAGGCTGTCAGCGGTTAGGGGCCGCTTCTTAATTAAGAACGAGCCAGCAAAACACTTTTGTTAATATTATGACACTTTTGTTAATATCCATTTGTTAATGCATGGCATGATAATTACATGCACCTCAACCTTATCTTTTGCATATTCCTTTTTGACCAGGAGAAGCTTAATTATTAGTTCACAACATATGCATGCACTGTATATTCTTTTTTAATCTACTATATATATATATATATATATGTGTGTGTGTGTGTGTGTGTATGTGTGTACTCATTTGGATTCACACTCATTTTATGGCAGGAGGGTTGGGTTCTTTGTAGAGTGTTCCACAAAGGGAAAGGAAAGATAGAGAATGAGAACATGCACATTGGCTCCTCTTCTTCTCCAGCTTTAGGTTCATCCCCTCCTCCCATGGTGGACCACTCCAGGGATGATGATGGTTGCTTGTATGATCAAATGAGTTCATCAACAGTACTAGTACCCCACCAAGGTGCAGGGAACACCCCAAACCACTTTCCAAATATGGCGACGGTTCAATCTGGCCTCTTTGACCACACACAAGATGTGAGTTGCACACCTATGATGGGGTTGGGGTCGAGAAATAATTGTGGCGGAGATGATAATTACGGGTGCTTGTTTGATGTGGGTTTTGAGAATCAACATGAGTTCTACTTCTAGGGTTATTTAAGTAGTAAAAGATTGTTTGGATTGGATTTGAATGTAGTGGTTATAAATTTATAATAGGAGGCAATTAATGTGAAGATATGGTAGATAGTAGTGTATTAATTCATAGGTTTATGAAATGTTTGAGTGTAAAACTGTAAATAATACATTCCTTTGTAAGCTAGTTTAATTAAAATCTGTAAACAGCTAGTGAAGAAGATATATAGTGGAGTGGATGTTTAAATCTTTTCATTTTGTGGTAGGTTATTAATTTCCTAATGATTATTCCACTTTAGCCACAACTTAATATTATTAACTTTTCTTAAGCAAAATGAGCACACACTACAACAGAATTAGGTTATAGCGACACATGTTTGGGACACTTTTGAGTAAGTGTCTCATTTATGCTAAAACTTAAAAAATATTTACTAATGCCGAAATATGAAGCCCAATCCAACCAAAAATAAAAGATTACTCTACTCAACCCATCACACTCACCATTTGACTCGATTACAAATAAAAAGAAAAAAAAAAGAAAAATCAATTACCATCTTC
Organism: Aechmea fasciata; assembly: GCA_025177825.1. NCBI lineage: Eukaryota > Viridiplantae > Streptophyta > Magnoliopsida > Poales > Bromeliaceae > Aechmea > Aechmea fasciata. The sequence goes on along the minus strand of CM045926.1, from coordinate 11,546,977 downwards.
TCTTCTTTCTTCACTCCATCCACTAAAATTCTAGATGAAGAGCCTTTCCTGTCGTCCTCCTCCGCCACCGCAGCCAACGAAATAGAGTTTCGGCGGTTGCTAAATGCTTAAATAAGTGATTGGCAAGACTCTTTTAGGTTATAGCGACATTTGTTTGTCACTATATACCTAGCGACCCCACATATAGCAACACTTTTTAAAAGTGTCGGATTTTTAGCTAGCAACACTTTTTTGACATGTATCTACATTTAAAAGTGTCGCTATAGACCGTTTTTGTTGTAGTGACAAAACCAAATGGGCCCATTGTGGCTGAGGTGGTGGAAAAGCAATAAATAACTATCAGTGCATGCATGCAACTGTATACATGTACATATATATATATATATATACAGAGTAAGGCTACTATACTTTTATGAATATAAAACTCTTTATTATATAAATTATTTTTTATGATGGAGTTTTCGAATTAATGATTCACACTGTTAATATAAATGATCTAGCTAGAACTAACATTTGAAACTTCTAGAAGGTAAATTTCATGAATTTTTTAAAGTTATAATAAAGTTCACCCAGCGGACATAAAATGTCAAGATCGAACAGTTTTATGAAAATGAATGATTGGATACTTTAATTTAAGATTGGAGTTCTTAAACTTTATTTAAATAGTAGAAGTTTCTATCAAAAGTTCAACCGATTTTAATTGTACGTTTTACATCGTTAAAATAGCAAGTATCTTATATCAGTCGTTAAAATTTTTTGATTTTAATATTTTTTAATCAGAATGTAAATTATATCGAAAAATTATAAAATTTGATTTCTAAAAATTTCAATACTCTAGATAGTGTCTAACGGTATGGATCGTCAAACTCTCTCTCTCTCTCTCAATATATATATATATAGAGAGAGAGAGAGAGAGAGAGAGATTGTTGAGCTAGAATACTCTCAAAAGCACCAACTCCTTAGTGCTTTTGAGTTTCTAGCCCTTGGATCTACTTTTTGTTTACTAATACCCCTCGGATCAATCACTATTCCATCTACCACCACCTACCACCATCATCTCAACCCTACATCTCTCAATCCAATGGTTAGAAACTCACAAGCACTATCTCTTTAATACTTTTGAGAGTATTCTAGCTCAACTATATATATATATATATATATATAGAGTTGAACTAGAATACTATCGGTAGTAAAATCGTTTTACTACCGATTTGTTTTCGATGATAGAGCTTCCAAATTGATGATCGGCTCCGTTAAATATGATCTAAACTATTTAAACTACCTAGAGATCAAATTTCACGCACTTTCGATATTGTTCTTTTATCCATCAAGTGGACATAAAAATGAACGGCTGAAAATGAATACTCTTTAAAAAATGATAATAGGAGTCTTGTAATCAAGATCAAGAGTATAGATCTTGTTTTAAATAGTTTAAAGAATTTTCTAACAAAAATTCAATTGATTTGGATATCTTTACGCCGTTAAACGAGAAAACGTCTCTTATCGACCATTAAAATTATAAATTTTGAAACCGTTTGATCATTAGGCAAATGAAGTCGAAAAGATTTGAAATTTGATTTCTAAACACTTCAAATGATATAGATCATGTTCAACGGAGTCGATCGTCAATTTGGAAGCTCTATCATCGAAACAAATCGGTAGTAAAACGACCGCTTTATCGATAGTATTCTAGTTCAACTCTATATATATATATATATATATATATATATGAGTAGAGCTAGAATACTTTTAGAAGCACCAAGCCCTTGGTGTTTCTAAATTTTTAGTCCTTTGATCTACATCTCTATTACTAATACCCCTTGGATTAAACACTATTCCACCTATCACGTATATACCATAGTTATTTAATTCGGATTCGGCAAAAATTCGGTACGGGTATAATTCGGATAAAATTCTTTTTCTAATTTTTAAATTCGTTGAAAAATACGGCTAAAAAACAGATTCATCAATTATTCGGATACGTAATTTATACGGATATTATACGTTTACCAATTAAAAATTCGGGATAAAAAATTGGCTATTAAATTAACTTTTTTTTCTCTCAGAATTTATGCTATTAGTATAAATATTCATATTTTAAAAAAATATAAGAATAAATTACTATAAAATTAAGTTAATTAAGTAAAAATTTGAAAAGAGTTTTTTTTTCTTTTTTCTTTTTTTTTTTAAAGTCTTAGGAGAGGTGTTTGGAAATGTGTTTCTTATTTTTTTTGTATTTTACTGTTTTGGGCCGGTGGGCCCGCGAGCGCGTGCGGGAGCGCTAGCAGGAGCGCAGCGCGCGGGAGTGCGGGCTGGGCAGGCGCGGGCAGGCGCCATGCATGCGGGTCCGATCCGCTTTTTGGGCCGAATTATTCGGCTACGCGAATAATACGCGAATCCGATTTTTTGGTCAAAAAATTCCGAATTTTTTCGAATTTTTCGCAAAAATACGAATTCGGTCGTTTAATTCGTTTTTTCAAAAATTCGCGAATAATTCGCGAATTAACTAACATAGGTATATACCACTATCATCTCAACCCCACATCTATCCATCCAATTTAAAAACTCAAAAACTCCAACTCATTGGTGTTTTTGAAAATATTCTAGCTCAACTATATATATATATATATATATATATATATATATATATATATATATATATATATATATATATATATATATATATATATATATATATAGCATGAGCCCACACCGGTATGCATCTAAAGTCAGTAATTAGGAACAATTTAGGTGTTCTCAGTACGTAGAGAGCTACATGTGTCATCTTTCAGGGGTATTTAAACAATTGCCCCTAATAAATTTAACATTTAGGTGCATTCAGTTAGGTCGAAACCTGTGAACATTGTGGTTGAATCCCTAAGTGCGAGGGGTGTATCCTTCCTATCATGACGTACTTTTGAGATAGTTGGTTATCTTCTACCATCCACACTGCTAATCTTCCGGTCAGATTTAAGTTTGGCTTCCATTAGGCTAAATTTTTGCCCTCTTTACATGTACAGTTCCAAGTTGAGTTAGGTAATGTAGCTTCAAATTACTTTCTTAACTTGATTCCAAAATCCAAATTGCATTTTTCTGTTTAATTCCACCCCCTGTTCATTTTCGCCGAATAATGAGGCAAGAGCTAAATTCAACATCGATCTTTATCAAAATATCTACCGTTGGATTCACTACAACAAAATATATTTTAGACGACGCTTAATTTTAACGTTTTTAATATTTGACATGTACCGATACTATGATTAATTAAGTATCACCAATAAACATATTGTTATCAATTACTGTTAAATATAAAAATGTTTAAGCGTTGTACTCTAAAAACTTAAGCTGTTAAAGAACGGTGTTTAAATATTTTTATATTTAACACTCCCCCTCGCGTCTGGAATCGAGACTTCTTGATCACCAATGACATGGGCTAAAATTAAAAATATCTTAGGAGCTTGGCATGACTTGAACTAAGGACCTCCTGCTCGGATATATACCTGTGTGAAACAACTGTTGTACTCTAAAAACTTAAACTATTAGAAAACGGTGTTTAAACATTTTTATATTTAACAAAAATATCGGTATATATATTTATTCCGACTTATTTACTTAAAGATTTTTTCCGACGCTTTTACAAGCGTCGTAATTATTTTTCGATACTTTAATTTAAAACGTCGCTAGTTATTATTTAAAATATCCTTAAATACAAGATTTGTTACGGTGGTTAAACCCTCCCTACTGTTTCTGTTGGTTGGTGTGAATGTAATTTTTCACTAGGATAAAAGACTAAGAAATATCTTAATGATCATGTAATTAATTTACGTAGTTCCTGTAAAGCTGTTCTTAGATTTGATACAAGGTGCAAAATCAAATCCATGTTCATTAATTTTTCGCTGGTGCATGTGGTTCTTCGTAGATGCTACAAATTAATGCACATCTTAATTAGGGCCCGAACAATTAATACTGTACCAAAGAATGATTAATTTTAACTCTTCTCGTGGTACTAAGTACCTGTAGATACAGCCATTAAATTAAGTTTAAAGCATCAAGAAGGGGTCTTCAATCACACCACACACCTGTTGAATATAAAATTGTATAAACACCGTTCTCTAACAGCTTAAGCTTTTAGAGACAACGGTTGTTTCACAGAGAGCAAGGATTTCTATGTCACGCCAGCGGCAGTATTTATTCTTCCCATTTAATTCAAGTCCACGTCATGGGCCTTGTAAAAAGTCTCGAGCTCAGACGTGAGGGGGAGTGTTGAATATAAAATTGTATAAACACCGTTCTCTAACAACTTAAGCTTTTAGATCGTACAACGGTTGTTTCACAACACCCAATTCTCAAAAAAAATTAATCACACCACACACCCAAACTAGTTAATTACTAGCCCTTCGGATGAAATGTGCATATATTTATCTTTTGTTTTTATAAGTCGTAACCTCTCGCAGGGTTTGATTAACATGTGATCTATCACCGACCATCCCTAAAACAAGTGGTAAAAGGTTAATTTGGTGGTTGATACTGAAGACCCCAGTCCGAATCCTAATCGATTCACATTTAATTTAAATAAAATAAATAAAACGGATAGCGTGTTACCTATCTATCAAAAAAAAAAAAAAAAAAATGTGATCATTCTCCTTGGTTCCACTAGAAAATTGTTTGGTTCGGGGATAACGAATATTGGAATAAAATTTTTTATTCATGAAATATATAGTTTACTAATTCGAGATAATCGATGAATAGAAGTAAAATTATGTTTGATATATAAAGCCGTTATTCGATCACAGGAATGACTGAAATTGTGTTTGGTTAATTTTATAGAATAACAGAGGATAATGAAAAAAAGTGATGATCGAATTTGATATAAAAAAAAAATTAATAAAAATAATTTGTTATAAAAATTATAGCAGAGGATAGTAGAAAAAAGTGATGGTTGAATTTGATAAAATATAATTTATTTTTAGATAATATATTACAATATTTAGTAAAAATAATTTCTTATAAATTATGATTTAATAAAAATAATTTTACATTTGCGAATTCTAATTATAATATTTAAATATATTTTAATATAGTACAATTAACAATTTTATAATATAAATAATTTCTTATAATAATAAGACATAATTTCTATATAATTATTTAGTCTTAATTTAATTTATAATCTTAATAAAGCTTGGAATTAAATTTTGAAATAGCACTATCCTACCAAAATGATGGAATAGTTTATCCCATACTATTCCATAATAATAACCGAGAATAAAAAAATTTGATTGGAATAAAAATCCCAACCAAAAAAACACTTTGTTTGGTGGAACGACGGGAATAACTTTTATTATCCTCGCCTTATCTCCGAATCAAATTGGGCCGAAAGATATTTCTACATGCTTGGACCTCAACCCATTTGGTCCAATAGTATCGGGCGGTGCGAAAACGGACCGGTGTATTTTGTTGGTATGGCCCAAAATAAAGTTTAAACTGGGTTGGGCTAAATGGGTTAGCCCAAATCGGAGAAGCGTAACTGGTCCGGATTTAACTCGGCCCAAACCCGATCTGGGCCACACATATAAATATATATATGTAGGGACGGCTACTATATTATTATGAGTACGATCGCCATCGTACTCATAAGTCATTTTCGATGATAGATTAAGATCGACGATCCATACCGTTAAGCGTTATTTACAATATTTAAAACTTTTAGAAATCAAATTTTATAATTTTTCGACATCATTTACCTTACGATCAAGATGTCACAAATTTGACCATTTTTAATGACCAGGTATGGAATACTTGTGGTTTAACGGTGTAAAAGAATCGGAATTTGTTGAATTTTTGATAGAAAATTCTATTCACTACCTAGATAAAGATCAATAACTCTGATCTTGAATTGAAGGATCCGATCATCCTTTTTTAGGACGTCGTTCGATTTTGATAGTTCATTTTATGTCCGCTTGATGGACTTTATTATGATTTCGAAAATTTACGAAATTTATTTTCTAGGGTATCGTTTGGTTTAGGGATAAGCAAAAAGTAGCTATTCCAGGAATTGGTATAAATTGAGGAATAAACGGGGATTAGATCAATTTTGCGTTTGGATAAAAATTGAATTATTCCTGGGATTAAAAAAGATAGCGTTTGGTTAGGTAAGATGGAATAAGAAAGGTAATGAATTTTTATAAATAAAAAATAATAATATTACTCTCTTAATATATTTAAAATTGATTTTTATAATTTTTAAATTTAAAATTTTAACTTCGAAATTTAAAACCTAAAATTTTAAAATTAAATTTTAAAATTTTAAATTTCAAACTTTAAATTTAAGATCAAATTTAAATTTGAAAAATATAAAATATAAAAATTTTAAATTAATTAGTAAATTTTAAAATATTAAAATTTAAATTTAAATTTTAAATTTTTAATTTATAATTATAAAATTTAATTTTTAAAAATAGCGTTTGGATAGTTAGATTGGAATAGTATGGATAAGGATAATTATAATTTTAACATAATAATTTTTTATCTAATTAATTAATACAAAATATTAATTATATAATGCTAAATAACCCTAAATGTTAAGTAATAAATTAATTATTAATTAATAATTTAATTAATCATAATTAATTTAATAAATTACTTACTTAATAAATTAATAAATAAATTAGTTAATACCGATCAGATAGTTAAATTAGTCAAAAAAATTAATTAATTAATCAATATAAATATTGATTGATTATTGAATAAGTACATTAAATAATTAATTATTTAATTAGCAAATTAATTAAAATAATAAATTAATTACTCAAATAGTTAATTTAAATATTTATTAAAGTAATAAATTAAGTAGTTAATTATTTTTCTAGTTAATTAGCAAATAAATTAATACATAATACATTAATTAAATAATATTTTATTATTAATTTGGTAGAAGTATAAGTAAAGGAATTGTTGTTGTTCCACCATTTTGGTGGAACAACAATTCCACCCTCTTAACGGGTTATCCTAGGATAACCCGTTAAGAGAATTAACAAATTTTTTCTTGTTTGGGAAAAATGAGAGGAATAAGGTCCATATTCCCCTTATTCTTCTCTTTATCCTTGAACCAAACATGGCCTAGAAGTTTCAAATACTCTAGATCATATTTAACTGAGTGGATCGTCGATTCGGAAGCTCCATCATCGAGAACAACTTATGAGTATGAGGGATCCAATACTAATAATAGTATAGTAGGAATGGCCATATATATATATATATATATATATATATATATATATATATATATATATATATATATATATATATATATATATATATATATATATATATATATATATATATATATATATGATATATATATATATAATATTAGAGATAGTCTTTTAATTGGTTTTTGTATTGGATCTACTCATTGATTATTAGCCGGGTGGATCTCTTTCATACGATTATTAATAATCCTTGGATTAAACACTATTCTACCTACCACTACCTACCACCATCATCTCAACCTCACATCTCTCCATCCAATGGCTAAAAACTTAATAGCACCACCCCAATGGTGCTATTGATAGTATTCTAAAAACTTATAGGGGTGTAAACGAGCCGGACACGAGCGAGCTGAGGTCGGCTTGTGTTCGGCTCGCATGAGCTGGCTCATTAAAGTATCGAGCTGAAAAATTTGACTCGTGTTCGCTCGTATAATAAACGAAACGAACACGAGTGACCAACAAACAATAAATAAAAAAAAAATAGATTAAACATATTATAAAAATAAATTTATAAAATCTTATCCATTAGACTTTGATCTAATATTTAAAATTTTATATACAAATGAGTATTTTTATAATTAAGCTAGCATTTATATTTTTATTTTACTAAAAATTAAATAATAAAAATATATATTATATATAATTATTTATTTATATATAAAAATATGAATATAAATAATTAAAAGTTATCAATACACCTATACATAGATCTAAATCTCACGCAAGAACTAATCAAAAGAGGGAATCAAAAGAGCACTAAAACCTCAAAACAAAAGACTTCTATAAATGGTATAAAATTTACACCCAATCTGAAAAAAAAGAGAACCAAAATATTACCCTTTTTTTTAAAAAAAAAATGATTTTCGGTAGAGGACAATATTACTGTTCGTTTTTGTTATGATAAAAAGAGTACAAGATCGTGCAGGAGGTGCTGGTGCGTGAACAGTCTCTTTAAAGTTGATGGGCCAGAAAGCCCCACCCCGCCACTGTGAGTGGACTTCCTGTCCAGATTCTGCGTGCCGTGCAAAGTACTATTCTACAAAAACAGTGAACCTGTGTGCGTGCGTACGTACCATATATTATTATTATTATTATTATTATTATTATTATATATATTTATGATGAATGATTACATAGTTGAAAACATTTTTTAACACCAGTACTAAACAACTAAAACATTACAGAGCTCAAGACATCACTGTAACAAAATATATTTTAGACGACGCATTTTAAACGACGCTTTCTTCTAGCGTCTTTAATATTTAAGATTCGCGACACTATGATTAAGTGTCGCCAATAAACATATTTTTATCAAATATTTATATAAATTTTCCGACGCTATATTAAAACGTCGGTATATTTATCCCGACATGTTTATTTAACGACTCTTTACACGACGTTTTTACAAGCGTCGGGATTATTTTTGCCGACACTTTAAAGCGTCGCTAAATATCATTTAAAGTGTCCTTAAATGCAAGATTTTTTTGTAGTGGATTGCACAGAGAATTCGATTGTCCCTAGAGCAAGTGGCAAAGGACTTGGTGGCTGATACTCGAGACCCAAGTTCGAATCCTACTTGATTCATATTTTCAGCTAAGTTTATTTCTAAACGAAATAAACCAAGAGGGTAGCTAGTGTGCTGCCTTTCTCTCTCTCAAAAAAATAAAAAAGATTGTACAGAGAAGTCGACTGTCCCTTTTGCAAGTGCAAAAGGATTTGGTGGCTGGTATTTGAGGTTAAATTCGAATCCTAATTAGTTTATATTTAACCTTTTTAAAAAAAAAAATAAACCAAAACAGATAACATGTTTTTTTTTTAAAAAAAAAAGATTGCTGAGAAAAACATGACAGAAAAGTTAAAAAAAGAGCATACTTAGCTGATTGAATTCATTATTAACTTTTCTGAGTACTGCAGAAAATTAGAAAAAGAGATCTATCTAGATCACTGCCCACTGTACATGCTTTGGTTTGTAAAAAGACTAGTAAAATTAAATAGAACTTATCAAATAAAAAATTTAATTTTATCATCTGATTTTGGTTGGGGCTACTATACTCATATGAGTATAGAGCCCTTTATACTCATAATTTTTCGTTCGAATGAAAAAATGTGTGGTTGGGATGAGAGTGGTTACGGTTAGGTTGATAGTAGGCCTCCTAAGGTTGAGTGGGTAGTTAGTTAAATAGTATAATCTAACAGATGAAAATGATTAAATGGTAGATCAAATGGTCAAAACCTTATGAATACAAAACACAGTTGATTCATGTTAATAAAAAGTTGAGTGCCGAGCTTTTTGATTTTTCAAGTTATATGGCACTATAATAAAAGTTAAATTAATTTTTTTATTTAAGTGAATTTATAGTTGTGAGAATTGCATAAAGTATAAAAACTAATTAATCTGTAAAAATAAATAATATATTTAAATTTCAAAATCAAAACACAGTTGACTGACACAAATCAAACAAATCGAATGATCGGATACTAAAATCAAAATTCTGAAAGGAAAATGTCTCGTAGCTCAAGTAACTTTTGTACGGTTTCACTATAAAAAAAGAAAATATACTCAAGAAAATTGTTTTGTCTCAAACAAAACGAATGGTTGAATAATAAAATCAAAATTTTAAAAGAAAAATAGTTCATCTCACCGGCCGTCACTAGAGTAAGTGACAAAGAGCTTGGTAGTTGATACCTGAGGTCCCAAGTTCGAATTCTATTGATTCACATTTCTAGCTATTTTTATTTCAAAATAAAATAAATGAAGCGGGTGGCGTACTATCTATCTCCTTAAAAAAAAAAAAGATTCATCACAGAAAATCGCCTTTTTTTTTTTTTTTTTTCTTTTCCTCTCAGTTGCGGTTTCATTTATGCTTCCCTATATACCCATAGGATGAGACAATTAGGTTAACTAACCTACTGATAACTAGTATCTCCCATAACTTAAATCTAGGATTGCAATTTCCACATTCAAATTAACGGATGCTTTGCGGATTGTCCGGATGATATGGACCTGTCACATAGTATACGATGGTTTTATGTTATGTGTACCCCTTATACGCTTCCGAAAGTGTTACTAACACACTGATTGGTATCTCCAAAAACACGTGTAATCAATCAATAGACGTTATACATAATCGTTTGCACATCAGCGATCTTTAAGAGATCCTTTCAGGGTATTCATAACGGGAGGGTCTCTTATGCCTAATTCCCACCTAGATGGTTGAGACTTATAATGAACAATAAAATTTTTGTAGGGCCTAGAGTGCCCCAACCTCTTCCCTATTTAATTAGTGGAGTAATGGATCCAAGGATCCTAGCTAAAATTAATGGTCCCTGCATTCTCGCCTTTGATAGCGATTACACGTAAACATCCATTCTTAAATGGAGACACTGAAAAGTTAAAAGAAAACAACAATAATGCTACATGCAGAGGTACTTCAAAATATACTTCTAAAAGCACACAGTAGGTGGTGCTTGTGAATTTTTAACTATTGGATGGAAAGATGTAAAGTTGATATGATGGTGATAGGTGATGGTAGGTGGAATAGTATTTGATCCAAAAGATATTAGTAATTAAGGAGTGGATCCACGAGTTAAAACTTGAAAGCATGGGAAAAAAAAAGTATTCTAGCTACACTCATATATATATATATATATATATATATATATATATATATATATATATATATATATATATAGTAGGGCTACTATACTCTTATGAGTAGTAGAACCTTACTACTCATAAGTTGTTTTGATGATGGGGCCTCCGAATCGACGATCCACTCCGTTAAATATGATCTGGAGTATTTAAAACTTTTAGAAAATAAATTTTGTAATTTTTTGAAATCATAATAAAGTCCATCAAATGGGCATAAAATGAACGGCCGAAATCGAACGACGTCCTAAAAATAGATGATCGGATCCTTCAATTTAAGATCGGAGTTATTGATCTTTATCTAAGTAGTGAATAGAATTTTCTATCAAAAATTCAATCTATTTCAATTTTTTTACACCGTTAAACTAGCAAGTATTCCATACCGGCCGTTAAAAATTGTCAATTTTGTGAGCTTTTGATCGTAAGGTAAATGATATCGAAAAATTATGAAATTTATTTTCTAGAAGTTTTAAATACTCTAGATCATATTTAACGGAGTGGATCGTCGATTCGGAGGCCCCATCATCAAAAACAACTTATAAGTAGAAAGATTCTACTACTCATAAGAGTATAGTAGCTCTATAATATATATATATATATATATATATATATATATATATATATATATATATATATATATATATATATATATATATATATATATATATATATATATAGGCTAGGCTACTATCATATTAATAGGATAGGAGCACTTGTCTATCAAATTTTTAACCCTTGTATGAGCAATTGTAGGGTTAGAATGATATTAGTCGGTTAGAGTTGAATGGTCCCCCTAGGGTTGAGTGGTCCCCATTGGGTTATAGTATTTAATCCAATGGTTAGAAATGATGAAAAAAATTAATCCAAAGGCTAAAAAATTGATAGGATAAGTGCTCATATCCTATTAAAAGGATAGTAGCCGGACTCAATATATATATATATATATATATATATATAGAACTAGGCTAGTATGCTATTAATAGCACCAAGTCATTGGTGCTATCAAGTTTTTAGCCATTGGATTAAGAGATGTGTGGTTATGATGATTTGGGCCCCCTAGGTTAAGTGGGTGGCTGGTTGAATAGTATGATCTAACGGATGGAAATCATCAAAGGGGTGGATCTAGAAAACTTGGTAGCACGGAGACCTCCGTGCTATTGATAACATAAGAATATATATATATATATATATATATATATATAGAACTAAGTGGAATACTATTAATAGCACCAATGACTTGGTGCTAGTAAGTTTTCTACCCTTAGATTAAAAGATGTGCGGCTAGGAGATGTGGGCCCCCTAGGGTTGAGTGGGTGGTTGGTTGAATAGTATAATCTAACGGATAAAATTAATCAAAGGGGTTAATCCAAGGGTAGAAAACTTACTAGCACCAAATTGCCGTGCTATTAATAGCATACCTCGGACTCTATATATATATATATATATATGCTACTATGCTATTAATAGCACCAAGTCATTGGTGCTACCAATTTTTTGACCATTGGATTGAGAGATGTGTGGTTTGGATGATGTGGGCCCCTAGGGTTAAGTAGGTGGTTGGTTGAAAAATATGATCTAACGGGTGAAAATCATCAAGGGTTGGATCTAACTGCGAAAAACTTGGTAGCACCGAGTGCTTCGTGCTATTGATAGCATTATTGGACTATATATATATATATATATATATATATATAGAGAGAGAGAGAGAGAGTCCGGCTGCTATGCTATCAATAGCACGAAGCACTCAAGTTTTCTACCGTTAGATCCACCCATTTGATGATTTTTATCCGTTAGATCATACTATTCAACCAACCACCCACTTAACCTTAGGGGGGCCCACATCATCCTAACCACACATCTCTCATTCAACGGCCAAAAATTTGGTAGCACTAATGACTTGGTGCTATTAATAGCATAGTAGCCTAGTTCTATATATAGAACTAGGCTACTATGCTATTAATAGTATCAAGTCATTAGTGCTAACAAGTTGCACAATGATTGGATTGAAGATGTGTGGTTAGAATGATGTGAGTGCAAGCTTAGGGTTAAGTGAGGTGGTTGGTTGAATAGATAGATCTAGCCCGGTGAAAATTATCAAAGGATGGATCAATAGTAGGAAAACTTATGTATAGAATCGTGAGTGGTAATGATAGTGTCCACGATAGGACTATATATATATATATATATATATATATTAGATTTCAGTTAAACTTTGGATACCAACACTCAAACCGGCCTTTTGCCATCATGCGCTAGAAAAGGTTGGTGAAATTAATATTGGTTGTTGTTGTGAATACGATTCCTATGACACTGTTATAATCGATCCTCTCAGAAGCACTTACTTAGTACAATAGGATTTGTACGTAACAGTGCAACCGAGTACTTTTATTTACTGCAAAATTTATTAATTAATTCAATTATGAAGTTTCTTTTTCCGCTTATTATTTCATTATAAAACTACCATAGCATAATTCTAAAGGTTCATACAGATATAATAAGTGTTATCAATCTTATTTGGTATCATTTGTGTAGAGTAGATAATAATTTCTTGCAAATAGGCAAACAATACAGATTCATTATGACTAGTATTTAAAGGAATCTTTCACAACTAAGACTCATGTTAATAAAAAAAAAAAAACTACGGCAAATCCCCTCCAAGTTTTTTTCGCTTGTAATACGTCAAAAAAGACTTTAATTGATTCACACGTGAATTTAAACAAACCACAAATGTTCGCACACAGATTATTCACTACAACAAAAACGGTCTATAACGATATTTTTAAATATAGATACATATCAAAAAATTATTGCTAGCTAAAATTCTTGATACTTTTAAAAAGTGTTGCTATATGTGGAGTCGCTAGATATATAGTGACCGTTAAAGAATGTCGCTATAACTTAAAAAATTACTGCTAATTTACCAATACTTATTTAAGTATTTAGCAACCGCCGAAACTCTATCTCGTTGGCTGCGGTGGCGTAGGAGGACGACAGGAAAGGCTCTTCGTCTAGAATTTCAGTGGATTGAGGGAAGAGAGAGGAGAAGATGGTAATTTTTTTTTTTTTTTTCTTTTCTGTTTGTAATCGGGCCAAATGGATTGGGTGTGGGTTGAGTAGAGTAATTTTTTATTTTTGGTTAGATTGTGCTTTATATTTAGGCATTAGTAGATATTTTTTTAAGTTTTAGTATAAATAGGACACTTACTCAAAAGTGTCATAAATATGTGTCTCTATAATCTAATTCTGTTGTAGTGATTATCAAATTAAGATCCAAAGTGTAGAGAAATTCCTATATATAATTTTCTGGTGTATTCAAAGAGTGTATATATATATATATATATATATATATATATATATATATATATATATATATATATATATATATATATATATATATATATATATATATATATATATATATATATATATATATATGAAAAGCATAATATTTTAAAATATATTACTAATGCATTAAGTAGCCTCAAGAATATGTGAGACATGTAGATAGGCTCTTTAAAATGTGATAACACATTTGTGATTAATTAAAGTTTCAATTTAAAAATCTCTATGGCGAAGTTTTAATTAGTGCGCGGGGTGCACGAGAGGATGCAGTACTTTTACACCCGGTGCAGCGATTTTTTTTTTTTTTTTTTTTTTTTTTTGTCCAAAGCGATTGCTCTTTCCCAAATGGGAGGGCACTAATAAAGGAAAAGCGCAAAAGTCTCGGCGCACGGCCACCGAAAACGCGCGGGGCCCACGGCGCAGGGACACGTGACGCGGGGCGAAAGCCGAGGCGGGGCCCGCCATCCGTACGATGTACTGGGCCTCTCCTGTGGCTCCACGTGGATCGATCCTATTCGTGCCGGGAACGCGCTGACACCCAGGACGGGTACCCACGAGGGGCGGCTCGGATGGCGGGCCCCACCATTTGTCGGCGTCACATCAATTCAAAAGCCGCGCTCCTCGAAAGAAATAAAATTATTTTGTTTTTTTTTCAAAACATTAATATAAGGTGCTCTATATATATATATATATATATATATATATATATATATATATATATATACACTCTTTTAAATATTTATCCAACATAAAAAAATTATTTTAAAAGTATCTTTTTGATATTTCAAATTTTTAATAAGAGTTTAAAATGACTATTTTGCTTATTAATTTAAACATATGCATTTTTATGTTTATGAATGATCAGCAGCATTAATTAAGCTTCGTTCTCCTCGATCACTTGCCTCATTCTACATGCGAGACCCCCACCGTGCCTCATCCTGCTATATATAAATATAACCATGCATTCCTCCGCGAAAGGAACCAACAATGGCAATAGCTAGCGCGCGTGAAAGAAACCCTAAATTGCAGGGGCAAAAGAGAAATATTGAGGGAAAAAGATGATTTTATCAAAATGAGCCAAAACTAGGGCTGGGTAGGGTTTGGATGATAGTTACGACGTGACACTGATGAGTTAGGATGTAATGAGATTAGTTTTTTATTTTATTTATTTTTTTTTTTTTAAGAGAGAAAGATAGTATGCTATTCGCTTTATTTTTTTTTGAAAAAAATAAATTTAATTAGCTTCAAATGTAAAGCAACTAAATTTTGAATCGCTTGTCGGTTACCAAATTCTCTTGCGTCGAGAATGTGATGAGATTAGTTAAGAAAAAACTTATTAACTAGCGAGAAAAAAAAAGTATTTTCACCCATTTTTTAACTTTAGTTGAAATTTTAATGCAAATTTAATCCGCAATAATCTGACGGACGACAATATTAGAATTATTTTTGCACACACTATATTTGGAAGAAAAAATAAAATAAAATATTTTGAAGGGTAAGCAATTAATTATTCCCAACTTAATTCTTTTAGACAAGTCGAAGGCTACAAGGAATATATATGTTACAATAAATGAAATATTAAATGTTGCGCATGCCCTACAAAATGGCCTGCATATATCTATATATGCTTTTAAAAGTCCAAGTTATTGATTGTAAGTTTTTATTTCTTGGATTTATAGATTTTAGGCTAGAATGATGTGGGCCCCCTTGGGTTAAGTGGGTGGGTGGTTGGTTGAATAGTATAATCTAACAGATGAAAATGATCAAAGTTGTAGATCTAACTAAAAAATTCACAAAGACCACAAATTTAATATATATATATATATATATATATATATATATATATAATGTATATATAAAATGGGAAGAATAAAGAACCCGGGAATCTCTGACATAATAAGAAAGAGAGAGGATGCATGGAAGCGTCGTCAACCTCTTACTACTCCCCGCCAAAAGGAGTATGTATCTTCTTTCTATTAATTCTACTACTATATATATAGACTAGATCTCTATTATATATATATATATAGCTCCTCCTCTCACTATACAAGTAGCCCACTTGCTCCTAGAAAAGTAAATTCCATGTTCTCTCGCCCATAGATGCTAGAGCCTACGTTACGTGCGTACTACTACATTGTTAATTCATCATGATTATTATTATTTAATTCCTTATTATATATCACATAACTATCCCATCTATTATTGTCACATATGTTGGAGAGATTTTACTCTCTTTCCTTGAATTATTTGTGTTACGACGAGCGCACAAACAAAAATTATAAAAAACTATCCTAAAATAAATAAATCATGAAAATGATAAAATAAAATGGTAATATAAAGATTTATGTAAAAAAAATTTTACAGGAAAAAAACTACAGGTGGTTGCGAAGGAGAAGAGGAAAGGAGAAGAGGACTTTACTATAA
Organism: Aechmea fasciata; assembly: GCA_025177825.1. Taxonomy (NCBI): domain Eukaryota; kingdom Viridiplantae; phylum Streptophyta; class Magnoliopsida; order Poales; family Bromeliaceae; genus Aechmea; species Aechmea fasciata. The sequence continues at coordinate 11,530,291 of CM045926.1, read as the reverse complement.
AAAAGAGAGTACAATAATATTTTAGAGATTACAAATTTATTGTATCGACCTCTCTCTGGTGCAAGAAAGATAAAACAGGTTTCTTAATAGATATTTTCATTAATTATTGGTTTGAGCCCTCCGCTTCCTACTACGTACGATACAGACATCTATTTTTCCGTCACAAATCGTTTTCTAAAATTTGTCGCGTTGTGAAGCTGTCGGCGAATCAGTGGTGCAAAATAAAAAATGATAATCTGATTTCGAGCGGCATCTAACAAATTGAAGTTCTCGGAATTGTCCTTCATCAAACCTAAACTATCGATCTCACATGACTTAACAGAATTTGTTATACATTTTTTATATAGTAATTCAAATCTTGAACGATGAAAGAAATTGTTGGGTGGCATTGTTGGTTTAAAAGGGTCCGTATCCTGCCTTGTGGCAGGAGGTCAAATGAGTCGGGTCACGTTTAAAATGGCGAAAGATCGGATTGAGCCGAATTATGTTTGAAGTGGTGGGTGTCGAATCATTGGTGCTAACCATTAATCCCAAATGCTCGAATTGTTAGAAATACGCAACCCAATTCATTTAAAGCGTATAGATACAGTATTCATGAGTCTCGATTGTGACTCGACCCAGCCAGCCTCACACCACTTCAAACATGACTCGGCCTACTTAACCTCACACTATTTCGAACATAACTCGGACCAACATGATCTTCCACCACAAGGCAGGATACTGGCTTATTTAAGCCAACAGTGGAAGGCTAGTGTGGACTCAGTACAATTAAAATTCGTGGACGCTGTATTTGTACGTTTTAAGCAAATTGGTTGTATCTTTTTAACAACTCGGGTTTTTAGAATGAATGATTAACGCCAACGATTCGACAGACATGTCCTTAAACATAGGTAATGAGTTAATTTGTTTTACTTGTCTAGTTATTAATTTAAGAGTTTAGGATTTTAGATCTCGAATGCATCTTACGAGCGAATTAATGTCTCACCCACATTAATTTGTGCTTCTAGGCCACATTCTCCCTATTGCCTATTGCATAAATCTAAGTAACAGGTGGCTGTTTTCTTAATATTTTAAGGATCAGTTGAGTCGATTTGGTCGGATTGATAGATGACAAACTACTTATAATTAATCTTGTTTTGTCGAGAACTTGTTAAACTAGTAGTAAAATTAAGAATTAAACTAGGGCAAAGAATAGTTGAATCATTGATCAAGCTAGCTAAACTTTGAGCACGCGTATATAATATTTCTTGCTTCTGTTTTTTAAACACTACTTTTGTGGGCAATTAAATGTGTGCAACTCTACATGTATTGGTTCGTTTAGTTCTTGAAATATGCATAATTTACAGTTGAGATCTTCTTGTGTACTTGTATATGTTTTAACATATAATTAGTCCTTCCACTCAGGAAAAAAAATAATAATAATTGAATGTAAACTACCACAACTATAGGCTAAACCTCTTTTTTGTACCCGATCGACCATTAATTTTTTGAGCTAAATTACAACGAACGTTAACCCTCTTTCACTATAGTTTGTATCTCAATTACTCTTGCATAAAATATTGCATTACTTTTAACTCTGCATTTTACAATTTTCATAACTAGGTCTAAAAGTATTGATGATTAAAACAACTTGGCAAATGATGATGGTTTTATGGATTTAATCAGTAGCTCCAGTAAAATGTGAAATATTTGTTATTTAATTTTAGATACACGGTACTTGTTGCAACTTAGTACTTGTAATATGGAACGAATAATGAAATATGTCATTTCAATAAAATTTTATATGGAATTCAACAACTATCCTCCCAAATTTATTGAGCACTATATGATAAGGTTCAATCCTGAAAATTCTCATGAAAAATTTTGCTTATTTTTTGCCCTATCTCTGTAAACTTTAAAATAAAGATTGGCTAGCCGCTAACACAAGGCATGCCAGTGTGCCATCAGTATAGCATGACATGCTGGTACGTACGCCTTTACACACACTCCATTTTATATATCGGCACAAGCTTATTGGCACGAGCGGCACGTACGTACCAGCTATGCCATACCATGCCGATTGACACAAAAATCCTTAGTCTTAATTCAAAGGCACATATATATGTTTACCTCCCAGATATGCAAGAAATGTCTCAAAGGAGAATGGTTAAAATAATGAAAACGCACCCTCGCCTAGACATCTTTTTCCTTCTCCTCCTCCACAACCACCACTTGGTCATCCTCCATCCTGGCTTACTCTCACTTGTTATATAGGAGTATATACAGCAGGAGAGGGTGTTTTAGTCTCGCAAGTAGCGAAAGGAGTAGAAATGGTGCGAGAGAACAATGTTGCACTTTGTTAAAACTTTAAAGAGTGGCTTTTACAACCATCAATTACTTCTCTCCACACATAATTCTATAAGATATTTTTCCTAGTCTTCATGCAAATGACTCTTTGGTTGTGTATGTGTATAAGAATTCTATATGAACTACATACGAAAAGGTCTAACAATTCGAACATAGAAGTGGAAAGGAGTGTTTTTATTCTTTTTTCCCCATCAGTGAGGGAGTAAGTAGGATGGTGGGAGATTCTTTTTACTTCATTAGAATTTTTCTCACCTCTCTTGATGTAAAATGTTGTAAATATATGCCCCTTTACATAGAAGCTGTCACAACCGATCGATCAACTTCCATCTATACATGTTGTGAAAGATATATATATTTTTAATGTGAATCACTTTTAGTTTCATGTATGTATAGAAATTCTAAGTGAACAACACAAAAAAAGTTCCAAAATTCATTGTATATAAACCTTTATTTTGATTTGCTAATTTAATGAAACAGTTATCGCCTTCTCCTAGCTCCTTTCCTCCTTCCCATCTTCTCGCCCTTACTTCTGTTGGGAATCCGGTATTCTCCTGGTACCGAATTTTGAGAATTCGCAACCCGTTCCGATATCGACTGTTTTTTATCCGGTATCAATCGTTGGGATTCCATAACGGAAACGTCGAATCAGGTTTTTACCATAAACCCGTCTACTCAGTAGAAATTGATACAATCATAAAAGAGATCAAGAAAAGAACCAAATAAAAAATATACGGGTAAAATAAAATTTATTAAATAAGAGGAGATTATATCTGGCTCATTTTCTATAACAGAGTAGCTACAATCCCGAGCCCTCTTTTTGAATCTCTTCTAATATTCTTTCGTCTTATATAGTCTCAAACGACATCTCTTTCATCATGTGCACCCGTGCACAAGGTATACAAATAACCCATAGCTTCGAAAGTCGCTCACGTTCTCTTGCATCTATACATTAGGTGCATTCAAAATTATGACTATATATCTTGACCATGCTATATGGGTGTGGCTTATCCGTACCACCACCCACACAATAATAGCACGTATACTATATTTATAGCTTACATAGAAAGCTATCCAAATCCTTATCCAATTAGATTTCTACTCTAATTAATACTTAAATCTTAAATTATCTCAATTTAAATATTGATCCTAATCCAATTAGGATTCAACTACAAATCTATTTAAATCCTAACATTTTCTACCTTGGTTGGATTTGTAGTCTTCAATTGCTGTGTTGAGCTCACCACGCAAGCTCCATCTTGAGTTTGTCTTCTGCACTCGATGTTGACGCATTCGCCGCTCTGCCTCGAGCGACTGCACCTTCGCGAACTTTTGAAACCCAAACTGCCTTCGCTTTTGTGCTGACTGTGCTCCCATTCAGAACGTATGAGTTTCCGTGTTTGTTTGCCTCACACATGACCTGATCTCGTTTTCAGACCCTTATAACCCCACTTGAAATCGAAAATTTACAACCCTTTGAGTCCAACGCGCCTAAACGAGATCAAATTGTGTTTTAACATCGATTGCTTCAAACGATCGGTAACACTGCGCAATGACGTCAATTTTCTACAAAGGTCGGCAATCCAATGTTTTGACATCAATCTCTCCCAAAGATCGGTAACATTCAGCTCTGATACCAATTGTTGGGAATCCGGTACTTGCCTGGTATCAAATTTTGAGAATCCGCAACCCGTTCCGATATCGACCGTTGTTGATCCGGTACCGATTGTTGGGATTCCGCAACGGAAGCGTCGAATTAGATTTTTACCATAAACCCGTCTCCTCAGCAGAAAATGATACAATCATAAAAGAGTGAAAAAAATCAAACAAAAAATATGCGGGTAAAATAAGATTTATTAAATAAAAGAGTAGCTAAAATCACGAGCCCTCCTTTTGAGTCTCTCATATCCTTCTCTTGTCTTCCATAGTTTCAAAAGATATCTCTCTCATTTTGTGCACCTATGCACAAGGTATACCAATGACCCTCGGCTACGAAAGCCGCTCACGTCCATTTTGCACCTATGCATTAGGTGCATCTAAAATCATGACCATCCTAGTCATATCATATGGGTGTGGCTAATCCGTACCACCACCAACACAATAATAGCACATATGCTATATTTATAGCTTACATAAAAAGCTACGTACCCAAATCATAGTCCAATTAGATTTCTACTTTAATTAATATTTAAATCTTAATATTTTTCTAATAGATTTAAATATTAATCATAATTCAATTAGGATTCAACCACAAATCTAATCAAATCCTAACAACTTCGACCTCCTCGTCCCCTCGTTCAACCATCACCATATATACTTGTTAGTTGTGCCCGCATACGCTCTTCCATGTACATAATCCAGATATTGTATTAAGCTCAGTAAAAGAAGGTTGTGGTAGAATCAGTGAAAGGAAGGAATTTGAGAATTTTAACCTCAAATTTCACATACTTAATTTCCTACCAGTCGAAATACTATTGATAGTAGATAAATAGTATTTATCATCAACATTTTAGTCCTTGCATCCTTAATATAAACTAAAACTGGCATATATACAAGGGATAAAAAATATATAACAAACACTATTAATTCCACTCCTATCATTAGTTTCTAGCCCTGCTGGGCATACTTCTATCCTTTTTATTGTGTTTTCTAATGTGCATTACATAGAATTAATTAAAGATTTGCGCGCTTTTGGGGGCAAAATAAACATTATGAGATGTTTTGGGGGCTACTTGGCATTTTAGCCACGCATGGAGCCGACAACTTCATAATGTAATAAAAGAAATGCTGTTCACAAACATGTTGAGGGGGACAAAATCTTTAGCTTAGGAGAAAATATGTAACTCAGCGAACTATTCATATCACTACAATAAAATTAGATTATAGCTACATATATTTAAAATATTTTTATGTAAGTGTTTCATTTATGTCAAAATTTTAAAAAAGATATATTCCATGTACTCCACCTAGTCTATTCGGCTCGATTACAAATATAAAAGGAAAAAAAAAAATCGATTATCTCCCCTTCTCCTCTCACCTAATCCACTAAAACTCTAGGCGAAGAGCCCCTCACTCTCCTCCTCCTCTGCCGCCGCAGTCGATAAGATAGGATTCCGGTGGTTGTTAAATATTTAAATAAGTGTTGAAAAATTAGCATCTTTCTTTTTAGCTTATACCGACACTCTTAAAATATCACTATATACCTAGCGACCTCACATATAACAACACTTTTTAAAAATATCAGTAAAACCAGCATCATTTTTTCTAATCTATACTGGTATTAATTTAAAGTGTCACTTTACCCCGTTTTTATTGTAGCATCCATTAACGCTTATAATTTAAGATCATGTAAAATTACAACATACGATCAGCTGTTAGTTAGTTGATATTTTTCGTACTTAAATGTTAATTAATGGTCATACCTAGATTTTTCAAATTTTTTTTATAGAAACACATTATTAAAGTAAAATATGTAGTCCCTCTTTGTGTTATTTACTGGCTAATTCTATATATTAATTTATTTCAAACAAAATGCTATTTACATAACAATTTGGAGTCATAGTGACAGATTTTTACTATTGATACGACTTTTTTTGCTATATATCACCACAGTTAGAAGAAAAAGTACCAAAATTATTTTATCACGGCAGATACTCTGCAGGATTTGGATTTTCCCTTTAAAATATTGATTCGACAAATTTGCACAACACTATAGATATATAAGAATAATTAGTGTCGCCAATCATATTGCCACAAAATAAAAATAAAAAAAAGAAAAGAAAAATAGTGACAACATTTGGTATATAGTGTCGGATCGTTGGCGCTAATCATTAATCCCAAAAACTTGAGCTGTTAGAAATACACAATCAATTCACTTAAAGTATATATATAGATACAGCGCCCACGGGTCTCAATTGTAATTCGACCCAACCAGCCTAGCTAATGTCACTTCGAATATAACTCGACCCAACATGACCTTCCGTCACATGGCAGGCCACAATCCCTCCTCCACTTAAAGCGCATAAATACAGCGCCTATGGGTCTCGATTGTGACTCGGTCCAACCAAACTCATTCCACTTCGAACAGGATTCGACCCAATATGGCTTCCCGCCACAGGGCAGGATGCTGGCCCATTTAAACCAATAAATCCCCCTACAGTACCTTGACACATTTGCAGCTTGCAGGAATCGAACTTATCATGACCTCTGGCTCTGATACGACTTGTCGGATCGTTGGCGCTAATCATTAGTCCCAAAAGCTCAAGCTGTTAGAAATACGCAACCAATTCACTTAAAGCATATAGATACAGCACCAACGGGTCTCAATTATGACTTGGCCCAACCAGGCTCACACCATTTCGCTACAACAGAATTAGGTTATAGCGACATATGTTTGGGACACTTTTGAGTAAGTGTCCCATTTATGTTAAAACTTAAAAAATATCTACTAATGCCTAAATATAAAGCCCAATCCAACTAAAAATAAAAGATTACTCTACTCAACCTATCACATCCAGTCCATTTGGCCCGATTACAAACAAAAAAGAAAAAAAAAAAGAAAAATCAATTATCATATTTTTTTTCTCTCTTCACTCAATTTACTGAAAATTTAGACGAAGAGTCTTTCCTGTCGTCCTCTTCCGTCACCGCAGCCAACGAGATAAAGTTTCGGCGGTTGCTAAATACTTAAATAAGTATTGGTAAATTAGCAGCACTTTTTTAGATTATAGCGACACTCTTTAACTGTCACTATATATCTAGCAACGCCACATATAGCAACACTTTTTAAAAGTGTCGGTAATTTTAGCTAGTAGCACTTTTTTAACATGTACCTACATTTAAAAGTGTCGTTATAGACCGTTTTTGTTGTAGACCCATCCAGCCTCACATCATTTTGAACACGACTCGACCTAACATGACCTCGCTCCCACCACACGGCAGAATGCTGGCCTATTTAAACCAACATAGTGTATCTTATTGTCGTAAATAATCCGCTTTTTATGACAGCGTAAAATATTGTCAGAATTAAATTCCATTATAGTTTCTTTTCATTAAGGTCGTTACTATCGTAAGCAATAGGTGACGACACTAAAACAACTGATTTATCCGAAATTAATCCTAAGCAATGGGATCAGAAAGTACTGTGCTACCTTATTATATATTCAACACATGCATCCTTATCTTGTCTAAGCTCAAAAGACACCTCTATTGCTTGGCAAAACCTTTCTATCTAGTCATGTATTGAACGATCCTAATAGAATTGAAATAACACCCCCGGGACACATCATGATGCATGCTTTGATATGAAATGAAGAAACCAATTCATTTCCTATAAGCTTAATTATCCGGCCAAAGGGAGATAAAAATCGATAATCACCGCTAATACCAATTATCAGAGCAAGGGTCTCATTAAAGAGTTTCTGAAGTAATGAAAATAGCAGAGACCTACAAAAACTCCTTGAGCATGTATTTGTGAGGTAGGAACATTATTTGTCAAGTTTACCAGCAATTTCATTAAGAGAATTGAGGGAAATATTAATGTTCTCACCCCCCAAAAAGAGAAATTAAGCGAAAGGTTGGAATTACGCGAAATCCAAATGCAACTCAAATAGTACAAAGTTCCACATCATGGTAGTATATATGGTACATACAGAGGATTTATAAGACTAAAAAGACATTCTTGTATATTCAGCTAGCGGATTAATGGCATAATTCTTCAATAAATAACACAAGGTAATCACCATAGTCACTAGCATTGTACTATACTACTGAACTCAAAATTGGATGAAAAAGTTCGCAATCTTAACTTCCGATTTGAAAGCAATGCTCTTGATCAAGTATATATGAAGATGCTATATGAAAGTAAACACAACATGCGGAGATCTTATCTAAATAACAATATTAGAATACAATTATTAAGTTTTGGATGATCAAATATCTAATGACATCAAAATAACTTAGGCAAAACATTAGTGACTTATTTAAGAGCTTCTGCCTTTCAACGAGTAGCATACATATATACAAATATACATACATACATACATACATACATATGTATGTATGTATGTATACATACACACACACACACTAAGTGATCAAGAAATAAAAACTTCACAAATCATGATAAAAATTGTTTCATTTAGGGCACTAGTTAGATTAATACTTGAGATTAGAAATATCTGAAACTTCTCTGATTGAAGAATATCATAACCAGGTTTTCTTCGCAAGCTCCTCTACATCATGCTTTATGATCTATGTCATGTCTCAGCATTTCAGAAGTAGTCCTGCCTATAGGTTCCTATGTAGTAATGAATCAAGTCAAAGCGAATTAAGCATATATTTGAATGCAAAAGCTACAAAATTATATATATCTAAGTTGGTTTTCTTAACTTACATCTTTCAATAAGATCGAAAGTTTAGAGCGCTAACTATATGCCACACATGTTTTCTCTAAACCTAAACATTTGCCACAACTAACAACAGAAAAGATAAAATAAATGAATATACATGATTGATGTACATCAAGTACGTAATTTCCATGGTCATCTAAATGTTATCGACTTAAAATATAGGCAATTAAAACAAATCTTGTTGATCTGGCTTTTTAAAACAAGAAAGTTTTGAGTAAGAAAAATATGATTATACTAGAATTAAAAATTTATTGGTCCACTCCTTTTAGAACTACCTTATATTTATTTATATAGGGCAAAATTTTTCCTTGAGGTACAGCTCAATGGACTGTTTTTTGCAGTTAGCAGTTATAGATCACTACAAAAAATGTTAGATTTAAGGACGCTTTTTTATATATTTAATGATGCTTAAAAGCGTCCCAATTTAATCCAACGTCACTTTTGAAAGCGTCGGTTAAAGCGTCAGCAAATGAAGAGTCGCCACGTATATATTGACGCTTATACCAAGCGTCGGTAAAATATATTCTGACGCTTTAAAGCGTCAGGATATATGCTTTAAAGTATCCGGATTTTTAAAATCCTGACGCTTTAAAGCGTCAAAAAATTAAAAATAATAGTAAAATTTATCATTATTTAATAAATTATTTGATATCATATAACGACGCTTTTTGAAGCGTCGGTATTTTCTATATTATAAAAACGCTTGGAGACGCTTCCCCTAAGCGTCGTCTAAAAAGCGTCCTTATATTAACTTTTTTTTGTAGTGGATGCATTTTAATTAGTGATATAAATCTGCTCCAAGAAAAAGAGTTCTTGCATATGCTTTGTGATAAAATTTCTAATGTATGTGCTATATGCATTAACAAATCATACTTAAGACATGACTTCGTTTGGTTTCTTCATTCTAAACAGTGAAAAAGGTAATCAAACTCTAATTGGACGAATTAGTTAATCATTAATCTTATATTATATTGCATCTTATAGGGATTTCATTTTCCAAACACTCATAACTGGCTAATCTAAGTCCCAGATATCTAAAATTATAATTATACTATAATTAGAAATTAAAATGTATATATATCTTGAAGTTGATGAGCAAAATAAGACCAATTATGTCTAAGTATTGTACATCTTTGAGATATAAGTTTGACTAGATCAAGCCTCAACAGACTGATGAAGTGCTTTGAGAAATTTATTTTAAAATACAAAATTTCAAAAAAAAAAAAAAAAAATCCAAAACACATTGCTCTTACACCTACACAATAAGAAGCCTTAATCAACATTTTTTCTGGTGGCTGCATTAAAAAATAATTCGAATTCTAATGATTGTTATAAACAAAATTCATGGAAATTTAATGGTAAACATGACTCATATCAGGTGAATTTTTATGCAGAAAAACATTTAGATGCAAGGATTAGGAATAATGTGCCTGATTTTCAGTTGTGGAGTCTCACACTATGTTCAAGAAGATGATCAGTTTTCCCTCCACTTATATATAGGTTTCTAAGTGTTTCGCTATAGTCATCGACCACTCTTTTGTAGTCTTCATATGAATATAACTTAGGCTAAAAGATCTAGTGCATGACTCTTTATTAGAAATTAACTTCTACTTTTCCTTGTTTGTTTGATAATTAGTACTATGATTATGTGTGATAATTGCTTTCTGAAAATTGTAGGATATAACCTTTATAAGCTTGTCAAACTTCTCCTAGATTGTTATTTATGAGCCACAATCTCGCATTAATCTAGAACTTTCTAGATTCCTAGTAGTCATCGTCGACACATGTATTAATTTGAAGTTTCTAATCAATGTGATCTGATATTTGTATCATTTTGTCACAAACACAACATGTGTCGAAGGTCCTTAAACTTACAATGTATGTCCAGACGCTTACGTATAAATGACTAACATATTTACATGTTGAGCACATACGCAAATACAAGTGTACTGATAATACGTAGTTGGTGTTGTTGAGCATGTATGCAAATACTTGCAGATTCATAATACATAGTTCCCGCTAATGTAGATTGCCCATGAAAGAATGATGAATGCATTAATGTTGTTGAAATTATAGGCAATATACATAGACAAGAGAGTAGAATCCTAACATTCTATTGAGACCAAGCAAGATTGTTTTTTCCATCATTCGTTAACTCCTTAAGATTTGAAGTTGCATATGCACGCAGAATAGACAATCATATGTACAATCGTATGTACACCGCAAACTGAAGTGGAAAAGATAAATAGCTAAACTATCATTTTAATTAATGACAGCAAATAATAGAAGGTAATACGAGGATGTGATTCCCCAAGAATTAAAAACCCAATTCCTCATGCTCACAGAAACATGTTATATATACAACTCCAGTTAACTATATATCTACAGTAGGGAATCATCATGTTATATAACTCTAATTAACAATCCAAAGTAGAGAATATATATATGATCATGTTATGCAACTCTAATTAACAATCTACAGTAGAGAATGATCATGTTATATGACTCTAATTGACAATCTATGGTAGAGTACGATGTCGTATATATCACTACTTGTAATTCATAAAATAGACTACCTTCGTTTTCTTTTCCCTTTTTTTTCCCGAAGAAATTAAGATAAATAGAGTACCCATTTTCTGTTTGTTTTTTGTTCGTTTGGTAGAAGGATACTGTTTCTTTTGTCTTTTATCTCCCAAAACGCACCAACTGTTTTGTATGACCATTTCAATGAATTCCATCATTCTAGCTAGTTTACTGTAGAGTAGAGTAATTAAGGTATCACTTACCATGGAATCAGGTTATTCGTTTTGGTTTAATCTTCTTTATAGTCTTGGATTTTTTTTTCTTCCATCCATAAATTAAGTTTGGGTAGGAGTCTTGTCTCCTGAGAGACAGATTTCTCACTTATATCAATGTATGGAAAGCTTGGGAAGAGTGAATCGGTCATGAAAACAAAAAAAAAAAAAAAAAAAAGAGAAAAAAAAAGGAAAGAAAAAAAAGAAACCACTTGTTAATTTTTATCCTACAAAAGAAGAGTTAACAAGCACATGGAATACCCATGTATATATATATATAAAGGCATAGAATCAATTCAACAAAATATCTCGGGAACAGTAGATTCTACCTTTCCCAATTAAGTGGATGAAGAGAAGGGCTATTATGGGACAAGAAATAACAATAATTTCTCATATGATCACCAACAACTAGATTAAGTAAGGTGCCAGATAATAGGAAATAATTATAAGAATGCTTTTGAAGTTGCCACAGTGATCTGAATTTGACACACCCTACTTTTTAGCACCAGAAAATTGAAGGAAATGAGAGAGAGCCCAAAAAGGAGCGAACTTGGCGAATGATGGGGCAGATCTAAAAAAAAAAACTTTGCCATATTAAGAGATCTAAAGGACACGCACACCCACACACACACACATGTACACTCTCTCTCTCTCTCTCTCTCTCAACCACACACACGCGTGCACACAGACACACGCACGCACAAGCACAGCAACTAACCAGAAGTAGAGGAGAACCCCGTTCGAGCTATAGCTAGCTACAGTCGCGAATAGTACTAGATCTCCTTACTAGTAATAGGAAAGAATAGAATATGTACACACTCTATATATACCTTAGCAGCAACACTAGAGGCGCCAATAGTAAAATAAGGTAAAGAAAAACAAATTACTTAAAAAGGATCGATTCAGTAGTGTTATCGGTGGGTTCAATAATCAGCAGCAGCATGCCAGCATAAACTAATAAACCGCAGATAGTGACAGTAATAATAACAACAAGAACAAGAACAAGAACAAGAACAAGAACAAGAGATCGATAAGTTGAGAAGAAGAAGAAGCAAGAAGAAGCAAGAGGTAAGAAGCAAGCTAGTAGTGTGCAGTACTATAGAATACCGGGCTCAGCAAGCGGCGGCGGGGGGCGGGGGCGGGGGAGGAGGAGGGTGATACTGATCGTCGTGGTGGTGGTGGTGGTGATGTTGTTGTTGTGGTTGCTGTTGTTGTTGTTGGGGCTTCTTGCGCTTCTTCTTCTCGTAGCCGACGCCGCGGGCCTTGGATTGGTGGTCGCGGACCTCGCGGAGGTAGAGGCGGACGGCGCGGGCGCCGAAGGGGTTGGACTCGGGGCGGCCGCCGTTCTCCTCGAAGGCGGCGCGGAGGCGGCCGACGAGGGCGTCGAGGCTGCCCCAGGCCTGGCGGAGGGGCAGGGGCAGGGGGCGGGGGGTGGGGGTGGCCGAAGAAGGGGCAGGACGGGGTGTGCACCTTCGTCTTCCCGAACTGGTCCAGGTACCGCAGGAACTCCAGCACGTGCGCCCCGCTGCACCGCGACAGCGACGGCGGCGGCCGGTGGTTCTTCAGGTACTGCCCGAACGTGTTCCAGTCCCGCCGCTTCTGCGACTCGTACCGGCTCAGCGACGGCGCCGCCGCCGACGACGACGATGACGCCCCTCCTCCTCCTCCGACCCCCGCCGCCGACGACGACGCTGCCCCCCCGTCCCCCGCCTGCCCTCCCCCGCTGTTGTCCGACGGCGGACTGTCCGGTTCCCCGGCATCAACTCCTCCATATATATATATATATACAAATTCTTATTGCCGGTGCTGCTGAAAGAAAGAGAAAGAGAGAAAGAGAAAAGTTTTACTTCAGGAGGAAGAGAGAGAGAGAGAGAGAGAGAGAGAGAGAGAGAGAGGGAGGGAGTAGTTGATATATAAACTATATAAATATAAATATATATATATGATTGGGGTAATGATTTAGAAGGAAATCTATTTGGGAGTTGGTGCTTACACCAAAGAGTAGAGAGAGAGAGAGGGGGAGGGGGTGAGAAAGAGAGAGATCTAAATTTGTTTACCGTTTTTATGATCGGGATCGGCAGCAGAGGCTGCTGCTGCGCTACCATCTGCTTGGAAAGTGTCAGATGCGAGGAAGCTGGCTCACTGCAAGTTTCGAGCAGCAGCTGTGGTCCATAGAGAGAGATAGAAAGGGTGCTAGAGAGAGAGAGAGAGAGAGAGAGAGAGAGAGAGAGAGAAAGGGGGGAACGAAGAGGGAAAGGGGGGGTTTGAACAGGGCTGAATCAACACTGTTGGGGGAGCTTCTTCATGGGGGTTTGATGGATGCTTTCTCAAGCTTGGGAGAGGTGGTGGGGGTTTTCAAGGTGAAGAAGGATATATGGTTACATGCTAGTTTCAGAAGCTGGTGGGATGAATATTGCTTGGCCTGAAAAGGGGATGATGAGGATACTGAAGCCTCTGGGCTGTGTTCTTCTCAGATGAATGAGAGAGAGACAGGCACAGAGAGAGAGAGAGAGAGAGAGAGAGAGAGAAGGGGGGCTGGATCACTGTTTGGACTTCAATGTTAATGGGGGAAAATGTTGACAGTGAGCCGGAAGGTGATGTGACAGGAGAATAACTCTCACAGTGCTGACATTGTTCATGCATAGACCTGCTCCACCACATCACCAGGTATGAACCATATCCCACTACCAACCAAAAAACTTTTATTAAGGCATCGTTTCATTCGGATATAAACAAAAACTAGCTATTAATTATCGGGATATGTACAAATACGGGGATAAAAAAAATAGTATTTGAATGAATATTGAGTTGTTCTCGAGGATAAAAAAAAAAAACATTTGGATAAATAATATGAAATAAGAAAAATAGTAAGTACTTATATATAAAAAATAGAGGTGTTGTTAGAAATAATTATACCAGCTTATTTCAGGTACCCAAGAATTACTATTCTCCGATAAAACATTAGCGTTTGAATATAAAAAAAGAATAAGAGGTTATTCCACTTCTTATCGATCCCCAATCTAAACGAGGCCTTAAAACACATTAGTTATATTATTGATATAACTGATATAACGTTATCAACCAGTCAAATTAATTGATCTTCTTGAATCCATCCATTTCATTATAATTATTAAAAAATATCTTTTATTATACCGGCTTTTTTCTTAAATAGATAGATGAGATTGACTGGTCATTAATTGATGATACGGTGTAAGTGATACATAATAAACTTCCTCCTACCGAGCAATGTTTTATTATTCCAATTAATCACTGTATTTTTTGAATGCAGCAATTAATGATTGATAAAATATTATATAAAAGTACTATACAATAAATATATATTAATCTTTTTGACTATCATTACTAGTCCTCAAATTATAATAGGGGTAGGGGTGTAAACGAGCCGAACGAGGGTAAAGGTCGGCTCGTTATTAAACGAGAACGAAACACGTGCTCATTAAAGTATCGAAAAATTCGGTTCGTGTTCGCTCGTTTAATTAACGAGCCGAATACGAACTGGCCAACGAACAATAAATAAAAAAAAATAGATTAAATATATTAAAAAAATAAATTTATAAAATCTTACCCATTAGATATTGATCTAATAGTTAAAACTTTATATACAAATAAGTCTTTTTATAATTAAGCTCGCACTTATATTTTTATTTTACTAAAAATTAAATAATAAAATATATATTATATATAATAATTTATTTATATATAAAAATATAAATTATATAAATATAAAATATATGTATTCGAACATTATCGAGCGAACATGAGCGAGCTGATCCTAGCTCGTGTTCGGCTTGTTTATTAAACTAGTGAAAAATTCACTCGTGTTCGATCGTCGTTACTAAACGAGTGAGCCGATCTCGAGTTCATTTCGAGCGAACACGAGCTCGCAAATAGCAAGTGGATTGCCACCCCTAAATAGGGGTGATATTTTGATTCTAAAATTTTAGCTTAATGTAAATTTCTGATTCAATTTTTTTAATTTGTTGCAATTAAATCTCATATATAATTCTATTTAATTAGCTAACTTAATTGACATATTGTTGACACATGCTTAAATTGAGTTGAGAAGGAAGAAGAGAAATGATGGAAAGAAATGATGCATGAAAAATCAATTCTTTGACAAAGATGAAAGTCTTATTAATCAATTCTAAAAAATTTGATTAACATTTATACGAGAGACAATATCTGAATCCTATTATAAATCAAATCTAATATTTTAGCAATTTTCTTAATACAAATATATCTAATTCTAATTTAAAACTCGATTTCATGATCTAACATTAATTGAAGAATACAATTTACAGCATACATGTTCTGAGGTTGTGTTCTGGAATATGTGGTATATGTTCACGAAATTAACTGTAGTGATTTTTCTCAAAATTTGAAAGGTGAAAAGTTGGGATGAAGGTTGTGTTCTAGAAAATGAATATGTGTTTCGGAAAATAAATTTTTGAAATGAATCATTTTCCAGAAAATCCGGTAATTTTCTAGAACATCTGTGACGGATTTTTTATGCTCCGAACCTAACTTGATTCGTTACAAAATTAAATTATAGGGACACATGTTTGTGACACTTTTTGTGTAAGTGTCTCATTTATGCTAAAATTTTAAAAAAAATCTACTAATACCTAAATATAAAGTCAAATCCAACAAGAAATAAAAGGTTACTCTACTCAACCCACCACACCCAACTCATTTGGTCCGATTACAAACAGAAAAAAAAAGAAAAGAAAAATTGATTATCATCTCCCTTCTCCCTTCACTCAATCCACCGAAATTCTAGACGAAGAGTCCTTCTTTACCGTCCTCCTCCGCCACCGCAGCCAACGAGATAGAGTTTCGACGGTTGCTAAATATTTAAATAAGTGTTGATAAATTAGTAGCACTATTTTAGGTTATAGTGACACTCTTTAACTGTCACTATACGCCTAGCGACCCCACATATAGCAACACTTCTTAAAAATGTCGGTAATTTAGCTAGCAGCATTTTTTTTGACATGTACCTATATTTAAAAGTGTCGCTATAGACTGTTTTTATTGTAGTGATTTAATATTGTATTTTAAGATTAGAGATTGTTCATGATCATCAATTGAGGTGGATTTTTAAGCGAAGAAGATCAATCAAGGGGCCCGGATGAACACTGGTGAACTATGTCTACAAGTATTGGTCTTGGGGCTTTTATAGATCTTTTGTAATCCATATTTAATTAGGGCTTCAATTTAAACTTCATTGTAAAAATCCTACTATTTTTAAAAATAGAAGCAAAAATAAGACAAAATAACTGTTCGCACTTATGCATGCTTTCGACTATACTTTTAGCAACAGTATGGAGTAGTGCTTGATTTAAGATTTCATCTAAACAAATATCTAAAAAAAAAAAAAAAAAAATTGAGCTTCAAAAATAAAAACTCCAATTTGATTCATTTCCAACACAGAAAGAGGTTATATAGTGCATATTGAATATGATGTTATTATTAAAACTACTGCTTAGTAATATTTTATTAAAGAACACCTACTGTTAACAATCTCAGTAAGAAAGGGTGGACTGGTAGTATGGCTTGCGTATTGTGTAGGGTCTTTGATGAGTCGGTGGACCATCTGTTCACCCAATACGTCTTTACCAAGTTTATTATGGTTGCGGGACTTGAGAACGTTCAGTCCGAAGAGTTGGGTGAAGATATACTTGTAGTCTAGGACAGTTGGAAGAAAGAACTAGGCGGGCTTTATAGGAGGAACGGTCTAGCCGACTTGGCCGCTTGCTGGTGGACCATCTGGAAGATTAGAAATAACCTCATCTTCCGTGACATACAACTAGACTCTTTACTAACGGTGCGAAGGTTCAGGCATTTCATTGACTCTTAGAGAGACGTTCTGTAGTTTTTTTTTTTTTATTTTCACCTAGTTTGTTTCGTTTTCTTGAGACCCTAGTTGCCTCACTCCTATAGCTTAGTTCATAATTCTAATGAATAAAGCGGATAGCATACTACCTATTCTCTCAAAAAAAAAAAAAAAAAAAAACCACTACATCTGCAATATTGAGATCAAGCACGCTCTCCATGTAGGTTTGGTCCTGCATATATTTAGGCGTTTGACAACATGAACCTATAACAAAACATTTGGTAAATATTATTATTATAATATGTATGATGCTTGTGCTGTGACAGTAAATTAAAATAACATTCTACACTCAAATTCTGAACTATTTTAAAAGCTAAAATGGCCTCTGGTGCCTCTGCAAGGGTGGTTCACGTGGGGCTAATATGTTGGACCGAGTCCACGCAACAAGATATTAACTCTCCTCGATTGAAGAGGCTAAATAGCAATATATGGAAGAGTACTTTATTATTATTATTATTACGCAATGGTTAACCCTAGAACAGCTATGAGTAAGCCACATGTTTTAAGAGGTGGGCAATTTTTCCACCCAACACAATTAAAACCATGCTCATATGTATGGAACCTGACTTTTGTAATTGGTTTGAGTCACTCATCTACTAATTACCTACATAGGGCTCATGTTCAAACTGTACGTAGCTTTCC
This sequence comes from Aechmea fasciata, assembly GCA_025177825.1. Taxonomy (NCBI): domain Eukaryota; kingdom Viridiplantae; phylum Streptophyta; class Magnoliopsida; order Poales; family Bromeliaceae; genus Aechmea; species Aechmea fasciata. The sequence continues at coordinate 11,512,184 of CM045926.1, read as the reverse complement.
GGATCTGGATTAGTTAGATCCAGATCATGACCTAATTCAAAGTCATGATAAGAAAATATAGGTTTATTAGGAATTAAACATCCCTCTCACTATTATATATGGTCAAACAAATCATATTCTCCAAAGAAAAAAAAAAATTATAGTGAAAATCATTCCATCCTTAATTTGTGTGTTATTTTCCAATCATGCATGATATATGGTCAAGAATAGCGGAATTAATATACTATTATATATGTAGAAATTTTATTCATAATGGCTGAATTGTCGGTACAGTGAGCACTTTCAATAACTGAACCCTAGCCAAAACATTCCTTTGGTTTTTTTTTTGTTTGCTTTCTTGTCCTATCTTGCTTGTCACTTCTAGCACTCAAGCAGGGAAAAAAAAAAATTATAACACATGAAACATGTCGCGAGTGCAAAGTGTCATAAAAAAGAGTACTGCAATCAGAAATGTTATAGTAATTGCACGCTGAAACGTTATTGTGAATTTTTATTTTTTATTTTTTATATAACTCAAAGATATTTGATGGAATATTGTAGATTTTATAGAGGGGGACTTCTTCTTTTTTTTTGTTTTTTTTTTTTTACAGTGGAGTATAATTTACTGTATACTTAAATGGTCAATCTGCGTGCTGTATATATATATTTATTCGGAGATTCTCCAACTCAATAGGGAACGGTAATCTAGGACTCTTTTTAGACCAAACCAGAAACTAACGCATGGTATTCGAGTCTTTTTAGACCAAACTATGAATCTCTAACTTGCAAATCACCATCAACTTGGTGTGTGTGTGTGTGTGTGTGTGTGTGTGTGTGTGTGTGTGTGTATATACTCATCTTCTTTTTTGTTGACACGTTTAGCATATGTAGGACCTATTTCACAATGCCAAAGCATGATAGATAGATAGATACATTGTGCTTTAATCAATGGTGCATGCATTTATTATATCACTTCGAGATTCATCTCCCTTGTGTCTAATAAGCGGCAAGCACGGCTCCATAATTAAGACCTTTGGTAGCATTTTTTTTTTTTTTTTTTTTTTTTTTTTTTTTTTTTTTTTTTTGAGAAAAAGTGCATAACTTGGTCGATGGAAATTAAAATAAATTAAGCAAAATCGGTGGAAGCAACTAAGGCCTCCGCAAAAAGGCAACCGAAAAATACAGTAAAAAAAAAAAAATTAAAAAAATTAAAAATGTAGGGCCGGGTGGAAGAGGGAGCTGGAAAAGATTAGGAGGGCCAATTTTATCAGATCCCAATCAGTCAGCAAAAGGGTAATTCGCTCGAGAGATCGGGAAGCATTTGGAGGAGACGCCCGAAAAATGCAGGAGTCGCAAGGAGAGATAGACCCTTAGATAGTGTCGCAGCATCAGGGGTGGCTGATAGCGTGGATCAAAGCTCTCGAACGTCTCCCAGGACTTTAGCAGGAGCGTCCAATCCCTTCAGCAGGAGCGTCCAATCCCTAGAGAGGAGGCCCTTCGGTACCATTATTGATAGAGCTTTTAATAGAGAGTTATTGTTTAAATCTTCTTTTGTGTGTGTACATTCTCACGACTTTGAGGAATTAACTTAGTATGCAACGCATATATTATGCCTGATTAATTTGCTTATATATCATCTAGAGTGAACAACTTCTTTACTTCATGAAGCAACAACCAGTGTTTGACAAACTGGAAAATATGTCTGATTTAATTGAAGGCCACGACTAAATCGAACGTTTAGGTAAAATGGTATCAAATCTATCATTCGAGGTCGTAGGTTCAAAACCTTCAGAACGACATCACCATGAGGTCTTAACTAGTCGACACTTTAAGATGTGACAGCAGACTGTTTTGAAACGCTTTTAAATATCGATAAATACAAAAAAAAAAAAAAAAGAAGGTATTCTTAAATGTTAAAACAAACGCTATAGGTGCTTCTTATAATAAAGGCCAATATCGATCGAGCAACATTAGTGCCAGTGGGATTTATTGAAATGTCTGTACCAGAGAGCAATTTTGCACAACAGGTAGACAAAACATGCTCATAGATAATATGGATCTAAGAAGATCCTTCCCTTTGAAATTAGAATATTCTATCTAGCTAGCAATCTAATCTCTCTATCCAATGTATTAGAAACTGCTCTTTCCTACAACACTAGCTAATAGCCTGACTTGTATATACTAGAAGGCATTACAAATGGAACAAAAGTTTAATCAACTAAAATAGTCAGACATGCACCAACCGTCCCTAGAGCAAGTGGCAAAGGGCTTGATGGTTGGTACCCGAGACCCGAGTTCGAATCCTAGTTGATTCACATTTCTAGCTAAGTTTACTTAATAACGAAATAAACGGTTATGACTGTCTCTCTCAAAAAAAAAAAAAAAAAACTAAAATTGTCATAAAAAATATTTATTATTAAAAAAATACCATTCATATTCATATCCTACATACAGGAATGTGAATCTTACACCTTGCCATCCAAAAATTAAATTTTTTTTTCTAGAAGTTTAGTTGAAAAAAGACGAGTGAGTAAATTAATCAAGGCCCTAGAAAAAACATTAATTGTACGAGATTTACACCGATATTATAAGTGTACAGGTCGTATTACTCTTATATGAACATTATATCTACTTAATTCTCATTCACTTGTTTGATTTGATGGAAGCAAATTATTAGTCTAATTAAAAGTGAGTTTTCATTATTTCTATTGCTTGCTTTGTGAAAACTTAATTATGCTGTAAGTAATTTCTTGATATGATTATTGTTTATATTATCATAAATCAACTAATTCTAATATTTTCCAAATAATAATATAAATTTTGGGCAAAAAAATAATAGATAATTAAGTAATCTTTTAATAATATTTATGGAAAGAAAAGAGTTAAAGGAATACACCATCAGAACTAGATAAAGCAGAGTCTAGATCAAATACTAAAATGAGAAGATTTTGTAACCGTATTTATAATACATTTTCACACTTACCTTAAATTAAACAACAATTATAAAATTGTCACTCATACATAAACTTTACAGCTTCTTAACTCACTCAAGTTTATACATTCCCTAATTTGTGATGTTATTCAGTTTCCTTAAGCAGCCTAATATTAGTTTAGACCTGATAATCTTATCCATATCCACAAATATCTGCGAATTACCGACAAATTTGTAATTTTTTACTCAAAAAATTAAGAGTAAAACAGATGGGTATAGTTGTGAATATTTTGGGCAACCTGTTGGTACCCATAAGTATATGCATATATTTTTTTAATTAAAAAAATATATAATCTTTATCTTTATATATAATATTTATTCTATAATTATGAAAATTTATTAATTTTGTACTAGAAAAATTTGGGATGATAATTTTGAATAAAGTTATTGACTATTTAAAAAATTACTGATAAATTTTATCTATGTTCATATACCCCACGGGTATAATAATTTGTCTATAGATCATCGAATAAGCACGTTTGCCAGCTTTATATATATTAGCTGGATTTTCAAAACAAAAAAGACTTTGTTCAAACCTAATTACGGATAAATTTTCTCTATGCACATATAATCCACGGGTATAATAATTCGTCTATGAATTATTCAATCAGCACGTTTGCCAGGTCTATATTAGCTGGATTTCCAAAACAAAAAAGACTTTGATCAAACCTAATTAAATTGGAAGTTTCCTACTTCAGTTAATTTTGTCAATAAGCAGAGTGGTTGTGATGGAACACGCACATTTTCCGGGACACTATGAAGTCTCATGGAATGTGTACGATTTCCATTATCCACCTCACCTCTTTTATCTTGTTATGACCTTTTCTTTTTTTCTTTTTTTTCTCTTTCTTTTTTTTTTTTTTTTTTTTTGAGAAATTAAAGCTTTCGTTTTCTGCCGTTTCTCTCTCAGCGGAAAATGAAAATTCGAGTTGTGTAAAATTTTTTTATTTATTATTTTTTTACTGAATCAAACAAATGTAAACATTTTTCTTTTACATCAACAAATATTGATAAAAAGCTATATTTTTCTTACTAAATACTATAAAAAGTAAAAATATTTCGAACCAAAATTTTTTTAAGAAAAAATATTTTTCACAATTTTACATCAACGGGACCCTTTTTTCGTTTCTCTCACAACGAAAAATGAAAATTCGAGTTGTGTAAAATTTTTTTATTTATTTTTTTTTTTTACTGTATCAAACAAATGTAAACATTTTTCTTTTACATCAACAAATATTGATAAAAAGCTATATTTTTCTTACTAAATATTATAAAAAGTAAAAATGTTTCGCACCAAAAATTTTTTTAATAAAAATTATTTTTCACAATTTTACATCAACGGGACCCTTGCAGGCGCCAGTTATTTATTTCATCGTTTTATTCCTGGTTTAAAAATATTTCCATTTCTTTTGGAATGCTATGCCTCCCTATGCAAGGGGTACTTTATTGTTATTGTTGCTGCTGATTTTTTAGGATTAATATCAGCATTAATTATTTGTTATCAATATGAATAATAAAAAAAATTTTAAAAAAAATCTACATAGAGAATTTTATTTTCTGTCGTTCTTCCTAATTCACGATCTACAAAATAACAAAATATCTTCAGTTTATTTCCTTACTTTCGAGATGGAGCTACTTGTCGTAGAAAAATTAAGGTTAAGAAGACTAGATTTAGAACCTGTAGGAGCTATCTCTAGAATTTTACATCATGCACAACAATAAAATTAGATTATAAGGATATATTTTTGGAACACTTTTGTGTAAGTATTCTATCTATACCAAAACTTATAAAAAATTTTACAAAGGCCTAAATATAAAGTCCAATCCAACCAAAAATAAAATGTTACTCTACTCAACCCACTCCACCTAGCCCCATTCGTCCCAATTCTATACAAATAGAAAAGAAAAAAAAAAAAAAAAATTGATCACCATCTTCTCTTCTCCCCTCACTCAACATATTGAAATCCTAAACGAATAGCCCCTCACTCTCGGCCTCATCCATGCCGCAGCCGATGAGGTAGGGTTTCGACGGTTGCTAAATGTTTAAATAAGTGTTGGTAAATTAACAGCATTCTTTTTAAGTTATACCGACACTCATAAAGTGTCACTATATACCTAACGAGACCACATATAGTAATACTTTTAAAAAGTGTCAGTAATTTAGTCAGCAGCGTTTTTTTTTTGACTTGTACCGGCATTAAAAAGTGTTGTTATATACCATTTTTGTTATAGTGATGCGGGGCAAAGTGTTACACCAATGGAGGATTTGGTGAGAGCCATCTTTTAAACCTGTAGAAGCTATTTATAGAATTTCTTATCATGCAAGGCAAAGTGCTTTGGTGAGAGCCATCTTTTGAACCTGTAGGAGCTATCTCTATAATTTCACATCATGCGGGGTAAAATGCTACACCAATGAATTTGATCGGAACCATCTCTTGAACCTATATGAGCCATCTCTAGATCAAGCATCGCCACTCTTAAACCTGTAGGAGTCACCTCTTAAATCTCACATCGCCACCTGGTCCGTGTGTTTGCGATTTGGGTTTGGACCTGACGAGTACGCTAGGGTCTAAATAAGAAAAGTTTGTAACACTCCAATAGTCCCACATTGAGTACACGAGACCTGAATTTAAGCATTTTGAGCCGATAGTTCAGATCCAACGAATTATTATTGCTGCTAGCGAGTCATATCGTTACCAACAAAACAATACTAAAGTTAAATTTAGTGCGCCTATGAACATTGCAAGCTTGGAAAACATCAAAATGTGTGAAGAGAGTACAATTGAGCTCTTGATTTAAGGGTGTCAAGTGAAATAGGACAAGCTAGGTTTTATTCAAGTTAATTTTGGATAAAGAAGGGCAGCATATTGTCAACCCTCCTGATCACACACAAGAAATCTAATTGGAAGCAGCCAACCAGAGGCAATAAAGTTAACAGTACTGGACATTTGTATATTCTATTGCAAGCACGTTTAATTTCCTTGAGAAAGCAAATGTTTTGGTACACCTCTCATGCCCTAGGCGTTATAAGCACTTGGATTTGGGAATCACTATTTACAAAGAGCTCAAAAAGAGGCAAAATGTGTACTTAGTAGTATTTTTTACTGTGGAGAAGTGCCATTGCTGCACTCAATCAGGAAGTTATTTGTGATAGATTACATATAGATTTGGGCTACACGAAAAAGACGGAGTCTAAATATGCGACGTAGCCTTTTAGGCTTAATAAACTACTCCGTCGCGTTCAATGTATCGACCAAGCATCTGAAATAACCAACAATGTCAATAATAATAAACAGAAATTAACCGTCCCTAGAGCAAGTGGTAAAAGGCTTGGTGGTTGGTATCTGAGATCCGAGTTCGAATCCCAGTTGATTCATATTTCTAGCTAAGTTTATTTCTTAAACGAAATAAACGAAGCGGGTAGCGTGCTACCTATCTCTCAAAAAAAAAAAAAAAAAAAAAAGAAGAAATTAATTAAAAAGAAGTATATTTTCATTCCTTATACATGATAAAAAAAAAGACACAAAATGATTTTTGTTTTAAGAATGTTCTTTTATCACTACAATAAAAACGGTCTATAGCGACACTTTTAAATGTAGGTACATGTCAAAAAAATGCTGCTAGTTAAAATTACCGACACTTTTAAAAAGTGTTGCTATATGTGGGGTCGCTAGGTATATAGTGACAGTTAAAGAGTGTGGCTATAACCTAAAAGAGTGCTGCTAATTTACCAACGCTTATTTAAGTATTTAGCAACCGCCGAAATTTTATCTCGTTGGCTACGATGGCGGAGGAGGACGATATGAAAGGCTCTTAGTCTAGAATTTAAGTGGATTGAGTGAAGAGAGAAGAAAAGATGGTAATTGATTTTTCTTTTTTTTTTCTTTTCTGTTTGTACTCGGACCAAATGGACTGGGTGTGGTGGGTTGAGTAGAGTAATCTTTTATTTTTTTGTTGGATTGGACTTTATATTTACGCATTAATAGATGTTTGTTTAATTTTAGTATATATAAGACACTTACTCAAAAGTGTTCTAAACATGTGTCCCTATAATCTAATTCTGTTGTAGTGTATTTTGTCGGAGTAAACCCATGACCATAGGTTAAATTCATTGATGTAGAAGTTGTTAACATCATTTTTTTTTTTTTTTGAGAAAAAGTTAGCGCGCTACCTGCTTCATTCATTAGGAGGTATGAATTTAGCGTATAAGGTGGAAACAGCTTAGGCTTCCAGGGCAAAAACAGGTAAGAAAATAAAGAAGAATGAAAAATGCGTAAAGTAAAAAAAGAAAAGAACAGAACAGAATGAAGACAATTATAGGAGTGAGATCCAAAAGTTCGACAGTCATAGAGCTCTGGCCGAGGCTCTGGCAGCGTCAGGGAGGATCGAACGGAAGACAAAACTGTTTCGCTAAGTCTAGACAACCTACCAAATAGCTGCTAGTTTGGAAATAAGGTACCATGAAAGATTAGCAATAAAAGCAAGAGTTGGTACTCCTGTAACAATTAGTCTTTGTCTTGGTACAATGATTCCTATTCAGGTCGCCTTCTTGGAGGTCATGGATTGAAACTTTGCTTGCGTTTTCACACAAAAGACTCGTGTCCCTAGCTTAAAGGACAAACTCTTAAAAGAAAAAAATAAAAAATAAAAAAACTATGTACTCTTTCTTCTTTTTTTCTTTTTTCTTTTTTCTTTTTTTTTTTTTGTGAGAGAGATGGGTAGCGTTTATTTCATTTAAAAATAAATTTAGCTGGAAATGTAAATCAACTAAGATTTACTACAACAAAATATATTTTAGACAATGCTTTTTAAACGACGCTTTCTTCTAATATTTTTAATATTTAGTATTTACCGACGTTATGATTAAGCGTCGCTATATTAAAACGTCGGTATATTTATCTCGACATGTTTATTTAACGACTCTTTACACGAAGCTTTTACAAGCGTCGGGATTATTTTTGCCGACGCTTTAAAGCGTCGCTAAATATCATTTAAAATATCCTTAAATGTAAGATTTTTTTGTAGTCTTTGATCTGCATGCTTACAGCCGCTATACTATGCAAGGACGGTCGGTATGTACTTGTACTCATGTTTATGCAAGAGAAAATATGGTGGGGATCGATTGAATTGGCGAAATTCAATTTGATCCAAAGAATTATGCACGTACGTGATTTTGCTTGGTTTAATAGAAGTAAACCCAATTTGGAAAAGGTAATTAACCTACAGGATCACATTAATTAGGTGTTGGTGTTTCTATGGTTTACCATTTTTGCACGGCATTTAAATTGTATCATGAGAAGTCTAATTAAAAAAAGTGTCGCTAATTTACAAGAACATAATAAATGAAAAAAACATCAGCCATTAACGTGGTTCTCATGCTATACCTTTCATAAATCAATTGAAGTTAAGAACAATCCCATCAATTATAGTCAATTTTACTGAAGTTAATTACAAGCCAATAAATTAATTAGGACTAACCGATCAAGCTAATTAATTGTTCATCATTTAATTAATAGAGTAAATTACACTTTTGGTCGTTGATTTGAAACTTTGGTACTCGATCAAACTTTAATTTATTCCAATTTTTGGCTCAAATTTTTTAAATTATTACAATCAAGTCCGGCCCTACAATTAATCTAATGTAGTAGGCTAAATATTAACAAATTATTGATATAAAATAATATGGAAGTATATATTGTGCTTAATTATATGACAATAATTAAGACGTTATATCACTTCTACATCAATAATTTATTAATATTTATCCAACTAAATGATATTGTGGACTTTGATTATAATAATTCTAAAATTTCGAGCTAAAAATTACAATAAATTAAAATTTGTAGACTAAAGTGTCACTCGCGTCATATGTAGTTTGAGGGCCAGAAGTGTAATTTACCCTAATTAATCTGTTCTTAATCGATAGCTCCTTGAAGGAACATTATTTTGCATTTTTATTTTATTTTTTTAACTTGCTTGCATATCCCAAAAAAGGAAAAAGGCCTTTGGCCTCCTTTACTTGGGGGGTTGGGAAAGATTCAGGAACGGGTTGATTTTTATTCTATTTTTTACGCTCACTTAACCGGGTTTAGGGAGATTCAGGAACTGTTGATTTTTATCCTTATTTTTTAGGTTCACTTACCGTACCAATCTATTCGAGATTGGTTGAAATAGGAATAAAGTTTTGGTGGTTTTTAGTAGATTAGTGCAAATCAAGAACATGATGGTGTCCTCTCCTTCTTGCCCCATTTCTTTAGCAAATTAGGACGGATTCAGAATATAGAATTGAGCTCCTATGCTTTTAAAAGTATCAAGTCACTGGTGCTTGTAAGTTTTTGGCTCTTGGATTAATAGATGTGTCGTTAAGACGATGTGAGCCCCCTTGGGTTGAGTGAGTGTTTGGTTGAATAGTGTAATCTAACGGATGAAAATGATTAAAGGCGTAGATTTAACAGTAAAAAATTCAAAAAGTCTTGGCTTTACAAGCACCATACTAAATAATATATTATTATTATTATTATTATTTATCTTATTTTTGGCCCCCACCTGCTGCCCCATTCAGGATGCATTGGGGGCGTGAACTAACTTCATCAACCCTGACTTGCATCCCTAATCCAACATCCCTCTAACCTTCCCTCACTAAATTTTAAATGTTTTACTTTTACTACAGCCATTAGCTAGAGAGAAACTAAGCCAAAAATTAGCTTAATTTCATTATATACAGCATCTGACCCGAAATTTCAGAGATCAAACTATCAAATTAGGAATAAGACAGAAAGAAAGGTTTAAAAAAAAAAAAAAAAAAAAAAAATTCCAGCATACATAATAGACTCATTTCATTCCTCTTTAACTTTTTTTTCCAACTATACTCTTGTAATTTGATCCAATAGATGACTCGCAATATCTTGTCGTTTAAAAACAGGGCTACAAACATTAAATCAATCTACATTTCTTGAGCAATTTGGGGGTGTTAGCGCGCGTGACCGACAGAAGAAATGATCAATTTGCAGAAAAGAAGATGCTGCAAGCATACTTGATCCTCATAATACAATAAAGGTTTAAGCAAATCTATATGGAATACTATATGGCAGATTTGCGCAAATTTACAGACAATGGCAGACAAGATAACAGTAACTTGCAGGGTAGCATCATTTTGCAGCGCCATCGGTCAATAATTTGTGAACAGCTTGCTGGAAGAAAATCAGGGAAAAGGAAAAGAAAATCAGAATTATGCAAGAAATGTATAAGCTTAATTATTAAATGCGAGAGTGTTATTCGAGACATTACCTTTATACATGTCAAAGCATACTGCACATCGTTGTCCGATATTTGGTGGTGGAGAACAAGCCTAACACTGAAAAAAAATGCACAATGAGTCGCTAATTGTAGCTTCTAACTTTCATTTATTGCTAACCTCGTCAAATGCATATGCATAAATACTATTCATGCTAAGGTTGGTGTCACCATTGTGCAGGGTATAGTTGTCTGAAAAATTAATCACTCAATGAAGCTCGTCGGGACCTTCGGGGAGATATATGCATTCATAAAGCAACGTAAACCAAAGAAATACTGTCGATAAATCAGTATTGAAGATTAATATAACAACATTTAGTTAATTATCTCTCAAACGCTTTTAAGTTATTATATAGTATGCTAATGGTTATGTCATTATTTGCATTTCTTTTATTGCTTTTGTCATTGGATAAAGCATTTTAACATCCTTCCATCAAGCTTCCCCTATGATGGAAAGGATAGTTCCAGCACCAACTTTCCTTGAAATGGTAATTGGAAAATTTTCTTAAGCATACAGATCAATTACAAAGCTACAGACACCAGGAATTTCCTACATCCCAAGTCAAAAAATTAGAAGCAAAACATGAAAACAGAAACTACTATCGAGAGAAGAATGAGAATTCAAATTTTCGATCTCTCCGGTGAAAAAAAATCGAGAGAGAGGCACAGCCAGTTTAGGAGACAAGCCTGGAGTCACACCTTGTCGAACTTGCTGGCATTGCTAGTACGCCATGCTCTTCCAAGACTTGACAGAGATTTGCAGGGGACAGACAAGTACTCCCTGTGATACTAAAAAATATCTATCCACCACAAAGATTTTAAAAAAAAGAGAAGAAAGACAGGCTGTGAGCTGGAATTGATCTTGCAAAGCTAGCAATAAATTAATTAAGGCTACAGGAATCGAAAGAAAAGAATCTGAATAATGGGCCAGCGCTGCAAACCATATTGGTCTCCACGGTAGCTGCATCAACACTTAGATGCCTGATTTGTTTGATTCCATCTGGAAAAATCAAGCGATAATAGCAACACATATCAGAGAGTGGGTAATATCTGACTCATGTGAACTTCCGTTTAGAAATTGAAAAGAATCTAGATAATAAATAAACAGGGAAATACGGCACGACCAGCAAATATCTTAGCCCGTCTGTGATCATCCGCAAGTTTTCCCAAGTTATCTCGTAGGGCAACATAAGCTGCTGCACAAAGAACTCCAACCTGCCTCATCCCACCACCTAAGGTCTTTCTAAGCCTTCTAGCCTGAGAGAATATTAGCCAAAAGGGGATTAGTGCAAATCCCTAGGTGGTCTATAACTGTAAGTGCACACAAATTACCTTGGTTATAAACAATTTTGAACCTACAATAACAGATCCAACAGGAGCACCCAACCCTTTTGACATGCATACCTGAGATGTTCGTCACAGAAATAATAAGGAATGTAGCCATATTTTTCTACCGAAATAATTACAGTAATAGAGAAGACAATATAGTTCATTAACAAGAGTATAAACTTTAACAATGGTCATTAAGATAAAGAAACGGACTAAAGAATTAGAAGTTGAGGAGTTGAATCATACTGAAACTGAGTCAGCTGCTTGTATAAGCCTATGAACAGGGACTCCCAGTGCCTGCCAAATTAAGCTGATATATTAGATGCATGCATTATTTAGAAGAACGTTAAAAAATACCTAATCAACTACGTCATAGCAAGTTCCAACTCTTTCCAAGTTGGAATACCATATCCTGGCTGGATGAGAACACGAGAGGGAGAGAGAGAAGAGGGGGGCATATCCGATTTCTTTTTCTGCCAAAATGCGACGATGACCCAATGTCAAGAGCTACTTGAAGTAGAGACAATTGTTTATTCATGTGCGAGCTAGCCTCGTTCAAATATACAAGCACAGGAACAGTCGTGCCTGTTTCCTACCTCATCCCTCTTCATATCCACAGGCGAGTAATAAAGAGTATTTTATTCCAAACGTCAGGTCAAACATTTTCCTATTAATTCCAAAACAGTTCTTAAGTCAAGCCACCTAAAGATAGGAATCAGCCCATTAACAATCGACCAATACATGTACCAATCTACGACAAGTTTCTTTACAGATAAAGCAGAGAACATTTCTCTCTGTTCTGTGCTAGCAGATATGTACCATAAAGATATCTTAAGATTTTTATACAACACGAACAAAGTTGTTAAATCATTGCCACTTGATAATAATATGGAATGTTGAATTCAGCTTCACGACCGTAAGGAAGACCAAATAATCTGCATAATTCGACTTGATAAGTTTTTCAAAGAATACCTCAGAGACTATCTATTTTAGGGCACTATTTCAGGATAAAACAATAATGAAAGAAGGAATTGCAGTTCATTGCATTATTTCAGGATAAAACAATAATGAAAGAAGGAATTGCAGTTCATCAATATAAATAATGCAAATGTCAATTTTCCAACGAAAACTCAGAAAGTACATAACAAATAGCAAATTATCAAAAGAACTTAAAACTTACAACTGCAGCATTAAAAATGCGTGCACCATCAATGTGAAGCTTCAGACCATGCTTTTTTGCTACTTCTCCCACCTTGTCTGTGTATTCAACGGAGATGCATCTTCCACCACAACTGCAGCAAATCTAGAGAAATCAATACAGTTGAAAACTTTTGTACGTAATTGTTATTAGGGTTTCTTCTCCTTAATCTATTTCTCCTCGACCCTGCATGTGTTACTCCGTACTCCAGAACCTTCGCCTTGACTCTCTCGGAAGACCAAAGGAAAATGACTTTAATATTAAGAAATATCCTTTTGAAAAGCAGAGAGTACATATGCCCTGTTGTGCTTCTTGCATAATAATAGCTCATATTAAAATGCTATCATACACCTTACAAATATCAAATTCAACCTTTTTCTTTTTATTTGTCTCTTTACTTATCATTCTTCTGCCTCAACTGAGTAGTTCTGCAGATAGCTTTTCGCCGCTTCCTAGTATAAGTAGAGACAGTACAACAGATAGGCCAACCCATAAATGATTTGATTTAATTTCTTGGATATCAAAATATTACCCATTGCTGCTATGTTTGCGATTTAAAAAATTCTAGCTCATTTTTAGTTAAAAGATTTTGTAATTGACTTATTTATTATCAATCTTTTTTTCTCAACTAGACTACTGTAGAATGTTAGTTTAAATATCTCATAGACATACTATAATAACAGAATAAGCGATACATTCAAAATTTGCTGTAATATTACAATTAAGCAGAGAAAGAGGAAAGCAAAGCTTCGCTTGTTCTCTCACCCCTAGTCAAAATTGTACTGAACCACAGGGCACTTGATTTTCTACATAAACAATCAAAAACCGTCCATTCAGTAAGGTAGGAAAAAATTTTGGGGAACCTAAAGCATCAGGTTAATAAGTCACAAGCACAAGAAAAGAAGGAAAGAGTCATGGGCCATTAAAGACAATTAAAAACCTGTGAAAGGCATGCTTTCATCTTGAGTCATGCTAAAGTATTAGGAAAGCATGCTAATGTAGTGGTGACAATCTATGTGTAACGAATATGGGATCAAAATTCAGGGGGTCTCAATTAACTCCAATTAACTTAAAAACTCAAGAAAAGTGAAAAAATGAATCCTATACTGAGATATTTGGAATACTTGGGACAATAATAAAATATACATAAATATCAAAAAATTGAGCAAGAAGGATAGTAAGATACTCACTTAGCATGTGTATTCTCCAAGCAAATCAACCTAGTGGTCGGATAGTAGAGTTCCCCTTCAGGATGCCTAATAGCCTCAACTATCTCATCGATATCCATGGTGCCGTCCGGGTTATTCTTCAGAGTCTTTGGGTGCACACCGCCAATCGTTGAGATGCCCCCATTCTCATAGACATGTATGTGGGAATCGCCACCGAGGATGACCTCGCTGCCTCTAACCTCGCAATGAACCAGCACCGAGATCAGATTGCCCATTGTTCCCGACGGCACAAAGAGCGCGGCCTCCTTCCCCATAATCCTCGCCATCTCTGTTTCGAAGCGGTGAGCGGTCGGGTCCGAGCCTAACACATCATCATCTACGTCAGCGGCCGCCATGGCGGCTCGCATCGCCTCGGTGGGCTTCGTGACTGTGTCCGACCGAAGATCCACTGTTCTAGTCACCATTTTTTTTCTGATGTTTGTTCTAGCCGCACTCGCTCCTTTCAGATATCACGAATTCAATTACAACTGCATTTGAACATCAAAAATCGACAAGTCAAGGGCTGAGGTTAACTCAAAATTAGAAAGAGAAAAGGAAAATTTGGGACATATTATACTCAAAAATTTGCAAATCTTAGGGACAGACACAAGAATTAAGAGAAAGGAAACTAATTTATTCTCTCATCAAACCTTTTGATATGAGATAAATATATTATGATGAAAATTGAACTAAAATTTGCTGAGAAAGTTTGCACACCATTTCTCTATCCGCAATTCAGAGAACACAACTAAATTAATAATCTGTCAACATCAATCTATGAACCATCATCCAATTAAGTGAGTTTAGCAATGCAAACCAGTAATAGTGTACCTAACTTCACCGTCCTATTGAATTGAATTATTCATCACTTCTCCACAGAGGAAAATATTCAATAATTTGTGGGTTAAAAACATGAAAGATGGCATCTTTTTCACTTCTATGCCCATAAAATGAATCAAAAAATGGGAAAAAAAGAGAGGTTTCCAAGGGAAGCGTAAAGCATATACTACTCTCGTAGAGATCATACGAGTAAACAATGAAGATGTTAATGTTTATGAAACTCCTACAAAAATCTCACCTTTCCCTTATCTCCTCCACTCCTCCTCCCACAAAACTCGAGCCCTTCTCCTCCCCTCGCCCAAATTCGACCCCAAATGCAACAATAGATAAGGAAACAGAACTCACGAGACCCTCGTCGAAGCCCCAAGAGCCCGTCCACTTCCACACGTCGAACACCCTAACCGTAACCCTAACCCTAACCCTAACCCCAGATTCGGAACAAGGAATCCAAATGCGACGTCGACGTTTACGATCTCCTCTAGAGCTCCTCCCGTTGCGTCCACATGCGTGGCCTCAACATCTCCTTCCATTTTGTAGGGGGAGAGTGAGAGAGCGAGAGAGACGAGTGTGTCGCTATTCAACGAGAGCGACGTCACGTAATATTACCACACGCTTTTTATTAATTAATTATTAATTAATTAATTAAGAATTATTATTCAACCTTCGTTTGGGATTGCAGAAATATCGCATTACGTGCGGTGACAAAGTATATTGAAAAAATATTATATTTGTTTCCGTAAATAATATTGCATTCCGCATAATGAGTCGGTTACGTTATATTTTCTGCGGTTCCATCGAAAAACGTAAAAGTATATTTCTATATATTTTTTTCCCAACTTTATTTTTTTTCTAATAGCGTTAGATAGACCTCAATACCAAACTAAACCAAAGTATAACTTTATAAGACATCAGTAGTAATACTCTGTTGATATAACACCACTTATAAATTAGCGAAACATCATCATCCAGGTGACTAAATCGGACCGTAAGAATCAATTACAACAACCTGCGATGTTCGAGTAAAAAATTATAGCAAATAAATCTAAGTCTTTAAAAAAATTTGATTTAATAAATGGTCCTTTCGAGAATTCAAACAGACGTACTCGTTTGGTATTGAGAGCTATGGAATGGAATTCGAAAGTACGTGTTTATTATGATAAAATGATAGTAGAAACTGTTTTCTGGAACCTCTAAAGCTTGTTATTTTGGGATTAATGGATGAGCACTTGCTGATCTGGAGAAGATCAGCGGATACATCTTTAACTTTTGTGTCCTGCTGAGTAAGCACAATGTTGGCAGATAGAGTTGAACGGCGCCATGAATGCTCAGCAGGAGAGTTGGAAGATCAAATACGGAATGTGCAAATTACGAAGGGCGATTGTGACCTGTACAAATATTAGTAATAATATTGTATTATTATTGCAAAATTTAAATTAACTATTGTTACCTTTTATTCAAATCGCGAGGTCCAATTCTTTTAAATTTAGAAACTTTGCGGAAAATATTTTGATAGATAGAATTCTTATTGTGCGTTTTTTAGCAGTGCAGAGCGAGGGATTTTGCGTTTTTAGCAGTGCAGCGAGGGGCTGACGATGGCGGCGGCGGCGGCGCGGTGAAAACTCCAAAGATTTGCCGGCAGCCCTTTTGTGCACACTTTCCTGGTTTTTTAAGACCAGACGTCTCTCTCAGTTAGCCGTCCAACATTGAAAAGTTTTGGGCTGCAGACGAGTAGAGAAACACACAGACCTCTGACAACCAGTCGCTCTCAGCATCACTATCATCATCTGAATCATAGGAGACCTCTTTTTTTTTTCTTTTCTTTTTTTATTTTTTTTTTGAGAGATAGAGAAAGAGAGAAAAATAATATGATAACAAAAATAAATTTATTAAATTTAAAAATATAAAGCAAATAGATTTCGAATTTGAAAACTCAGGTACCAATCAGCAAGTTCTTTGCTACTTATGCAAGAAACGGTCAGTTAGGAGGCTAAGTTGTTAATTTGTTTGAAGTGACTAGGTTTATTTATACTTTCACGGATTATTGCTTATATGTGTTTGTATGTGTTTGATTCGACGTAAGACGAAAATATTTTACGAGAAATATGTGTTTGACTCAAAAGACGAAAAACAGAAAATAAATATTTTCTGCAAAGGGAAAATTTGATTTTCCAGAAAATAATCCAAAGAAATAATACTAGTTGGAAAGACTATTTTTAGCCTGTTTGGTTCCTAGGAAAAATAATTTTTTTAAAAAGAGTATTTTTTAAAGAGTATTCTCCATCAAAAACACTTTTCCTGTATAATAGTTTTCCACACTTTTCGGAGAAACCAAACACCATATGTAAATATGTTCTTTTATTGAACTTCAAAGGCTACACATGTACCACCTCACAGTAGCGTAATAACGATACTCATCAATATTTTCTAAGCATTACCAATAATTTGTATATATCTACATTATTTTATCACACATTCCACACAATATCTTGATACTTCATAGCATGAGAGGGCCACAACCTCTCCCATTAATAGCAGTTTCCGACAATTTTATACACATATTTAAGATTTACTTATAACTAACGGAAAAATGGATGAACGAAAAGAGAACAAGTTATGTAAGACAAAAACATAGAATTCAGAGACCCGGGAAGAATCTCTTAGACTGGTTAAACTGCATAGAGTTTGATGACTTGGTTTATCTTCGCACGGCAAATGGGGCATTCGCGATGCTTCGACTCGATCTCCCTCAGGCACGACATGCAGCCGGCCATGTGGCCGCACGGAATGCATGCACCCTCCACCGGAGCATCCAAGCAAATAACACAATCACCGACACCACTCTTCTCAGCTTTAAGAATGGTTGCACCACTAGTGCTGCCGCCTTGTATAACATCACCTGCTCCGGTTCTCATTTCCATCTTTATATCCACAGGGGTGGAGTCTATCGCTGGGTAGTGAATGGCCCCATCGTAGAACGTCTCTTCAACAATCGGAGGAGCAGAAGGAACCGATATTACCGGAGGTGGTTCAACAATTGGTGAGCTATTAAGGGTTGTATGGGGCTCGGATGAAGTGCTACTACTACTCGGTTCATCAAGCCTTGTTTGGGTGCTCATCTTTGATGGCGGAACAGAAACATCTGGCAGGCCCCAGCCATTGAGAGTAGAATTGCCCGCAGAGCTCCCCCAGCCATTAGTAGCAGTGTTGGCTGCGGTTGAGGTGGTTGATACACCAGGCACTCCCTCTGCTATAGCTGATTGAATAGAGGCATTGATGGCCATGGCCAGTTCGACATCTTCTGGGTTAGATGTAGATGCTCCTGCTGGTGTTGGTGAGGGGTGTGGGATGACTGGTGGTGCATTTGGCCTTACAGCACCTGCAGGTGCTTGTGGAGTAATATTGTTAACCTGCAAAGAATGAACATTCTCTTGAATCATAAGTCATGGAGATTATTATAATTATTTTGATTGCAGGCAAAAGTTCCACAGCATTTTACAAGTTGTTTTGCATCAACATAATTGAGAACTGCATCCGTTTTACAAATTTCTGGCCCACTAAAACAACTTGCAGTTCTGGACCAATTTCCTAACCAATATTGGTCCAGAAATATTTATCTTAATGCTTAGCTGATTTATCATTGTACACTATTGTGATTACCTGGGTTATTCCTAGGCATGCAGTGTAAAACCACTGCAGTTGTTGCTTGTCACCTTCATGTGCTGATAGAAACTTGTATCGTGCTCCTGTTGAAACAGAAAGTGAATACTAAAGATACAGCGGATAACCGATTTACAAGCCATTAATTAGACTTTTGAGAGCATGGCACAATTAAAAAGCGACAAAAAGTGCCACAGCATAGTAGCAGTTCAATCACCATTTTTAAACATGTCCTAACTTCCAAGCCACTCTTCTTTCTAGAAGAAAATTTTCCAAACTGTAGCATGGCTTAAGTTGAACAATTAAAAACTTCAAGAAGTGTCTCTTCCAGGAGATAAGAAATATACTAAGAAGCTTCTAAAATCTTCTTTACCAAGTCTTCTAGCTGGCTAACAATCCAGCTATCCATCAAGGAAATGGTAAAAATCTGATCATATGGAATTAATTACAATATTCATTTACTGTTTGCTACTACATCTTCTAATCTATTTAGGTATGGAAAAGGCCCTTTTGCTAACACTTTTGTTTGAGAAAATTTTTATAGTTGATTGGCTTTTTTTTGCCCAAAGTGAAATAAAAGTACTAATTGCTCTTTGTTTGCTGGAAGATATTTCTAATTTATCCATAAAAACATTTGATTTGTGAAAATATTCATATTACATACTGCACCGACAAATAATGAAACTTTCTGAAAGATGAAACATACTTGAGGTCTTATCAATGATAATCACCGACGGATCTGACTGGTTGAATTTCGGTTCCTCAATAGTGCATTTCCAAAGTGAAAGCACTGTACGCGGCTTAGCGACCTGATAAAAAATATTAAACAAGTTACTAAATGAACAAAAATCATTTTCAGTGTATACTATTCTTCTCTTACTGTCCTAAAACTCTGCATCTCGAAATGCATGACCGTTTCATTCTAGTACCCAACATGACACATGCAAAAACACCAAGAATTCTCCATACCTTCAGTTCAGGATATATAACAAGCTGAAATTTGAGAGGCCTTGTTGGATTCCGCGCATCACATGGTAAAACTACAGCCCAACTGTACAACACACACAAATTATAATCAGTGCCTGCTATAAAACCCATCCTTCACAAGATGCGGATGACTAAACTATAAGGCAAAATGCAAAAGCAATCCCTGAACTCTCGTAACATTGCAAACAAGAAAGCGAAGGCAAATGTTGAAGAAAGGAACACAAGAACGGACATTTTTCGTGACATCAGTTGTGGAGCGAATGCTTCCAGAAAGCCAGGGCCATAATGTTCTCGCAGCCAACCGGAGAAAATACAAACGCGGCTCTGGACACGATGAAAATAAGTTAAAAACAAGACAATAAAGAATACTTGGTAGTCAAATTACCACAGAAAGCAGCAGCCATACCTCAATGGCGCGAACAACATTCAACTGCCCTTTTTCTCTAGCCAAATCAAGAGCAGTATGACAATCATCATTCACTCTGAAAGGATTTGCTGAGAACAAAGCAAGTTGACATTTGTTAAATGGAAAGGTAGCAGATAATGCATGTTCAACGCATACACTACTGAAGTGGTCCACCCAAATGCACGAAAGCGACGTTGGGCTACACTATAGAGGAGTTGGGACCCCGATGCTTATGAGTCATAATCCTTATCATACTTTAAAATTAGACGATCATATCCAACTGCATAAATAGCTGTTTCCAATGCTCTACCATCAATTTTGATTCGAGAGTACTAGGGTCCAGATCCTCCATAGTGTAGCATAGTCACGATCTTCCCTCTTCCTGTGCGCTTACACATACATGTGCATGCGCATGTGCATGTGCATGTGGACATGGGTGTTGTGATCAATTGGTCTAATTTTGGCAAACCTCCGTGAGAAAGAAGAAGATGAACAGTTTGCTCAAGACCCTTTTTTGCAGCATGATGCAATGGAGTTCCCGCATGGTTTCCTGCAAGAGTCATACGATTAGTTAAGCAATCATCCAATACGCATAAGCTGTTGAAGAACAGTACATAACATGACTTCCGCACATTTTTCTCTCAAATCTCAAGACTTAGATATCAAATAAAGAGGAGATATTGGATGGCTTTAGACACAGCATCTCCTACTCTGATTTTAGGAGATGGAAATGAACCATTGACCAGCAAGTAACTGGCAGGGATGAATATGAACAAAATTAATAGAAAGAGGAGATATCCGCAACATAAAAAATATGTGCCGACAGCGTCCGCTATGCAGTCCTGTTACTTACAAAAGCCCAAATTTTTACATCTCCACTCGCAAGAAATCTATAATGCTTCTGATAACCACAATATAAATATGGACATCAATATGCAAATTCACCAAAACACTACAAAAATCTTCATAAAGTTTACAAGTTAATGTAATCCTCTATTTGATATGCTAACATCTAGTCGAGGAGAAAAAGATAGTAATGGTTTAGCCATGAAGTTTCCATGAATCATATTGCACTATAAGATTTCATCCTAATTTGAGTAAAAATCATATTGCTAACAATTGCGTATTCTATGATCTCAAAATAGATGCAATGCAGCCTCTCGCAACAAACAAACAAGACAACATGTATAAAAGTGCTACAAAGCAAAGCTCACTTAATCCCTGCATGGATTCAAGGTTCAGCCCATTCTCTTTCAATTATAGCACTAATTTAATCTAAATATTGTACAAAAATCATACATGTTTCTACAAACTGAGCTTCTTACCGGGACGATACGCATGCACATTGGCACCCAACTCGATCAAAACTTTTGCAACGGGTAAAAGATCGTGCCTCAAGCACGCGAGGATCAGCGGGGTTTTCCCTTCCTTATCCATCCACTACACAATTTTTTCATCAACACATAAATTGCCAAAAATTACGAGAAAAATTACGATCCAAAAAGCCAATAATCCCAAAAGATACAGGTAAAAGAAAAAAAAAATTATACGAATATGGGTTACCTCAAGGCCCGCGCCCTGAAGACGAAGCGTTTTGATCCCTTCGACGTTGCCATAGTTAACCTGCTCGTAGAGCAACTCATCCTTGGATTGTTGCGCCCCCATCAAAACCACTCAGATCCAAGATCCCAAAACCCCCAAATTACACCACGAAGATCGAACACCAACAAGGGTTTCCACACCAAGGGAACAAAACCCAACTCCCAAAATCCGATTTTTCGCCCAAAATTCACCGAATTTTGGGACGATTCGCGAGGGATTCTGGGGATTTTAGAACCCTAAAATTTCGAGAGTATGTTTAAAATAATAATAATAATAATAATAATAATAATAACCGCGTAGCGTTGGGAATTTTGGGCGAAGGCGCGGAGAAGAGAAATGATGCTTCGGGAGGAAGCGATCGCCCGCAACGCAACCGGGTCAAGCGGTAGGTTTAAGTTTAATTAACTTAATTAATATTAATAGTAATTATTATTTTTTATTTTTATCTTTTAAGTGTTCTATTTTTTTAGTACGAAAGATGAAATTAAATATTTCGGTTTCATGTAACAAAAATTTTGTGATGTTTGATACAACGTAAAAAATAACTTTTTAAAATTTTTTTATAGATTTTTTTTATATATTTTAAGTGTTTGATTTGTAAAAAAATAATTTTTCACCCATATTTATTTAGGCTTCGTTTGTTATTGCGGGGAAACTGCGTTACGTGCGGTGGAAAAATACGTTGGAAAAATACCCCGTTTGTTTCCGTACGTAATATTACGTTAACATATCGCGATGAATCGGTTCTGATATATTTTACGTTCGCGGAGAACGCAGAAGATATCCATATATGTTTTTCTACAATTTTATCTAATAACGTTAGATAGAGGCTCAAATCAAACTAAGCCTTAATTGAAAGATAATAAAGCATATTTATTTAGTTCGGTAGAAAAAAATGAATAATAAAAATTTTATGCAGTTTTAGTTTTTATTTTTTTGCTGAAAAAAAGCAAAAAAAATTTTTTTTTTTTTTTTTTCAAAATCTATAATCGAACCAAACAAGCGATAAAATTTTTTTCATACCAAAATTATTTTTTGGTCCATTGATTCACGCTATCATCATATTAAAATCACGCACACATATTTTTGCTGAATAATTCAAAATTTATTTATTGTTGGAAATAATAATCCAAACTTAATTAAAATAATATAGTTACAGAACGGTTTAGATCTTTTATTTGATTAGGATATATAATTATCTAAAGTAAAATTAGATTTAGTGTGTATATATAGTTAGGTATGGATTAATTAGATAAAAAAGTCATAGTAGATATGACTGTATGAGAATTGCTCAGAATGTAATTAATTATTTTTTTATGAATAAAGTATTAATTAATTATCTTCTTTCTCACCGAATATTTCTTCTTTATATTATTTTATTCTATTTTAGATCTTGAGTTATATAATCGGTATCAGCATAAATATCAGTTACAATAAATGGTATCAGAGCAAATCACGCTTTCAACATTTATAAATATAACATTACTTTTTTTCCTTTTTTCGTAAAAAATATTTATAATTTCGCACAAATTTAATAAAAGGTCTTCTTTTATATGTTGACTAATGATATACTAGTGTAGTAACCGTGCGATGCGACGGGCAAATTTTTTAATAAAATATAAAAAATATTAATGGGAAATTTTTTTAAAAAATATAAAAAATATTAATGTTATATATTTTTATAAAATTTGAAACAAATATATAAGAAAGATAAAAATTTCATATTTGATTTATTATAAACTATTCAAAATGTATAGACAACATACATGTGTAAGCACAACAATTTAAAAATAAATTTAAATAGTATATGTTTACTACATATACTTCATAATCATGAATAAGAAGCAATATAATAAAAAATAATTAATATAAATATTAATAATAAATTAATACAATATCGGCAACTTTTCTTTTAAAAAAAGGGCTTTAGAGAAAACTACAAAAACAAAAATTTGAAAAGAAGATCCTGATATACTAATGAAGTTATCCGCGCATTACGGCGGAATGATACTATAGAATATAAAATATAAATAAAATAAAAAACTTTAAATATTTTGATTTGACATGGGACTTCAATAAACACAAATATAAGATATAAAATAGGTATAGGTAT
Organism: Aechmea fasciata; assembly: GCA_025177825.1. Lineage (NCBI taxonomy): Eukaryota > Viridiplantae > Streptophyta > Magnoliopsida > Poales > Bromeliaceae > Aechmea > Aechmea fasciata. Next base: position 11,488,580 of record CM045926.1, on the reverse strand, counting down.
AGATATAGTGAAATTTATAATTTTGGTAAATAAATTATACATAACAATATTGAAAAAAACAATAAAAAATTTCTACCCCATACACACCTTCATCGCACTATCGACATCGGGGAGGCAAATTCCGATCTTACATCGCCTTTGCCGCTAGTATCGAGCTTCTCCTTAATCACAATCATATCAATTCTGTATAGATTCTTCTACATCCACTGTTTTTTCTCCCTCACTGACTCTAAATCTATCACCGTTTTCTCTTGCCGTGCTCCGTCGTGATTCATAGAAACCAAATTTCAATCAACACACAATTAAAAAAAAAATAACAAAAGCTACAAAACATGAGCCCTTTTTGTGCGCTAAGAAAAAAAAACAATATGAAGAAAAGTATGAAGAAACTTTATTTTACACATATATTAGAAAGATGAAGTATTGAATAGAAATGAAACCATATAAACATATTAATTGAGAGATATTGGGTGGAGATGGAATCATGTAAACATATTAATTGAAAAGGTGGAAGTTAGGAATATGAAACATTGGGTGAAAATGGGGTGTGAAAATAAAAAAGGGATTATATTAATTGAGATATGGGAGTTAGGAAGATGAAGTATTGGGTGGAGGTGAAATCATAATCACATTAATTGAGAGGTGAGAGTTAGGAATATGAAACATTAGGTGAAGTTTTTGATGTTTAGGTGAAGAAAAGTATGAAGAAACTTTATTTTACACATATATTAGAAAGATGAAGTATTGAATAGAAATGAAACCATATAAACATATTAATTGAGAGATATTGGGTGGAGATGGAATCATGTAAACATATTAATTGAAAAGGTGGAAGTTAGGAATATGAAACATTGGGTGAAAATGGGGGTGTGAAAATAAAAGAGGGATTATATTAATTGAGATATGGGAGTTAGGAAGATGAAGTATTGGGTGGAGGTGAAATCATAAATTGAGAGGTGGGAGTTAGGAATATGAAACATTAGGTGGAGATGGAATCATGTAAACATATTAATTGAAAAGGTGGAAGTTAGGAATATGAAACATTGGGTGAAAATGGGGGTGTGAAAATAAAAAAGGGATTATATTAATTGAGATATGGGAGTTAGGAAGATGAAGTATTGGGTGGAGGTGAAATCATAATCACATTAATTGAGAGGTGAGAGTTAGGAATATGAAACATTAGGTGAAGTTTTTGATGTTTAGGTGAAGAAAAGTATGAAGAAACTTTATTTTACACATATATTAGAAAGATGAAGTATTGAATAGAAATGAAACCATATAAACATATTAATTGAGAGATATTGGGTGGAGATGGAATCATGTAAACATATTAATTGAAAAGGTGGAAGTTAGGAATATGAAACATTGGGTGAAAATGGGGGTGTGAAAATAAAAGAGGGATTATATTAATTGAGATATGGGAGTTAGGAAGATGAAGTATTGGGTGGAGGTGAAATCATAAATTGAGAGGTGGGAGTTAGGAATATGAAACATTAGGTGAAGTTTTTGATGGAAAATAATGTATGGTGCCGCCACGTGGCAAAAATTGATATGGTGCTGCCACGTGGCAAAAGTTGATGGGAAATAATGTATTTGTATAGATACTACGTAATGCTTTAATAATAATCTAATTTTAAATCTTGTAGTTATATACGATGTTTTAAATATGGGCCCTTTAAATAGTGTAGATGTGCATCTATCACATTGATTTTGATTTGATTAGTTGTAGAATATATATGGAGTGTATAAGTTCAATAATTTTTCTGCGTAGTTTCACATTAAAAATCGGAAACTTCAGCCAAGGGATTTAGGTCAGGACGTGGCTTCGGTCTGGGACTCATGGATGTGCAGAAAAAGCTCACTCTCTCTCGAGCCATTAGGATTAATTGCATGTTGGTAGGTTACTTGGAAGATTAGAAATAATATAATTTTCAGAACGGTCAAACCTGACTTTTTTTTTGGAATCCGTAAGATTAAGCAGCTAACGCATCAATGGGTGGAATTTCTTTCTGGTCACTAGCACGATAATTCAGTTGACGAAATTTTTTTTTTCTAAAATACTTGTTCCATTTCTTTTATGTTTTTAAAAATATAAAATAATTAAATTTTAAATTTAGAATCTCGAGTACGTACGATCAAGTCCTTAGCTAATTATGCTCGGGACGGTTGGTGATCTGATTACGATTTTATTAAGTTTTTGCCTAAGATTTATATATCTCTATCTATCGCCCAGATCCTACGCTCATCTTTTTTTGACTCCAAGTTTTCGGGCCATTTGGTTCAGCGTAAAACGAATTAAAAAATTATTTTTGATATTAAAAATAAAATTTTCTTTTTTTTTTATTTGTTCGACACAAGAATATTTTACCAAAAAAATATTTTTACAAATTTGAAATAAAATATATATATATATATTTTACTGTCTCACCGAACCAAACAAATGTGAATTTTTTTTCTTTCAATAAAACAAATATGATGAAAAACTATTTTTTTTTTCCCCCCTATAAACCAAATCTTACAAAACGTAAAACATAATTTTCTTTCACCAATAAATTTTTTTCATAAAAAATTATTTTTTACGATTTTACGTTGAACCAAACGCCCAACCAAGCTTTTCATCTCTTCTTGATTTTGTTCCCAAGGATGTTACTACAATGTTCTCAACCTCTTTAGCTCCTCAGCTACTTCCTTTATTGAGGGCCTCCTTTCTCCTCTAACATTTTAGACAAAATTAATGTTGCATAGCATGCAAGCCACCAAAGTCATGGGGAAGTAGGAATGAATATATGGCTCATGAGTTCGTGTGAAGGGCGCATTAATAATTATTTCCTGAGAACTCTATCTTAATTTACTGCATTATTGTCCTTCACAAATAATCTTAATTAACTAGATTATTATAAGAGTTCGGCTGGAATACTATCGATAGCACGAAGCATTCGGTGCTATTAAGTTTTCTACCGTTAAATTTATCTCTTTTATCATTTTTATCTGCTCGATTATACTATTCAACCAACCACTCATTCGACCCTAGAGGGTCCACATCATCCTAACCGCACATTTTTTAATCTAAAAATAGAAAACTTAATAGCACCAAACCATTGATGCTATTAATAGTATTCCAGCCTAGTTTAGATTATAATATTATATTAGTTACATAAGTTGCGTACGTTACGTATAGTGAATAAAAAAGAGAGATATATGAATAAAAAGGAGTTTCTAAGAATAATTTATTAGTGTTTCCTTTATCTAAACTAATTCTGAAGAACTGATATGAGATGGGGCAAAACACGAAACTTTGTTCAATCCCAATTTTTGAGAATATTATTTTGGGTTTCAATCTTTGTTAGTTAATTCGCAAATTATTCACGAATTATTGAAAATCTGAATTAAACAGTCCGTTTACGAATTTTTTCTGAAAAAACGAAATTATTCGCTAATTTTTGGGCCAGCCGTCATTCGCGAATTATCCAAATTATTAAAAATATGAATAAAAAATTTATAATTTTTATATTTAAATATAGATTAGCTTATATTTTATATCTTATAGTATATATTTTATACCCAATTTGTTTTTTAAACTAAATTTTTCAACGAATTTAAAAATTAAAAAATAAATTTTATACTTATTATACCGTATCAAATTTTTGTCGAATCCGAATTAACTAACTATGGTTTCAATTGGGTCTCTTTATTTCATCACCTGCATAAAAATGAAAAAGCCTAAATTACGTGACCCTTTTTGCCACGTGTATATCTCGATTACCCTATGGTAAGAGTGTAGAGTGGACCGTGCCGAACTCGCATTATTCGGGCCAAAAAGAGCTAGGGCCCAGCCGACTTCAAATCTGGGCCGGATCTTGGCCCATTATTGTCCCAGGTCCGGAAGGCACGGGTCGTGCCAGGGACATAGTTAGTTAATTCGTGAATTATTCGCGAATTATTCGCGAATTTTTGAATACCCGAATAAAACGTCCGTTTCCGATTTTTTGGGAAAAATTCAGAAAAAATCGCGATTTTTTGGGTAAAAGTTATTATTCGCGTATTAAACGCGATTCCGATAATTCGGCTCAAAAAAACGCTAAGTTGCTGCGACTGGGACGCAAGCTCGCGGACCTCGCGCGTGGCCCAAAACAGCAAAAGGGGGAAAAAAAAAAACCCCTCTTTCTGAGAAGATCGCCTCCCTCCCTCCCACCCCACCCCTCCCAACAGCGAAAACAAAGGTTTGCCCTAACTTCTCACCCCTGCGGCGCCGCGGTCCTTTCCCCTCCCCCTCTTCCCTTCCGGCCGCTCGCCGAACGCCATCGGAAGCCCTCTTCTTCAAAAATCGAAGATCGAAGATGGGGGGTTCTTCACTCTTCATAAATCGAAACCCTCCTCGTCACCTCTTCCTCTTCCGCTTCCGCTTCCACTGACCAACACTAGAGCAGTAATCGGGTGGTTCTTCACAAACCAAGTATGATTTGAGTTTTCATTCTTCAAAGCAAAAGTTGGAAGCTTTTAGTCCTGATGGATACTTTTTTATACACAAATGGCTCTAGTGCTTTTAGTCCATTCTCTTTTATGCACAAAGAGGACCCAAACATAGAGCTAAATAATTTTAATTAATAAGACCAGGAAGTTCAGAACCTCAAATATATTTTGATGGAGCCTTGTAGTACTCTTTCTAGCCAACTAGGCAACTTATTTTAATCCGATCCCTGCACACAAATATCAGATTCTCAATGCAAATTTTATTCAAGCTTTTATGTATACTTATATGTGGAATAGTGAATTTTATGTATCTTTTATTTGTTTTCTGTTTAGTCTTTAGAATTTAGATACGCTAGTATGCAGTTATGCACTATGCAAAGTGCCAATTTCATCTTATATTTAGTTTCTAACTATGTTTGTATGTGAACCTTTTATATTTTACATTTAAATATGGACTATCTTAATCTTTTATTCTTAAATTCTTAAAAAATATAAGTATATATGCTAATAGCATAAATCTTGAGAGGAAAAAATTTAATTTAAGAGCTGAATTTTTGATCCCGAATTTTTAATTGGTGAACGTATAATATCCGTATAAATCACGTATCCGAATAATTGCCGAATCCGTTTTTTAGCCGTTTTTTCAACGAATTTAAAAATTAGAAGCGAATTTTATCCGAATTATATACTAATTTTTCATAATAATTAACTAACTATGGCCAGGGATTATCATCCTCTTAATTTTTTTTAAATATAAAAAATGAAATCATTTCTTTTAAATTGATATTTTGATAAAAAAAATTTAAAATATATAAAACTAATGTAATGGATCAGGCCCAGCATGGGCCAGTGTAATGGATCAAGCCACACCGGTACGGTTATTGTAGCATTCGTGTCGTGCTGAAATAATAATAATAATAATAGTAATAGTACTAATATATGAGTGCAGCTACTATACTATTATGAGTATAGTAGCTCCACTCCTCATAACTTCTCCTTCATAGATTTGGCTTTGAGATTCGTGCCAGATCTGATGGAGGAGCGGCTAACGGAGGTTCCGTTAAGACAGTGTTTGGATTGGGGATAGCAAGGGGGATATCCTGCTATCCCCAATCTTATCCCCAAACAAATTTTTTTTTTTGGGAACTGTTGTCCCCAATTCAAACACTATCCTCTTATTCCCAAATACCTCACTATCCTCTTATCCCCAAGGGATAGTTTAGTAATTTTCACATTTCACCACCTCACTATCCTCTTATCCCCAAATACCATCCAAACATTTTTTTCCTTATATCCCTTTATCCCTATCCTTATCCCTATTTTCATCCAAACACAAAATTACTCTTATCCTCATACTCATACTTGTACATATTCCTGTAACAGCTAGTTCTTACTTATCCCCGAACCAAACGCTACCTTAGTGCGTTTATTTATTTATTTATTTTTATTTTTCTTCCCATCAGCACCGCTCCCGATGCTTCCTCCTCCCTCCCAATGCATTCATTCTCCCTCACCCATCCTCTTCCCCATCTCTCTCATCGAAAACAACTTATGAGTAGTAGCGCTTTACTACTCATAATAGTATAGTAGCCCTCCTATATATATATATATATATATAGAGTCCGGCTGGGATACTATCGATAGAACCATGCATTTGGTCTTTACCAAGTTTTCTCGTTAGATCCACCCCTTTTTGATGATTTTCACCCGTTAGATCATACTATTCAACCAACCACACACTTAACCCTGTGCCCACATCATCCTAACCACACATCTCTCAATCCAATGATCAAAAACTTGGTAGCACCAATGACCTTGTGCTATTAATAGACCCACTTAACCCTAGGGGGCCCACATCATCCTAACCACACATCTCTCAATCCAATTAATAAAAAAACTCAGAAAGAATATAACCTCCACATAATTATAAAGTAGCCTCTCTCTCTCTCTCTCTCTCTCTATATATATATATATATATATATATATATATAATAAAAGAAAAGAAAAAAAAAGAAACGAAGGGGGAGGGTTGCAACCCCTCTTCTCCTTCAGATCGGCGGGCTCGGCGGGCCGATCCCGGAAATCCCGCGCGGCCGGCGTCAACTCAGGCCGATCCGCCGTCCCGTACGCGATCCCGAAAATCCCGCGAGGTCGCCGTCGCATCCCGCAGAACCCGCCACAAAATCCACCACAGATCTGCCCCGTACGCGATCCCGGAGATCGCGCCCGCCGTCAGCCGCGCCGGCCGATCCCGGAAATCCCGCAATAAACCTCGCTGTCGCCGTACGCAGATCCCAGAAATCGCGCACCGGTCCGCCGTCAGCTCGTCGCCGTACGAAAATCCTATGGATCCGGCCGCGAATCGCGCCCCGTCTTGTCCCCGGTAAGGGGGCTCGGGCTTTGGGTCCCATGGAGGCCTATAAAAGGGGAGAGCGGAGCAAGCACAAAGGGGATCCATCCACACACAATCCACACCCCATTCACACACAAAACCCATATGCATCCCCCCACTGTGAGCAAAAAAAAAAGAAGAGAGAAGTAACAGAGGAGAGGAAGAAGGAGAAGAAAAAAAATAAAAAATAAATAAATAAATAAAGAGAGAGAGAGAAGGGAAGGCTTGGCGTTGCACACCGCCCGTCCAACCCTGCAGTTGCCGCCGCCACCTCAAACTAGGGGTGGAGTATCATTTGTTTTGAGCATGTACAAGTGTACCCCAAACTAGGCATTCTAAGTAACTTTCAAAATTGATTTTTCTCAGTAAATCACATTTGATATCATTACTTGGTGAGCTTTGTTGGGTACCTGCACTGTTAACTCTATTCAAGAAAAATATATAACTTCTTTTGTTTACCTTTTTTTTTTTTTTATTGTCTAGCTAGCCTTTTCTTTTTATTATTATTATTTCTACTCTACCAACAATCTTATAGTTTACTTAATTTGAGGGGTATTTTAATCATCACCGGCTTAATCGGAGGTAGCCAGAATAATAAAGATGGCGTAATTAATCGGGTACCTGCGGGTACCTGGGAAGCATGAATTTCATAATCTCCGGTCATTTTTAAATCTATTTAGACTAATAAATAGCCACCAATTTTCTCGCCATTTATTTAAAATTTTCTTTTCGTTTTTTTCGTTGTTCATTTTTCTGGAAAAACAACGGCATTCTATGATGGAAGTGATGAGTTACAGGTCTTTACTCTGAATCAAAAGGTTTTTTCCGCAAGACAAAATGGGCGAATCCTCTCTGTGTATTATGGAGAATTAATAGAACCCTTCCAAGAGTTGGATCATCGTGATAAGGTGGATATGAAAGATTCTGATGATGTCAAAACTTATCGCCAATCTATTGAACGATTAAGAGTTCATATTTTTTTTGCTGGATTAGATGATGCCTTTGATTCAATCCGACGTGAGATTTTGCGAAAAGACCTAGTACCGAACTTGGAGGAATGTTACTCATTAGTTCGACGGGAAAAAATATTAAATATTTAAATATTTAATTTTAAATTTTAAATTTTAAATTTTAAATTTTAAATATTCAAATTTTAAATTTTAAATATTTAAATTTTAAATATCATGATTATTTTAAATTTTAAATTTTAAATATTTAAAAATCACTTTTATCTAGAGTCTGCCAAACGTTCTACAGCTTTTAACCAAAATCACTTTTTCAGACCAAAATCACTTTTTCAGAAATCATTTCTTCAGAAGCTAGGCCAAACAGGCCCTATATCTTGGTGCTTTTAAAAGCCCGGCCCTATGACCCTATCCAAACACTAATTAAGTATTCATCTCAAGCAAAAAATTAAATGATAATTTTTTTACCTATCTCTCTCTCGGAAAAAAAAAAAAATATCATTTAATTTTTAATACATGCATACCAACTTAGGAAACTAGCTAGAGATTTAATTTTTAACGGTCGATCTGTTTAGCTCGCTTTTGTTTTCACTTGTAGATAGTGCGACTACTAGATGTAAAATTTACAATATTTGCTGAAGCAGATAATAGAAATATAATTCTAAGTCTCATAATTAAAAGAATTAATTTAGTGCTTCAAATTTTACGGTAAGTTAAGCGGCATTGTATATGATGCTTCATAGGCGACAACCATGCTACTTAAAACGCTTTTTAAACTCAGCTTATTGTCTTTAGTGTCTAAGTCTATTTATGCGACTTGCCCTCACTGTACTCCTCATTATCCAGACCACAAGAATTAATATCAAGCCATTACACGTCTGTACTTCACGAACCGCCTGATAAACAAACGAATGCATCCAGCAACAACGCTCGTTAAAGAACAATAACTCGTCGCCTGAAATCATGGCGTAGAAATCTTGTGAGTTATTGTATTAATTTTGATACATTATAAGCGACTACTTGATTATTTTAGTAGATGTTGAATTTGTGCGATTGTTACATTATTCAAAAAAATATTTTGATATTGCATTCTTTCTAAGGAAGTTATTCAAAAAATTACTGTAGCATATAATTAATGAGACCAAACTAATCTAATTAAAAAGAATTAATGCTAGGGTTCAGAGCACTTTGGACTATAATTTTATAATTTGGTCAATTAAATTGGAAGCTTATTATACGAGTTTTATAAATTTTTTTTACACAAAATCAAAGAGAAATACCAAATTGTCGATCCAAAGAGCTAGAATTGTAGGAATACGTACAAACCTTTCTAATTCAAGAGTTACAATTTTTTTTTAATTTAAAAATTAAAGAAAAAATATGATACAGCTGGTACGTAGGTAGGATTGCAAATCCTGAATTAAAAAAAGATTTTTGGGTGGTAAACTTATCAGGGAGCATTTGGCTTATGAGAAAACTGAATATTTTTATGAATGATTTTTTTATCCATAATTTTTTTTGGAAAAGAAATAAAACACTATTTTTTTTTTTGTTGTAAAATTCAGGAAAAAAAATGTTAAAAATAAGAGTAATGATTCTATACTTATTTTTTTTCGTTACCGTTCATTCACTCCCATTTAACTGTTCAGATTTAATTTACTTAAAATTGTGACCTGCAATAGCAGGTTATTTTGGAAGAGATACCAGTTAACAGGTACCTCAAAAAAGAATTTTTTTGTCTTTTAATATATAGGTAATTTAGTCATTTTACCTCTATTATACGTTATTTTTTTTTTCTCTTTGTTTCCCTTTTCTCTCTCTATAATTTCTTTCATAATTTGACATTTCATATAAGAAAATTTTAAAATGATTTGAAAATATGATATTTTATATTTTCAAATTAAATTAATTATTTTCAATTTGAAATATTTTAAATGTAAATATTATTTACTCACCTAAATATTAAAATTTGATATATTTTTAGGTTAATTAATTATTTTGAATTGAAATATTGTTTACACACCCAAATATTAAAATTTTAATTAATTTCAAAATTTGAATTAAAATATTATCTTATATGTGAAATTATGAACCGAATTTCAAAAGCGCTTCTAATTTAAATTTCACTTTTAAATTTTAAGTATTTAATATTTAAAATTTAAATTCATCGTACTTAGAAATAAAACGGTTTCTAAAATTTCTATAATTAATGCATAAATTTAGGACCCCAATTCTTAGAAATAACGTTATTTCTAAAATCCCTGTAATTAATGCATGATTTTAGGAAAAAGTTTTTTAAAATATTGTATAGTTTAATTACCAAATTAACCTTTAATAAAATAATCTTAAATTAATCTTTTTAACTGCTAAGTATTACAATTATCATTTTACCCTTAATTAATCAAGGGTTAAAATCTCTTTTTTTTTTTTTTTTTTTTAATAAGTACCGAATCATTACTCTAAAAATAAAACGAGAGAAAAATAATTTTTTGAATACTTTATCCGGCGGAAAATTAGTTTTAAACATCATATATGTTCGGAAAATAACGCAAAGGGTGTGGTTCTGAGAACGCTTCCCGGAGAAAGCTTTCTCAAAGAGTCAGGTGGTGAAGCCAAACCAATAAACGGCGCCAAAGAGACAGAGATGCAATTAAACCTCGGCAGCCATGAGGTAGATAAGGATTGCCTTGATAGCCCTTTGAGCAATTGCATAGATAGCCGGGGCCGTTGCCGGAGTCGACGCACTCGCTGTTGTCGCCGACGCAGGCGTAGGAGGTCTTGTTTCGCCGGGCCTGCCTGCACGTCTTGTTTCTCACAGCCCAGTCGAGCACCACCGGCAGCTTTCTGCCGCGCAGCACACCCGTCGTGACGTAGGAGGTGCTGAAGTTGAAGGCGCCTTCCTCCGCCAGCACGGCGTAGCTGCACGGGCTGAATCGGTACGTGTCGACGGAGCCGTTGAAGTTGGGCTGGAACAGCACGTAGTAGGAGTCTATCCCCTTCGGGATGGCGGTCTCGCAGCAGCCGATGCCCGAGCACGAGCCATCGGTCAAGCTCTCCTTGTCCTTACACAAGGAGATGCACCCGATCGCGCCGCAGCTGTGCGCCGCGTTGCTCATCGGGATGTAGGCCACTGTATCACAGCCGACGGTTGTAAACTTGTTGAGGGTGCTGGAGAACTGGTATGGCGATGCCTTGAGGTCGATACTCCAGCTGTCACTGTACATCACGTTGCGGGTCGTGCCGTTGTAGCATTGGCTCGACACGTAGTTCGCGATGCGGGCCTGGCCCGACAATAAGGAAATGTTTAATAACTCGAGGTTGCCCAGGAGGAAGGGCTTGTGGGTGCCGTCGACAGTACTGAAGTTGCAGCTGAGTGTGAAGCCGTCCTCCATCGAGCAGTTAGGGCCGATGCCGAATGGATACGGGATCTCGACGTCGCCGCAGCGTGGCTGGCACCCGGGCTTGGCATTAATGGTTGGTGCTGAGGCGGATAGGAGCTGCAATGTCAGGAGTTGAATCAGAAGCAGTAGTCCCCAGATCAGAACAGCAAACATTCCTCCGGCGGTAACACAGTTTTTCTTAGGCTCCATATATACTAATAGTTTCCTCTCTCTCTCTCTCTCTCACACACACTTTCTCTCTCTCATTGGATTCAATAACTATTGTTCTACGATTCCTGTTTGATATAGCTAGAGCGAAGGGGTCCTTCTTATAGGGATAATGGTTAGACCACCATGCACTACCGAAGATTAACTACGTACAACTCATTCAACTGTCGGAGAAAATTCAATGATTTCTCAATAACTATTAAATTATTATTTTAATTAATTCTCATTCATTATTATTTATTATAATTAATTTGATGAATTAATTAGTTGGAGACGCTTTTACACTTTTCTTGGATTCTTATTAGAATCCCAAGGCCTATATGTAGGTTATTGTACATTGTTTATGTGTAATGTGTTGGGAACCGAATGGATCGTCCGTCATGCGTTATCAACAAAGATGCACGAAAAATAGAGAAAACACCAAACGAACGGTAAAAGAAATAAATGCAGAAAGAAGAATCCAAGATTTACGTGGTTCGGCAATTGCCTACGTCCACGGGGAGAGCGAGAGAGATGTATTCCACTATATGAAGAAAAAATAATACAAGCTTACACCTTATGTCTTCTCCAGATAAAAAACCAAGAGCCTTATGGTGAACTCCACCTTTCTCTTGTTCCAACGAAAATTCCAAGAAAATACCGAAAAGCTTTCCGTAAAACCGAGAAGACCAAATTAGAGAAGTATAGAAACTCTAACCAAATTCCTTTATGTCGTTGCTTCGAAGAACCCGAACCGCTCAGACAATTTGGTCGAGAAACCGTCGCTCCGCCGCCGACTTCGATCCGACGTCGCATGCAAAGAACACGGCACTTCTTCTCTAGCTACCGTGGTACATGAAGAGAACCGACCACCTTAATTAATTAGCTTCCCCGCATACTAATTAATTAAGCCTCCATGCACCCCCAAGAACCGGTAGGTTCATGACGCCGGGGTGCTAATTAATGTGGCCTCTACACGCCTCCTTCAAAAAACCATACATGCATATGCATGTATATTTATAGAGATGGATTTGGCTCAATCCTACTCTAATTCAATTGATATAGAGTGTAAACCAATCCTAATCTATTTAGGATTCCTACTTAAATTAGGATCCATCAATAAATAAATCCTAATAAGATCTTGTCTATTATTCCATAGACCCGGTGCATGAACCAAACTAATAAAAAAGAAGGCATATCTTTAACAAAATGAACAGTAGTGAAAAGAACAAGTGGAAGAGAAAATTTTGTTAAGTTTTTCTTTTTCAATTTTCTATTTTTAGAGCACCGAAATGGATAATTAAAAGAATTGAAGCACTACGGAAGCCTTTTTTGGAAAGGAAGGAGTGAGGTAGCTGGGGGTCAATGTTTGGTTCGATGGAAGACTGTGTGTAGGAATAAAGAAGAGGGCGGGTTGGGGATTTTGGATCTAGAATGTATGAATGTGACGCTACTGGCCAAATGGTGGTGGAGGTTCCTGGATGACAAGACAACCCTATGGGGAACCTTCTTATCTGGAGCTTACTATACGCGGCGGGTACCACTTAGGGAAGGTGCTTCGTTTAGACCATACTCCCAGTGGTGGCAGAGTGTTATGTCGACTAGCGTGGTATTCCGGTGTGGGATTTCCTTCATAACGGGGGATGGAATTAAGGTCCGTGAGTTTTTGGAGAGATAGATGGTGTGCACTGATTGCACTTCAATCAAGATTTCCTTATATTTTTAATGATGTTGCTAGGAAAAATCTTCGTGTATGGCAGTCATTTGGTAATCATGGCTGGAGGTGGCGTACGATCTTGCGTGGGTTTACGCCCAACTCCTCTACTGACGAGGAGTCCATCAGGGAGCTGAATGAGCTACTTTGCCCCTTCACTCTCTCGGCTGTCGGAGACGAAGTTAGATGGAGGTGGAGTAACTCGGAGGTTTTCACTGTCAAATCGATGTACAACTTTCTGCAAAAAGGAGGAGTGTCCGAGTTGAGGTTTACGCTGCTTTGGATGTTGAAAATCCCGCTTAAGGTGAAAATTTTTGGTTGGCTAGTGTTGAGAAAAAAGGTGCTCACTAAGGATAATCTCGTAAAGAGGGGATGGGCGGGGGACGTCATGTGCCCTCTTTGTCTAGACGAAGTGGAAACTGTTGACCACCTGTTTTTGGACTGCTATATTTCACGTACGTTGCTCGGATATTTATTGTCGAACAAACGCTACCTCGAGGCTTGTGTCTCCGTAGATTGTCTTTGGAACGACTGCAGCTGTAAACGGGAGGCGGTACGGAAAAAGGAGTCATTGACCATTCTGGCTATCTAGTGGGCTATTTGGTTAGAGCGAAATAGAAGAATTTTCGACAACAGAAAACTAACCGTGAGACTGGTGTTGACGGAACTTCGCTCCGTAAATTTGTGGGATTCTTCCTATGTGTAGTTTTTTTTTTTTTTTTTGTCTTTTACTTTGCTAAATTCACTCCCTTTATGAATGAAGTGGTAGCATACTACCTTCCTCTCAAAATTTTTTTTCTATTTTCTTAATTCCTTTATTGCTGGGTGTTGAAAGAGTCTTCGTCGTCCTCCTTCCCGATCGTGCTCGCAGGAGTAGAAATTCTGGTTGTACTTTCGGGTGTTATTCTGCTAATCCAAAGACGTAAGGGCGGGATATGCCTTATTAGGCGATGCCTGATCAATCATTAGGATCAATCAATATTTTTATTTGGATTTTAGCGTTTATCTGTAAGTTGAGTTTATTAATTTTATCACAAAATTAGTTAGATTTTAATCACGATCAGATTTATGTGCGGAATTTATTCTAACAATTTAAGGCGTATTCCAATATTTTGATTGTGATTTAAATCTAACGGATGCTAATCCGTATTAAATTGATTTTATATGTTTATAATTTGTTTGTTAACTTTGTTTGTATAGTTGGCATTCAAATATAAATTTTTTTTTTGGGATTAGCACTTTATCATGTAATTGTATTTCTTATTTAAATTACATTTTGTTTGTTAACCATATTTAATACATTGGTGGCGACAATACTTGTCGTCACCAAAAAGTCGCCACTAAAATCCATATTTGTTGTAGTACATTATTTGACAATTTATTTTTATAAAATTTTAAAGTAGAATTCAATAATTATCCTACACTTTTAGACCTACTTAATAGCAAAGTGTAGTTAATTTTTAATGCGGTGGATAATGGACAACGGCTATAGTGCGAAGTTTTTTTTTTATATATATAATTTATCAAAAAAATAGTTATGAAAAAAAGACTTGGGTGTTAATTAGTGGATAATCATATATAAATCCATGAGATCTACTTAGATTCAGCACCCATCATCAAAATCTTGCACCTTAGCCCCCGTTTGGTTGGGGGTTAAGGGGTGGAATAACCTCTTAACCCCCATTTTATCCCCAAACATTAGCAAACCCCATCTTAAAAGCTTATCTACTAATCCCACCTAACCCCACCAAACTCCAATCAAACACTATTTTTTTATTCATAATAACCCACTATCCTTCTTATCCCACCTACTTCAACCAAACACTATTTTTCACTATCCTCGACTAACTCCAACTTCCAACCAAACACAAAAATACTTTAACCCCACTTTAACCCCAAACTTAACACTATTACTGGAATAACTAGTTTTTTCTTAACCCCGAACCAAACGGGGGCTTAGGAGCTATATATCATTTAGATTCGTTAACAGATGAAAGCTCGAACAAAAATCACGAATCTTCGAATTTTTCTAAAAAGTTCCAAGCAATTTAGTTATGGATGATCTTCAAAATATATATTCAAAAAATGTTGTAGTTGCAAATCGATTGGCCAACTGGGGGCACTTTAGCAACAAACTATCTTTTTGGTCATCTGTAGGTGAATTCTCTCCAGATGTATCTTCCGATTGATAAATAATTTAACCTTAGGACGTGTTTCCCCTGAAAAAAAGAAAAAGAGAGAAAAAAAAAGACTGGGGTTGTTAATTAGTATATGGATCGATCATTCGATTGTACAATATTAAGCTGTAAATAAATAAATTAATCTTTAAATGAAAATAATTAACATGTCACACCCCCTTTGAACTCTAGCTCAAATTAAACCTGACCTCCCAAACTTCTAAGAAAGTTAATAAAAAACACATAAAGTATCGATTAGTTAAATTTAATCAGCAACAAAATTTCGGAGAATTAATTTGCAAATTATGTCAGGATGGTTAGTTAAAAAACAAAAAAAACACCGACTTGTTGCTTTTGAGTCGCAAGATTTGGTTGATGACGAGACTCCAAATTCAAATTCTAGTTGATTAATATTTTAAAGTTTTATTTCTAAATAAAATAAACGAAATGAGTAGCGTGCTACCTACCTCTCAAAAAAATCAAAAAACAAAAAAAACACATAACTTTTTATTTATTTTCTAAAATTCATTTTGGCCATTAATTACAATTGCGCTAACGTTTGGAAAAGTTTGTATGTATTAGTCGTATTATTAATTAATAGATGGAAAGGGAAAGCAAAATCTCCACCGACTATACGATTCCTCGTGAGCAACGTGAGTACCAATTAAGCAAAAGAATACTAGGTTATCAATTTATGGAGCAATTGCTTATATACCCAGCAATTTGGCGCGACTTTTTATTTGTCTCACTTAAAAGACTTAATATGAAGAAATATTTTCTAATATTTTAATTTTTTTCAAATATACTTTGAGGATATGTTTGGTTCAAAAATATTTTTTAATATTTTAAATTTTTTCAAATATACTTTGAGAATATGTTTGGTTCAAAATCGAAATTAAAATCGGAATGAGAATAAGTTAGGATCGGAAGCAGAATTACTCATTATCTCATTTTGTTTGATTCGCCACCTGAATTGGAATTGGAAAGAGTTATTCCTATTGTCAGTGTTTAATTTAGGTTAGACCTGATAAATAGGCAGGTTAGATAATCCGCAGGCGGCGGGTTACTTCACCCGCGGGTCAGATAGGTATAGATAAAATTTATCCATAATATTTGGGTAATCAAGTATCATCACACATGCTCAAGGCGCTATGAAGGGTTTCCAGGACGACGGCCGCGGGCAGGAAAAGTTTGGAGCAAAACCCTTACACGAAAGAGGGCGGGAGAAGTTAAGAGGCAAACCCTTACACAGTGAGGGTAGAGATGTAGGGAAGAAGAAGAAGTTATTGAAACGCCTAGCTTGGGCTGACGAGGTTGGTAAGGAGTTATTACAGGTGATCAGTTTTCATGATGATGATGAGGGGCCTTTAGTTGCTTCGGGTAAATGCTCCTCTCGAGATCAAAAGGATAGCCATAATGACGATCGTCAATGGGGTAAGCCTTCCGGCTCCGGCATACGCTCCTCTCAATATCGTAAGGCTAGCTGTAATGGTGATCATCTCTGGGGTAAGCCTCGGGTTTTGCCCAGAGAGACTACGAGGGAAGGAACGCCCAGGGGGGAAGGTGGAGCCATTAACTCTTCTACTACCGCCTGCGGATCCTATAAGGAGGCGCTTATGAGGAGGCCGATGCCGCAAGCTCCACACATCGCCCCCCCAAACTCCAGCTTCCCTGCTTCCCAGAGCTCAAGGGGCCCCTATTCTTGCAGTCTTGCGAAGAGGTGCTTCCGGTGCCTTGCCCGCGACCACAGAGTTGCGGACTGCCGAGACCCAGTCCGCTGTCTTAAGTGTTGGAGGATCGGTCACCGAGCCAACAACTGCAAGGGAGGTTCGGCTAGGAGCGACATCACGATGAACAGAGCTATCCATCGTAGGGGCCGAGCTCCCCTCGCGAAGGTCTTCGTCCCATACACCGAGGAGTACCTACGGAGAGTCGAACTAAGGCGCAACGCCATCCTCGCGGATGTTTTACGACCGGCTGATTTGGGCCCGAATCCGGTCTCCTTTATCAAGAGTGCGTTAGTGAGTCGTTTTGGGGGGTATACCGAGGACTTCGCAGTTGCGCGATGCAGGGAGAGAGACTACGCTATCTTCCTACCGGAATAGGCCGCGGCAGAAGATTTGATCAGAAGGGAGCTACTAACTCTCAACAATTTCTGGCTACGATGCTACCATTGTGGACGTTACCGCGACGCTCGGCCTCACCGCGTCCAGTTAAGAGCGTGGATCCGTCTCATCCACCTTCCCTTCGAGATTTGGACCGTTCCTCGTGTGGCGGCACTGGTTAGCGATTTCGGCCGGTTTATTAAGGCGGATGAAGCGACCAAGGCGTTGACAAACTTGCGGGCTTTTCGGTGCTTGATCGCTCTAGACTCCTTTAGCAACATCCCCCAGAACCTGTCCATGATCGTCGGGGAGGAGCTGTTTCCGGTCATGGTTCATCTCGAAAGCTGGGAAAGACGAGAAGATGAAGGCGACGATCCGCCACCTGCGCCACCTGCTCCACCGCTGAATAATCAGGACAACGCCAATGTGCAAGGGAGCGAACAACTGGTCATGGGTGGTGACGTCCAAGCTGAAGCGAACTTGGAGGACGACACTGGAGAACTGGAGGAAGTCGAGCCTGATACCTCGAGACGCAGGGTCTTAGGCTCCACGGTTGGACAGCTAGTTCGGGGGGCGATCACCGGTGGGGTTCCGACGGTGAAATTTCGAGCGGTGTACAGCAGAAGGGTTTGGGTAGCAACGGATCGACGTGGCGTGGGATTCGAGACGAAGGATGCAGCTGACTCGAGGCAAGCGGAGGAAAGCGAACCTTTCGCGGTTTGCATGAAGACGGCTACAAAAAGGAGTGATCTTGGGGGGAGCTCCTTCGATACTGGCCTTGATGAGGGGACTTATCTGCCTCCTAAGATTAGGGCGATTTTTAGGGAAGCGAGCAACTCTTCTTCGATAGGTGAGGGACCTGAGGTAATTAAGGGTGAAGGTCAAACCTCGAGACCCGAGGTGGAGCGGGCTGTTTCTCTTTCAATGACGCTGTTGAAGAAACCTTTGTCCCAGCTGGAGACGGGTGTTAAGGGGGCTGGACCGGGAATAGCCCATATGCGTTTGTCTTATTGGGGAGAAGCTTTAACATCAGCCGAGACTCGCCACACATGTCCAGCTGGTGAACCGACTTTGATACCAAATGTAACGACCCAGCCCACTAGCAACAATAACTCATTGGGCCCAACCACCGGCCCAAAATGCTTAAGCCCAGTTATTATTACTAGTGTCTAAGTCTTTTATAAACCCAATGATAATGTGGAACCAGGGGTGTCACGAGACTGTTAAGGCCCGACGTCTCGTCGTTAAGGCCCCGACGTCCTCGTCGATCCAATCACACACCCATGATCGGGCGATGTGAGACTCGTCTCGCTAGCCCGTCATCCGAGACGGCCGCTCGTAGACTCGCCACACATATCCAAATTTGGTGAACGCTCGATACCAAATGTAACGACCCACACTAGAATAATACCTCGTTGGGCTCAACCACCGCCCAAAATCTTGCGCTTATTGTTCTTCAGTGCAGATCGTTACAATATATCTCTCGAAAGTCGGAATATTTTCAGAACTTAATTAGTTACGCTGCCATGTTATTATTAAATTAATAAAAAAAATATAGTTTAGAAGAAAAGGATCATATAATTTTAAAAAAATATATAATTAAATGAATTTATATACTTATACTCCAAATAAAAATATTATTTGATTTTTCTTTAACAATGCCTCTAACGTCTAAAGGTATCCTCTTTCTCTATTTTTTTTTTCTTGTATTAGTATTATACTTTTTCGGGAATTATAATTTACTTTTACATTAAAATTTTTATTTTTATTTTAATTCTTTTTTACATTCGTATTATAATTAAGATTAACTAATATTTTTTTAATGTGTACATATTTTTTTTCTCAATGTAACAAATCACTTGTATCAAAATTAAACAGATAAACTTTGATTGGGTTATGTTAGTAAAGTTGATAGGGTGGTAGGAGGGAAAAATATTTCATTCAAATGCAACTTTAGTAATATAATTTTTAATTACCGGATTATATTCAAAAGTTAAAACTCACTTGTTAAAAACTTTTCCTTTTTTGGTTTGACACAGAATACTTTTCCATAAAGTATTTTTACGAATTTGAAAAAAAAATGAAATTTCGTTTTTTTTATTATTTTTAGGCGAAAAACGAAATCACGAATTAAACCCGAATTATTAAAAATCTGAATAAAAAACATATAATTTTTAAATTTAAATATAGAATATCTTATATTTTAGATTTTATACCAAATCCATTTTTTAAGCCGATTTTTTCAACAAATTTAAAAATTAAAAATTATATTTTATACGTACTATATCCGTACTAAATTTTTGTCGAATTCGAAATAACTAAGGTTTCAATTGAGTCTCTTATTTCTTCACTAAAATTATCTAATATTTTTCTTATCCCCGGAAACAACCAAATTTTTATCCAAACGCTATTTTTCTTATCCCCATACTTATACCTATCCCAATAATGGGCTTCATTATACCCGAACAAAACTAAGACCTTACGTTATAAAAATCAAAAAGCCTAAATTACGTGACCCTCCCTTGCCCTTTTCGCCACGTGTATATCTTGATTTACCATCTGGTAGGAGTGTAAAGTGGACCGTGCCGGACTCGCATTTTTGGGCCAAAACGAGCTGGGGCCCAGCCCAGTTCAAATCTGGGCCGGATGATTGGCCCAGTACTGTCCTAGCTCCGGAAGGCACTCGTGCCGCCGGGCTAGGGATGCAAACGGATGCGGGTTGATGGAGCTCCCGCCCGATCCGTCCCGACGAGCAAACCGGAGGAAATAAACGAATTCGGGGCGGGAAACGGGGCAGATTTTACGATCTGAGACGGATTCGGGGCAGGAAATGGGAGAAATTTTGACCCACCCCGAATCCGCCTTAATCCGCCCGAAATTATGTTTATTTTAAAAATATATTTTTAAAAAATAATATGTTTACAAAAAAGTTTAAAATACAAATAAGTTAGTACTCTCATTTCTAATGTATTTGAAATTTTTTAATTTTATTTTGCGTTGTGGTTGATGTTTTTTATTTTTATAATTGATATTGTTAAATTATATATATAATATTATAAAAAATAATTATTTTATATTTTACAAAATATTAATAATATAATAATTTTATAAAAAATGGATTCTTATGTATGTTGAAGAAGTGTTACGGATGCATGGATGTATTTTTTAACCCGTCACCGATTCGGGGCGGGAGGCGGGGCGGGTTTTTACTAATCGGGGCGGGAGGCGGGGCGGGGCTCCCGCCCCCAGATCCGCCCCGTTTGCATCCCTACGTACATACGGCAAGTGAAAGTCTTTTTTTTTTTTTGATCCTTTTTTTTTTTTCCGAGAAAGAGGTAGTAGGTAAGACGCTACCTGCTTTATTCATTGGAGTAATGAATTAGGCTACAAGTGTGGGCAACAAGGCAAGTGAAAGTCTTGAGATTGTATTCTCTATCATGTCTAATGCAAGAAACACTTCTTATATATCATCTATGTTGGGAATTCGGTATTTGTTCCGGTACCGGATCTTGTGAATTCACAACCCGCTTCCATACCGATTGTTGTGGATCCGGTACCGATTGTTAGAATTTCGTAACGAAAGCGTAAAATCGAATTTTTACTATAAACCCGTCTCCAGAGCAGAAAATGATACAATTATAAAATAGAAAAATATGTGGGTAAAAGAAGATTCATTAAATAAGAAAAAATTGCGCCTGACTTTTATTCTGCAACTGAGTAGCTACAATCCGAGTCTCTTTTTGAATCTTTCCTATCTTTCTCTCATTTTTTATAAACCTAAAAGACAATCTTTCATGTACACATATGCACTAGGTGCGCTCGACTCTCTCTCTCTCTCTCACTCCCCCCGGTACGGCAGCCGTACCTAGTACCTACTCACAACCTCTTGGTTTCTTGACTAATTAATTAGCCCCAATGCTCTCTCTCTCTCTCTCTCTCTCTATATATATATATATATATATATATATATATATATAACTGTACTACTTATCTTTATTAATAGCGTCATTAGTCTTCTCAAATTTTTAGCCGTTGGATTGAGAGATGTGCGGTTAGGATGATGGGGGCCCCATAGGGTTAAGTGGGTGGTTGGTCGAATAGTATAATCTAATGGGTGAAAATTATCAAAAGGGTGGATTTAACGGTGGAAAACTTGGTAGCACCGAGTGTTTCGTGCTATTGATAGTATACCAGCCGGACTCTATTTATATATATATATATATATAGTCCTTATGCTATCAATAAGACGAAGACTCTGCTACCAAGTTTTCTCATTGCCGTTAGATCCATCCCTTTGATAATTTTCACCCGTTAGATCATACTATTCAACCACCCACCCACTTAACTGGGGCCCACATCATCCTAACAACACATCTCTCAATCCAATGGCTAAAAATTTGATAGCACCAATAACTTTGTGCTCTTAATAGTATAGTGGCCTAGTTCATATATATATTTATATATATATAAAACTCAACCAAAGATGTACTATAATTAATATTTAAATCTATCTTAATTTATTTTTAATAGATTTAAATATTAATTCTAATTTAATTAGATTTATACTCTAATTAATATTTAAATCTTAATTTATCTCCAATAAATTTAAATATTAATTCTAATCCAACTTAAATTAATCTACAAATCTAACCAATTTCTAGCAATCTGGATTCCATACTCATCACAATTTCCTGCTCTAAGCTCTGGTAAATTGTGGCACCTCCCAGATCATGATCATAGTCGAACGACGCAACGGGTTCATGGTGTTCCAAATAGTTTTGCTTCAGCTTTCTCAATCTACCAAGCTCTTCTGCTACATCTTTCATCGAAGGCCTCTCTTCTCTTTTGATGCTTAAGCAAGTTCTCGCAAGCGCAGCAAATGCTTCAATTAGCACAATTTCCTCATCATCTTTAATCTGATCATCAAGAAGTTCGTAAAGACCATTCTCCTGCATAGCAACTAGGAATTTCGACGAAAGGCTCCTGATCTCTTCTTCGGGCCCTTCCAAAGAAACCGCGTTTTTACCCGTGAGGAGCTCTAGTAGAACTACGCCGAAGCTATAAACATCACTCTTATGTGTCAATTCCAATGTTTGCATGTATTCTGGGTCTAAATAACCTAGAGTCCCTTGCACCAAAGTGACATACTGGACCTCATTCATTGGAGCTGGCCTCGACGCTCCGAAATCAGCCACCTTCGCCATGAGACGGTCGTCCAGAAGAATGTTGAGCGACTTGACATCTCCATGAATTATCGGAGGTGATGCTGATGAGTGCAAGTATGCAAGTGCTTCTGCAGACTCTGCCGCTATTCGTAGACGAGTTTCGAAGGTGACAAGGACTCTCGGGCTCTCTCCATGCAGTAACTTGAACAAGGTCCCCTTCGGAACGAATTCGTACACCAACATAGGGACTTCCACTTCCAAACAACATCCGAGTAGCTTAACAACATTTTTGTGGTTGATCTGTGCAAGAATTATCATCTCATTTCCGAATTCCTCCATTTGTACTTTGTTAATAATCTTTGCTTTTTTTATGGCTACGATACGATCGTCTCTTAAAACTCCCTTGTAGACCATACCGTTTCCGCCATGTCCGAGGATGTTGCTCATGTCGAAGTTGTTCGTTGCTTCTTCAAGCTCTTCTTTCGTGAATATTGTGAAAGCAAGCCCTTGTTTCTTTCCCATTTCTTCCAACAACAACCTGCCTCCGTATTGTTGAAAGTATTTTTTTTTAACATCCGTAAGTTTTTTCTTTTCACATATGATGTATATGCATAAAGTGATAATCATAAGAGTGACTAAACTAGCGCTGATGCCTGCAAACAAATAAAGACAAACTAAAATAGGTATGAGATGAATTCTTAATTAAATGATCTTTGCAGGTGCAAGTAAGTTTAGGACAAACCTATAGCCACCTTCTCACGCCGTGTAAGATTGGGATTGCATGTTCCATTTATGTAAGGGTTTCCATTTTTACCTTTCGGGCAGTGACACTTGAAACTTCCAACGCGTATTTTTGCAAATCCCCGAGCATGGAGGTTCATCCTTATTTGCACACTCATCAATGTCTGAATATAAGGGGGGCATACAATTGGATGTAATTAGAAATATAGTATAGTTAAAATATATAATAATTATAAATATAGATCTAGCTATTATTATATATAGATAATTTAATTATCTGATTGTATGCAGTTGAAAATTATTTTTAAAAAATTTTATTGTTTTATATATAAAGTGGAAAGATTACCTTCAGTGTGGAATAAAATATATTTTTTGTTTAAAAAGTGATTATGAAAATAAGCTTATTTTTTTGTTTAAAATCACTCTCTCCCACAGTTGCCTACGACCAATTTGGACTAATTCCAATTGCTACAGTTAAATCTCCTCGTGGAGTTATAGTAATAATACGAGATTTAGTGGTTGGTATTCGAGACCCAAGTTTGAATCCTAGTTGATTCATATTTCTAAATAAGTTTATTTCTAAATTGATAGGCTGGTTCGGATTGCAAATCCGGTGAATTAAAAAAAGATTTTTGGATTGTAAACTTATTAGGGAGCATTTGGCTGCTGAAAAGACTGAAAAACTATTTTCTAAAAAAAATATTTTTATGAATGATTCTTCTATCCATAAATTTTTTTTGGAAAGGAAAATAAAAAAATAAAACACTATTTTTTGAAAACAAATTCATGAAAAAAAAAGAGTTAAAAATAAAACGAGAGAAAAATAACTTTTCAGTTAAAAAATTATTTTCAAAAATATGTTTCGAATACTTCACTATAAAAAATTTTACATTTAAGGACATTTTAAATGATATTTAGTAACACTTTAAAGTGTCGAAAAAAATAATCCTGGCGCTTGTAAAAGAATCGTGTAAAGAGTCATTAAATAAACATGTCGGGATAAATATACCGACGTTTTAATATAGCGTCGAAAAATTTATATAAATATTTGATAAAAATATGTTTATATAGTGTCGCGCGGCAAATACTAAATATTAAAGATGCTAGAAGAAAACGTTGTTTAAAAAACGTCGTCTAAAATATATTTTGTTGTAATGCTTTATCCGTCGGAAATTTATTTTTAAATATATATATTGTGACGCCCCAACTTCCCAGGGTCACCCATCCTGACTACTCCCTGCCCTAAAGACGCTTAACTCTCTTAACCTCTTGCTCGCCACCACCCAAAACGCTGTTAAGAGTTTAGCCCTATTATATCTCTAGGACTATCTGGGGTCTCACATATATGTTGGGAAAATAACGCAAAGGGGCCGGTGGTTCTGAGAACGCTTCCCGGCGGAGAAAGCTTTCCCAAAGAGTCAGGCGGTGCGGCCAATTAAACCAATAAACGGGGCCAAAGAGAGGGTGGGAGAGATCTAGAGAGATGCAATTAAACCTTGGCAGCCATGAGGTAGATAAGGATTGCCTTGATAGCCCTGTGAGCAATTGCATAGATAGCCGGGGCCGTTGGGGGAGTCGACGCACACGCTGTTGTCGCTGACGCAGGCGTAGGAGGTCCGGTTTCGCCGGGCCTCCCGGCACGTAATGTCTGTTACAGCCCACTCGAGCATCAGCGGCAGCTTTCTGCCGTGCAGCGCGCCCGTCGTGATGTAGGAGGTGCTGAATTTGAATATGCTTTCCTCCACCAGCACGGCGTAGCCGCAGGGGCTGAATTTGTACGTGTCGGAGCTGTTGAAGCGGTCGTCGAACGTGACATCATAGTAGTCCATCCCCCTTGGGATGGCCGTCTGGCAACAGCCGATGCCCGAGCACAATCCGTCGGTCAAGCTCTCCTTGTTCTCACAAAAGGAGACGCACCCGGTCGCGTATTTGTGCGCCTCGTTGCTTACTGTGATGTAGGCCAGCGTCTCGCAGCCGACGGTCGTAAACTTGTTGAGGGTGCTGGAGAACCAGTACGGCAACTCCCTGAGGTTGATTTTCCAGCCGTCGTCGCCCGTCACGCTGCGGTTCGTGGCGTTGTAGCATTGGCTCGACACAGGGTTGAAGATGCGGGCCTGGCCCAACCATAAGGAAATGTTCAAGAACTCGAAGTCGTCCCGGAAGGGCTTGTAGGTGCCGTCAGTACTGAAGGTGCAGTTGAGTGTGAAGCTGAAGTCCATCGAGCAGTTAGGGCCGATGCCGAACGGATACGGGATCTCGACGTCGCCGCAGCGTGGCTGGCACCCGGGCTTGGCATTAATGGTTGGTGCTGAGGCTGATGCGAGCTGCAATGTCAGGAGTTGAATCAGAAGCAGTAGTCCCCACAAAACAGCAAATCTTCCTCCGGCGATAACAAAGTTTTTCTTAGGCTCCATAGTTTTAGTTCTCTCTCTGGATTAAAATTGTTTTATGATTCCTAGCTACTTCGTGTGGAACGAAGGGGTCCTTCTTATAGGGCTAATTGTTAGGCCATCATGCACTAGTACACTACTACCACTCATTCAACAACTTATTCTCTTTGTCCTTTTTTTTTTTTTTCTTAAGTAATTGGGAAGCAACCTTTAACTTTGAGCTAGTGTTTGGTTGGGGATTAAAGAATGGAATAACCTTTTAATCCCTAATTTATTTCCAAACACATCAAATAAGAGATGATATTAGCAAATTTCATCCCAAATGGACTACTCCAGAATAGCCTTCATCCCACTACAACCAAACAAAATACCATTTTACCCATTATATTTTTTATCCTACCTACTCCAATTAAATATTATTTTTCTTAATTCTTGACTAATTTCAATTCTGAACTAAATATAAAAAATACTCTAATCCCATCTTAACACTAAACTTAATCTTATTTTTGAAATAACTAATTTTTTCTTAACCCCGAACCAAACGGCAACTAAGAAACCAAATTCTATAGACACGTGTAGTCTCCACATGGTTTACAAAATAGTATTTTTTTTTTTTTTTTTTGGTTGATGAGTTTTCAACCTCTATATCTGCGTCTTTTTAATTGCCCTACTAGCATCTTATTCTCCCCTTAATTTTGACCCAAATTGGAAGGTGGAAAAAATCACACTTGGAATATTAAGTATGGGCGGCATATGATTTAACTTACTATTTTAATATTATTTATATCGTAAAATATAACTCCTAGGATGAGTAATATTGTATGATGTACGCTAAGGATCATTGCTTTTTAACATAAAATCATCGTAGTATTCTTTAGTGAGTAATGCTATTTGTATGTCCAAAAAGTAAACGTAAATTTTATATTCTTGTATAAATTAAATGGCTATTTTTTTTTTCACACCAATATATCCATCAATGTTTCTAATATTGAAAGTCCAAACATATATAGTGCTTAAATGCTAGGTGGAAAGAGAGAACATTAATGCTTATTTTCAGCGACAGAGCCAAAATTTGAAGTACAAAACAGAAGTCAGATCAAATGAAAGACTCGCTAACAAATTAACCAAATCATGGATGATCAATTTACATGTATCTCATAGCTTTGTTCTACCTCCAATAATTATAATTAAGCAAGTAAATTATTTTATCTTTAAAGTGATGTCAATAATTCAGAATGAGCCTTCTAGCCCAGTTCATTTGGCTTAGTTGATTCCTAAGATAAAAAAACATTGCAAAGCATAATTACAAATATAATTTTTAACAAGCGCAAGCTGGTGAAAGATAATTAATCGTCCGAGCACACCTCAAAACCCTCTTAACATAACAAACTGTTAAAGATAATGCTAATGAGATTAGAATTAGATTATTTGATCTCATCCATTATTATATTCGGTTATGGTTAAGATATATTTGGTTATTATTTAGATTATGATTAAGATGAAATCGAATTAGAGTAGGATTCTATGTAATTAGTCATAAATAGATATGCCGGAATTATTTGGTTAATGAAGACTTTTTAGTTTTGCTTCTACGACAACGTATCAGATTTTTTGATTTATCTTCTTTCTTTCGTGTCTTTTCTATTTTAATTTTTTTGTAGAGATCTCTATATACCATAATAAATATATAGAACTGTATTTGTTGGTGGCCTACCACCGTAACACAAACAACATAAATAGGATCTTTTGTATAGAGACTTTACGAAATCAATTGAGAAAACAAGCACTGGATGAAAACTATAAAGAGAACAAAGTGCACAAGAAATTTACATACGTGGTTCGGTCGTCGACGTACGATATGTCGGCCTAAGTCCATGGACAATATTTTCTTAAAATGTTCTTCGTCTAATCCACAACACAAAAAGTATGAGTAGAAGAATTGGAAACAAATTGACTCGAAATTAAAAAAGAATAGTTAATTAAGTCAGTCCTGAAACGTGACAATTAGTAACGTTTAGCTTCGATTTTTGTCCCTCTAGATTAAGCGTCACATGCTTTAAAACAAGTGGAGACTCTTTCCTTTTCGACACAGAGCAAATGTATGGATAGGCTCATATTAATCTATGTATGATAATGAACATGTGAAAGCAACTTGATTAATTAATTGTATTATACTACGATAATGGTGATCGAACGCATATATATAGTGATAGTACGTGGTAACATTATTTAACTATTTTTGCCATGATTGTGCAATTAAACTTTTACAATGTAAAGTGGCTTTAAATACAATACTAATTAGGAATCGTTCGTTTCATATATATAAAGCTGTAAACAATAATTATTTATAAAAATAAATTTTCGGTGTAAGAAAATACTTTACGTGCTCTAATATTGTTTGATTTGTAGAAGATAAAAATTAGTTTTCTAGCCAAACTTAAATGGTTTCGGGAAGAAAAATAATGCAAACTTTTTTATATATTTTTTTCTATCTATATTAATTCATACTACTTATAAATAAATCTTTCACTACAACAAAAACAGTCTATAGCGACACTTTTAAATATAGTTATAGATCAAAAAGTGTGCTAAATTATCGACACTTTTAAAAAGTGTTGCTATATGTGAGATCACTAGGTAAAAAGATGTCACTTAATTAGGAAGTGAAGTGGCATGCTCCTCACGTGTTCTACGTGATCATGCGTGAGTTAGTGGACCTTGTGCAGCAATCCTATACGTGGGCATTTTGCCATCCAACGTTTCATTTTTTATTTGGAAAAGGACAAAATAAAAACCTAATTTTTTGAAAAAACCTATAAAAAAATATTTTATAATTTTTTTTTTTTTAATTTTATATACAAGCAATCAAACATATGATTCGATTAGGTTTATAGAAGAACCTTTTTATAATCAGAAGAAGTGGCCAAATTCAATATTAGATGGTGTTTATTATCATCAATGGCAATTCTAAGGGCAAACACTTTAAGAGATTAAATTGAATTTTGCTTTGTACTCTCGAGAGAGAAATTGAGATATGAGAAAAAGAATAGTTAAACGAAATGTTCCGACCCTACGTACCCTCGCACGTTGGAAAGAACTAATTTCTTTCCGTCTTCGGTCTAAACCCTCCCCCGCCTCTTGGGGTGTAAACGAACCGAACACGAATTGCTCGCTGCTCGTGTTCGGCTCGTTATTAATTAAATGTTCTAACACGAAATTTACTATTAAAAGATTTCGAAAAAATTGGCTGTGTTCGTTCACGTGAACGAAACAATAAATAAAAAAAAATAAATTAAATATATTAAAAAATAAATTTATAAAGTTTTATCCATTAGACTTTGATATAATATTTAAAACTTTATATACAAATGAATTTTTTTATAATTAAACTCGAATTTATATTTTTATTTTGCTAAAAATTAAATAAAAAATATATATTATATATAATTATTTATTGATATATAAAAATATAAATTAAATAAATTATATAAATATAAAATATATGTATTCGAGCTATTATCGAGCCGAACACAAACGAGTGACCGACTCGTGTTCAAATTTCGTTTATTAAACGAAAAAATTCAATTTCGTGTTCGGCCCGTTTACTAAACGAGCGAGCCGATATCGAGATCATTTCGAGCCGAACACGAGCTGGCTCGCGAACAGCGAGCTGGATTGCCACCCCTACCCGCCGCTTGTAGTGTTTAGCTCCACTCTATAAAAAAAAAAAAAAACTCAATATCTTCTCTTCTCTCTTGATTCCCTCAACAGTTCGATAAGTTCATCGTAATACTAATTACTAAAATTAGTATTTGACGCACTACAACAAAATATATTTTAGACGATGTTTTTTAGACAACGTTTTATTGTAGCGTCTTTAATATTTAGCATTTGCGGACACTTTGATTAAACGTCGCCAATAAACATATTTTTTTTTCAAATATTTATATAAATTTTCCGACGTTATATTAAAACGTCGGTATATTTATCCCGACATGTTTATTTAACGACTCTTTACACGACGCTTTTACCAGCGTCGAGATTATTTTTGCCGACGCTTTAAAGCGTCGCTAATTATTATTTAAAGTGTCCTTAAATACAAGATTTTTTATAGTGACGTCAGCTTACTGTAAAAATTAATAATAGTATAGTGTAATTTTGTAGTCATGTTCACTTTTATTTTTATTATTTTTAGGCTAAATTATAAAAAATCTTTCTATTAAAATTTAATTTTTTGCTTTTCCTCATTTAAAAATCTATACTTTGCCCCTTAAAAAATAAAAAATATTCACTTTGGACCCCGCAGTCAGTGTTCCTTTAGGGTTCGTCTATATTTTATTATTATATATTTTTAAATACCGAAAAATACTCTTCTACAGATGAAGAATGGGGAGGAGAGGAAGAGGGAGAGGATATTTTGGTCATTTTATCAATACTATTAACATCGTGCTCTCTGTGAATATTTTTTATTTTTTATAAGGACAAAGGGTAGGTTATTAAATGACACAAAGAAAAAGTAAAAAATCAATATGATGGTTTGATGTAATTTAGTCATATTTTTAAGATATATTCGGAGCAAGCATTTAATTTTAATGCAAAACTGATCAGTTTTAACGCAAAACAAGCTTTATTACGTAGACACTAGACCACGAGATATGACACGACTTGTATATAGGGCTAGCAGCCAGCTCATGTTCGACTCGCGTTCATCTCGATAGTCGGCTCGTTCGAGCTCAACTCGAAATTAAATGAACCGCACGTGAACCAAAAAAAAAAAAAAAGTTCGAAATTCATTTTAAGCCGAGCTTGAGTATTACTCAGCTTGCTCAAATTAGGCTTGAAAGAATTTTCTATAAAAATTTCATCAGATTTGAATTTTTTTATACCGTTAAATTCACAAACGCATCACATCAACCATTAAAATTGTCAATTTTGAAACCTTTTGATCACTAGTCAAATAATGTCGAAAAATTATAAAATTTAGTTTCCAAATACTTTCAATAGTATAAATCAAGTCTAACGGAGCCGACGTCAATTTGGAAGCCGCAATATTGGAAACAATTTGGTAACACGTACGGAGACCTCCGTGCTACTGATATTATACCAACCGCTGGAACTCTACCTCATTGGCTGCGATGGCGAAGGAGGACAAGAGAAAGGGATCTTCGTCTAAGATTTTAGTAGATTGAGTGAGGGGAGAAGAAAAAATGATAATTGATTTTTCTTTTTTCTTTCTTTTCTGTTTGTAATCGGGCCGAATTGGCTGAGTGGGGTGAGTTAAGTAGAGTAGTAACATTTTATTTTTAATTGGATTGAGTTTTATATTTATTCATTATTAGATTTTTTTTTTTAAGTTTTAACATAAATAGGACACTTACATAAAAGTGTCTCAAATATGTGTCCTATAACCTAATTCTGTTGTAATGACCCGAGATGTAAGTTCGAATCTTAGTTGATTTACATTTCTAGCTAAGTTTAATTCTAAATGAAATAAACAAAGCGGGTAGGTTACTACCTATCTCTTAAAAAAAAAAAAAAAATTTCTGCTGTGACATATATATAAGATAGTGAAATATTAAATTAAGAAGAAAATATTATTCAAAAATTGGGATTAAATCTTGCATTCTTTCGTTCAAGAATTTAAACACTATTTTTAAATTTTCGATATTAAAAAAAATTAATCGATAAAACTACATGGCCCGAAAATAATTGGACTTTACACTGAGGATTAATATTAGTTTTACACCCACTTTTCAGATGCACAGAATAGTATTGCTGTAGCGGTTTTATATGAAAATAAATATTTTTAGAAAATATGTTTAATAATTTTTGGCAATATAAAAACTTTTAATTATATATTTTTATTTCTATACCATATCACAGTTGATGAATAGAGATTTTTTTTTTTTAAGTCGTTTTCATCTTTTCGTGATTGCGAGCTAAACTTGCTCTTGGTTAATTAGACATATATGCATGAAGACCCCCTCACTTTTGGGGCATTTTGAAATAGTCACTCAACTTATTTTTTGCAGATCGATGGTCTCTCAATTTTTTTAACTTTTTATAATTAAGTGATTTTTATCAAATATGTTAAACATTTTTATCAAAATCAAGAGTAATTTTTTCAAATTAAATATGTTTAATTACTTTTAAGAAAATAAAACTACAATAACTTCAACGAATAGCTAATGATCCCATTAATTTTTTCAAAAAAAAAAAAATAGCAAACTTGAAAAAAAAACTCAAATAAAAAGGAGGAAGTTCGCACTACAACAAAAACAGTCTATAGCGACACTTTTAAGTGTAGGTGCATGTCAAAAAAGTGCTGCTAGCTAAAATTACCGAAACTTTTAAAAAGTGTTGCTATATGTGGAGTCGCTAGGTATATAGTGACAGTTAAAGAGTGTCGCTATAACATAAAAAAGTGCTCCTAATTTACCAACACTTATTTAAACATTTAGCAACCGTCGAAACTCTATCTCGTTAG
Organism: Aechmea fasciata; assembly: GCA_025177825.1. NCBI lineage: Eukaryota > Viridiplantae > Streptophyta > Magnoliopsida > Poales > Bromeliaceae > Aechmea > Aechmea fasciata. Next base: position 11,456,387 of record CM045926.1, on the reverse strand, counting down.
TTGAGGAGAACGACATGAAAGGCTTTTCGTCTAGAATTTCAAAGGATTAAGTGAAGAGAGAAGAGTAGATGGTAATTTATTTTTCTTCTTTTTTTTTTCTTTTTTGTTTATAATCGGGTCAAATGAACTGGGTGTGATGGGTTGAGTAGAGTAATTTTTTATTTTTGGTTGGATTGGGCTTTATATTCAGGCATTAGTAGATGTTTTTTTTAAGTTTTAACATAAATGAGACACTTACTCAAAAGTCATTCCAAACATGTGTCACAATAACCTAATTCTGTTGTAGTGTCGAGAGTCTCAATTAACAACAACAACAACAAAAAAAAAAAAAAAAAAAAAAAAACACTTGGGGAGCCATTTTAGAATGCTCTAAAGATGAAGGCTTTCCATATAATTTATGATGAGAAATAGTTGCATCTACCGGTATATATACGTAAACTTTATACTCCTCACATAATATTTGATGATTCATACCTTAAAGTACTTTTGTAAATCTTGCACTTAAGTATACTTTAAATAATAACTAACGATACTTTAAAACATAGGTGAGATTAATCCCGACGGTCGTAAAAGTGTCAAGTAAACATGCCGGGCAGCACCATCTGGTCGATCTCTTAATTTTTTTTAATTTTTTAAATATAAAATGATTAAATTATTTTTTTTTAAATTTATATTTTGTTAAAAAAATTTTTAAAATATATAAAACTAATGTAATGGATCAGGCCCAGCATGGCCCAGTGTAACGGATCAGGCCACGCTGGTATGGTCACTGTAGCATTCATGTTGTGCTCCAGCCCGGCCTGTGGTCGTGCCGGGCGGGATGATCCACGGGTTTTCCGACCCGTTTAACATCCCTACCTTCTTGTATAAAATTTTGCTTTAATTTGAATCTTGTATTTTTGCACTATTTCAAATAGGCTCAAAAGTTTGGGATGATGTCAAATTTGGATGCAAAACTACTTTATGATTTAACAGCAATCTAAGTTACAACTTACATAATATATCCAACTTTAAATATGAGGAATTTATCTTAATTAAAACTATCAAAATTAGCTATTCGTTGGATGATTTATTACATGTAATTGTGTTTCATTGAATATTATTATAATTATTATCTGCCAACTCATTTTTCGGAGTTGTACTTTCAAATTTAGTGACCATAAAAAAAAAGTGCATGGTTTTAGTCCTTTTTTTATTTTTCGTTTTTCTTTGTAAGCTAAAGATATTTTGTAGACTACTCAAAGATACAAAAATATTTTTTTTCACATTTTCCTCCAAAGGTAAACAACCAGACTCAAATATTACATTTATAAAAGCCAATTTTTCAAAAGTATATATTTTTTTTAACACTTCGATCAACACTTTATGGACTAAAGAGAAACGCAAATGGCTTTTAGCCCGAGCTCTTTTTTTATTTTGCATGTGTAGAAACCAAATATTCGAATTTTCTACGTGCCCAAAATCACACAATTACTATCGTAGAAGACAAAAATAAAAAAATAAAAAGCTCACAATAACAACCTCAAATAATTTTAAATACAAATTCAATCAACTTCATAAAGAGTATCAAATACTATACAAAGAAAAACTAAAAACCGTCACATAAAAATTTCAACAAAAAACACTTTGTAATAAAAGGTTCACACATATAAGAAAAAAAGAGATAGATTAGATGCCACTCATGTCAAATTGACCTAGCAAAATCTGCTAGTGCAGATCATCTTTCACACTTCTATTACTTTTGAGAGAGACACCCGACACTAGAATGAAAAAAAGAGAAAAGAAAAGTTATTTCTCTCTCTCTCTCACTACTTGAATCTTATTAAACTCATGTGGTCTAACTCTTTTTATTTTTTTATTTTTTTGAGAGAGATAGGTAGCACGCTATTCAGTTCGTTTATTTTATTTAGAAATAAACTTAGCTAGAAATGTGAATCAACTAGGATTCGAACTTGGTTCTCGGATACCAACCATCAAGCCCTTTGCTACTTGCTCTAGGGACGGTCGGTCTCATGTGGCCTAACTTGATTCAGGTAATCCAGCTGAATAAGCCATTTGACTCAAACTTAACTCAAAAGAATAATAAAGACTAATATAAAATTATATCAAATTGGTTCACACAAATACATTTATTAATTCTTGCACAACCGAAAAAAATAAAAATAAGTTTAAGCAGCACTAATTTTTAGCAAGGGCCAACGTACATACGGCAAGTGAAAGTCTCTTTTTTTTTCTTTATTTTTCCTTTTTTTTTTGAGAAAGAGATAGCAGGTAGCACGCTACCTGCTTTATTCATTGGACTGATAAATTAGGCTACAAGTGTGGGCAACCAGGCAAGTGAAAGTCTTGAGAGTGTATTCTCTATCATGTCTAATGCAAGAAACATTTCTTATATATCATTTGTGTTGGGAATTCGGTACTTGTCCCGGTACCGGATCTTGTGAATTCACAATCCACTCTGATACCGACTGTTGTGGATCTGGTACCGATTGTTAGAATTTCACAACGAAAGCGTAAAATCAAATTTTTACCATAAACCCGTCTCCTCAGCAGAAACTGATATAATTATAAAATAGAAAAATATATGGATAAAAGAAGATTCATTAAATAAGAGAAAATTGCACCTGACTCATCTTCTGCAACTCATGAGTAGCTATAATCCGAGTCTTTTTTTGAATCTTTTCTATTTTTCTCTTATCTTTTATAAACCTAAAAGACAATCCTTCATGTACACATATGCACTAGGTGCGCTCGACTCACTATCTCTCTCTCTCTCTCTCTCTTTCTCTCCTGTACGGCAGCCGTACCTAGTACCTACTCACACCCTCTTTGTTTCTTGGCTAATTAATTAGCCACAATGCTCTCTCTCTCTCTCTCTCTCTCTCTCTCTCTCTCTCTATATATATATATATATATATAGAGTCGAACTAGAATACCATCGGTAGTAAACGTGCTATTTTACTATCGATTTATTTTCGATGATAGAGCTTCCAAATTTACGATCGGCTCCTTTAAATATGATCTAAACCATTTAAACTACCTAGAAATCAAATTTCACGCACTTTCGATATTGTTCTTTTATCCATCAAGTGAATAGAAAAATGAATGGCTGAAAATAAATATTCTTTAAAAAATAATGATAGGAGTCTTGTAATCAAGATCAAGGGTATAGATCTTGTTTTAAATAGTTTAAAGAATTTTCTAACAAAAATTCAAATGATTTGAATATCTTTACGCCGTTAAACGAGAAAACGCCTCTTATCGACCATTAAAATTACAAATTTTGAAACCCTTTGATCATCGTGCAAATGATGTCGAAAAGATTTGAAATTTGATTTCTAAACACTTCAAATGGTATAGATCATGTTCAACGGAGCCGATCGTCAATTTGGAAGCTCTATCTTCGAAAACAAATCGGTAGTAAAACGGCTCGTTTACTACCGATAGTATTCTAAAGAAAACTCTATATATATATATATATATATATATATATATATATATATATATATATATATATATATATAACACTCAACCAAAGATCAACCAAAGATGTAGCCAATCTTAATATTTTTAAAATTCCGAGTTTATTTAATATCTAAATTTATCTAAATTTATTTTTAATAGATTTAAATATTAATTCTAATTTAATTAGATTTATACTTTAATTAATATTTAAATTTTAATTTATCTTTAATAGATTTAAATATTAATTCTAATCCAACTTAAATTAATCTACAAATCTAACCAATTTCTAACAATCTGGATTCCATACTGATCACAATTTCCTGCTCTAAGCTCTGGTAAATTGTGGCACCTCCCAGATCATGATCATAGTCGAACGACGCAACGGGTTCATGGTGTTCCAAACAGATTTGCTTCTGCAGCTTTCTCAATCTACCAAGCTCTTCTGCTACATCTTTCATCGAAGGCCTCTCTTCTCTTTTGATGCTTAAGCAAGTTCTCGCAAGCGCAGCAACTGCTTCAATTAGCTCAATTTCCTCATCATCTTTAATCTGATCATCAAGAAGTTCGTAAAGACCATTGATCTCCTGCATAGCAACTAGGAATTTCGACGAAAGGCTCCTGATCTCTTCTTTGGGCCCTTCCAAAGAAACCGCGTTTTTACCCGTGAGGAGCTCTAGTAGAACTACACCGAAGCTATAAACATCACTCTTATGTGTCAATTCCAATGTTTGCATGTATTCTGGGTCTAAATAACCTAGAGTCCCTTGCACCAAAGTGACATACTGGACCTCATTCATTGGAGCTGGCCTCGACGCTCCGAAATCAGCCACCTTCGCCATGAGAAGGTCGTCCAGAAGAATGTTGAGCGACTTGACATCTCCATGAATTATCGGAGGTGATGCTGACGAGTGCAAGTACGCAAGTGCTTCTGCAGACTCTGCCGCTATTCGTAGACGAGTTTCGAAGGTGACAGGGACTCTCGGGCTCCCTCCATGCAGTAACTTGAACAAGGTCCCCTTCGGAACGAATTCGTACACCAACATAGGGACTTCCACTTCCAAACAACATCCGAGTAGCTTAACGACATTTTTGTGGTTGATCTGTGCAAGAATTATCATCTCATTTCCGAATTCCTCCATTTGTACTTTGTTAATAATCTTTGCTTTTTTTATGGCTACGACACGATCGTCTCTTAGAACTCCCTTGTAGACCATACCGTTTCCGCCATGTCCGAGGATATTGCTCATGTCGAAGTTGTTCGTTGCTTCTTCAAGCTCTTCTTTCGTGAATATCGTGAAAGCAAGCCCTTGTTTCTTTCCCATTTCTTCCAACAACAACCTGCCTCCGTGCTGTTGAAAGTACTTTTCTTTAACATCCGTAAGCTTTTTTCTTTCACATATGATGTATATGCATGAACCGATAATCGTAAGAGTGATGACACCTGCAAACAAATTAAAGCCGAACGAATAAATTCATATTCTAATTGTAAATGATCTTTAATTTCCAGGAGAAAGTAGGTTTAGAACAAACCTATAGCCACCTTCATGGGCAGTGTAAGAATGGGATTGCATGTTCCACCTTTGTATAGGTTTCCATTTGTACCTTTGGGGCAGTGACACGTGAAATTTCCTGGCGTATTTTTGCAATGCCCAGGGCATGGATTTGTATTCTTATTTGCACACTCATTGATGTCTGAATATAAGGTGGCATGCAATTGCATGCAATTAGAAATATAATATAATTAAAAATACAATATATAGTTATAAATATACATATTTATTTGATTATATGTAGTAATTAAGAAATGCTAGCTGTGATTATAGATAATTTGTTTGATTGTATGCAGTTGAAAATTATTTTTTAAAAATTTTATTATTTTATTTTATATATAAAGTGGAAAGATTACCTTCATTGTAGAAAAAAAAAAAAAAATTGTTTAAAAAGTGATTATCAAAATAAGCTTATTTTTTGTTTACCTCACTACAACAAAAACGGTTTATAGCGACACTTTTAAATGTAGGTACATGTCAAAAAAGTACTGCTAGCTAAAATTACCGATATTTTTAAAAAGTGTTGCTATATGTGGGGTCGCTAGGTATATAGTGACAGTTAAAGAGTGTCGCTATAATCTAAAAAAGTTCTGCTAATTTACCAACACTTATTTAAGCATTTAGCAACAGCCAAAATTTTATCGCGTTGGCTGCGGTGGCGGAGGAAGACGACAGGAAAGGCTCTTCGTCTAGAATTTGATCAGTGGATTGAGTCAAGAGAGAAGAGAAAATGGTAATTAAATTACTCTTTTTTTTCTTTTTTATTTGTAATCGGGCCAAATGAACTGGGTGTGGTGGGTTGAGTAGTGTAATCTTTTATTTTTGGTTGGATTGGGCTTTATATTTAGGTATTAGTAGATGTTTTTTTTTTAAGTTTTAGTATAAAAGGGCCACTTATCCCAATCATGTGTCACTATAACTTAATTATGTTGTAGTGCCTATCTCTTAAAATATATACATATATATATATATATATATATATATATATCATTTAATTTTTAATACATGCATACCAACTTAGGAAACTAGAGAATTAATGCTAGCTAGGGTTCAGCCCACTTTGGACTATAATTTTATAATTTTGGTCATTTAAATTGGAAGCTTATTATACGAGTTATTTAAATTTTTTTACACAAAATCAAAGAGAAATACTAAATCGTCAATCCAAAGAGAATTGTAGGACTACAATCTTTTTTAATTCAAGAGTTACAATCTTTTTTAAATTTAAAAATTAAAGACAAAATATGATACGGCTGGTACGTAGGATTGCAAATCCTGAATTAAAAAAAGATTTTTGGGTTATAAACTTATTACGCGAGCATTTGGCTACGGAGAAAACTGAATATTTTTATGAGTGATTCTTCTATCCATAATTTTTTTTTAGAAAAAAAATAAAACACTATTTTTCTTTTCTAAAATTCAGGAAAAAACTAAAAAAAATGTAAAAAACAAAACGAGAGAAAAATAATTTTTCAGTCAAAAAAACATTATTTTCAAAAATATATATCGAATACGGTTAGATATGTCTCGAATTCTAGTACCGCAAGGTTTTCTATACCTATTCTGTTTTGATTATCCCATTAAGTTAAGTTTAGATGAGTTTGAATTCCTGATTGTATTAGGATTTAGTCACTATTATAAATATACCCTTTACGTTATTGATTTAGTGCGAGAAGATGAGAGAGGGAATATGAATGTATCTTTAGGATTAGGGTTTTATGAAAGAGGCATATTTTGTACACTACTTTCATTATAATGAAGGTTTTCGCTCCGTCTTCGCCCGTGGACGTAGACCGATGGCCGAACCACGTTAAATATTATGTGCTTTATTTTCTTCTCTCATTTTCGGTGCATCCGACGAACTAGGGGTCTGTTTGGCCTAGCTTCTGAAGAAGTGATTTCTGAAAAAGTGATTTTGGTTTGGAAAAGTGATTTTGGTTAAAAGCTGTAGAGCGTTTGGCAGAGTTTAGATAAAAGTGATTTTTCTAAAGTGATTTTGAAAAATTATTTGGCAAATTTTTTATAATGTTTGCATAAATTAATATATTTTTATTAAATTTTATTTTAAAATAATTTAAATTTGAATTAAAATTAAAATTTTTAAATTCCAAAATTGTACAAAATTTAAAATTTTTATTTTTACATTTAAATTTTAAAATCTAAAATGTCAAATTTGAAATTGAAAATTGAAAATTGAAATTTAAAATTTGAAATTTGAAATTTAAAATTTTAAAATTTAAAATTGAAAATTGAAAATTGAAAATTGTATTTTGAATTTTGAAATTTGAAATTTAAAAATTAGAATTTTGAATTTTGAATTTTGAAATTTGAAATTTGAAATCTAAAATTTGAAATTTGAATTCTAAAATTTGAAATTTGAAATTTAAAATTTGAAATCTACAATTTAAAATTTGAAATTTGAAATTTAAATTTTGAAATCTATTTTTCAAAATTTAAAATTTTAAAGTTAAAATTTAAATTTTAAAAAGTTATTATGAAAATTAAAATTTGAAATTAAATTAAAATTTAAATATTAAAATTAAAATAAAAATAAAAATATGAAGTTTAAATCTAAAATCGAATCGATTTCAAGAAGCGGTTTTTTTGATTAAGTGCTTTTAAAATCAGTTTTTTGATTCTAAAAAGTAGAATCAGATTTTAAAAACGAGTTGCCAAACACTTTATTGAGCCGAAAATCATTTTTAAGCCCAAAAACGCTTTTTAAAAGTTAGGCAAAACACCCTCTAGATCTTCTCGGTTTTAGTTCTGAGAACGCTTCCCGGAAAGAGCTTTCTCATAGAGTCAGCTGGCGGTGCGGCCAAACCAAACGGGGCCAAAGAGGGAGGGGTGGGGGGGGGGAGAGAGGGAGAGATGCAATTAAACCTTGGCACCCATTTGCTAGATAAGGATTGCCTTCATAGCCCTCTGAGCACTTGCATCGATAGCCGATGCCGTTGCCGGTGTTGACGCACCTGCTGTTGTCGCTGGCGCAGGCGTAGGAGGTCCGGCTTCGCTGGGCCTCCTCGCACGACTTGTTTCTCACAGCCCAGTTGAGCACCACCGGCACCTTTTTGTCGTGCAGCGCTCCCGTCGTGACGTAGGAGGTGCTGAAGTTGAAGGCGCCGTCCTCCGCCAGCACGGCGTAGCTGCACGGGCTGAATTCGTACGTGTCGGAGCTGTTGAAGCGGTCGTCGAACGAGACATAATAGTAGTTGATCCCCCTTGGGATGGCCGTCTGGCAACAGCCGATGCCCGAGCACGAGCCGTCGGCCAAGCTCTCCTTGCTCGCACACATGGAGACGCACCCGGTCACGTAGCTGCCCGTTGCGTTGCTCATTGCGATGTAGGCCAGCGTATCACAGCCGACGGTCGTAAACTTGTTGTGGGTGCCGGAGAACTGGTATGGCGACTCCGTGAGGTCGATATACCAGTCGTCGTCGTCCGTCACTTTGCGGCTCGCGACGTTGTAGCACTGGCTCGACACGTAGTTGAAGATGCGGGCCTGGCCCGACGGTAAAGAAATGCTCAAGAGCTCGACGTTGCCCAGGAAGGGCTTGTCGGTGCCGTCGTTACTTGAGTTGCAGCTGAGTGTGAAGCCGTCCTCCATCGAGCAGCCGGGGCCGATGCCGAACGGATACGGGATCTCGACGTCGCCGCAGCGTGGCTGGCACCCCTGCAAGGCATTGGTTGGTGCTGAGGCGGATGCGAGCTGCAATGTCAGGAGTTGAATCAGAAGCAGTCCCCAGATCAGAACAGCAAATCTTCCTCCGGTGGTCACACAGTTTTTCTTAGGCTCCATATATACTTTTATAGTTTCCTCTCTCTCTCTCTCTCTCTCTCTCTCTCACTTTCTCTCTCTCTTTGGATTCAATAACTATTGTTCTACGATTCCTGTTTGATATAGCTAGAGCGAAGGAGTCCTTCTTATAGGGCTAATGGTTAGACCACCGTGCACTACCGAAGATGAAGTATATACGACTCATTCAACAACTTTTTTTTTTTTTCCTTTTTTTTTTAATATAATTCGGAAGCGACTTTTAAGTGAACAATGGTATATGCACGTCCCAAAAACGAATGCAAATTTTATATTTTCTTTCTTTTTCTCATTATTAATGATCATTAATAATTGGATTAATAATTGGATTCTAAGATTATTATCATTAATTAAAGGGAAAACTTCAAAAACCCCTCCTGTGGTTTCGTCCATTCTCACTTTAGTACCCTGTGGTTTAAAACGTATTAATTTACCCTCTGTGGTTTTGTTTTTATCTTTTTGAAAGATTTTTCGTTAATATTTTCTTAAATTATATACAAAAAACTTCAAATAGCCACGAATATTCACTTTAGTACCCTTTAATTTTAACTTTGTCACTAATTTAAGAAAAAAATAATAATAAAATTAATAATAAAAAGATAAAAACGAAACCACCGGAGGGCAAATTGATACGTTTTAAACCACATGGTACTAAAGTGAGAAAACATGAAACCACAAGGGGAGTTCTTGAAGTTTTTCCTTAATTAAAAGAACTAATATTGAATATTAAATTTTGTTATTGTGTGTATGCTTAGACATTCTCGATTGCGACAGGTCTAAGATGGGACTAAGAATTTGCTTAAAATTTTGTTAAAATTTATTTTTTTATAGCAAAATTTTGATACCCTAGATGATCCTATGTGATAATATTTAGGTTTATATTATTTTCGTAGTTAGTTTAATGTTATTCGGTTGCATATTTTAGAGATTGATATTATATATTGTTTTATACAGAATAGATAATTATTACTATTAAACTTAAAAGTATATTTTGTTAGGGCGCGTTTGGATCCATGTAAAACTAGTCTGAAAAAAAAAATTTCAGTTGAAAAATATTCTTCCTTCGTTTGGTTCTCTGTAAAAATTTTTTTTTCCGGAAAACTTATTTTACGAATAAATGGAAAAATCGCGTTTTCGTCGAGCGGAAAACGAAAAGCTACAAGAAAAAAAGTCGCGGCTCACACAACAGTGAACCTAGCTCTCTCTCCCTTTTTAATTTTATATATAGAGAGAGAGAGTTAGACTGAAATCTTATTAGTAGCAAAATCCTATTATTCTTTATCGGTTTTTAGCCTTTGGATCAACTTTTTCATCATTTCTAACCATTGGATTAAATACTATAATGCGGAGATCACTCAACTATAACCGACTAATATCCCGACCCTACAATTTTTTATTCAAAGGTTAAAAACTTGATAGCAAAAAGAGTACTTTACTATTAATAGTATTCCGGTTTTAATTATATATATATATAGAGTTCTGCTATGCTATCAATAGCATGGAGGTCTCCATGCTACCAAGTTTTCCACCGTTAGATCCACCCCTTTGATGATTTTCATTGTTAGATCATACTATTCAACCAACCACCCACTTAACCCTAAGGGGCGGCCCACATCATCCTAACCGCACATCTCTCAATCCAAAGGCCAAAAACTTGGTAGCACCAATGACTTGGTCCTATTAATAGTATAGTAGCTAGCCTAGTTCTATATATATATTATTTTTTATATAAATATATTATTATATAATATTTTATTTATAATTATATAATAATTTATTTTATAATATTATATATATATATATATATATATATATATATATATATATATATATATATATATATATATATATATATAATATATAATAATTAGAGTGATAGAATATATAATAATTATAATATACTAATAATATATAATAAAAAATATATTAAATACCTTTTCATCTATTTTCTTTTTCTTTCAACCAAACAATTTTAATGGAAAACTGATTTTCTTTTCCTACAAACCAAACACAAACTACGTTCCACAGTTTTACGTGGAACCAAACACACCCTTCACTAAAATTAAACTTTAATTAACTAAAAAACGATAAAACACGGGGAGAGAGAAGCCAATTTTTGAATTTTTGTATTTTATAAGATTAGAAGATGTCATGAAAATATTGTTTTAAAATAAATCACTACACCATGGTTTCGTTTCTAATTATAAATAGAGCCAATAATCCCAGAAAGAATTAACAGGTTGTTTGGTTTGGCGTAAAATTAATAAATAAAAAATTTATTTTCAGTAAAAAAAAAAAAACTTTTTTGCTTGTTTAGTTTGAAGTAAAATAATTTTTTCGTAAAAATATATTTACGGATTTAGAAAAATATTTAAGTTTTCTTTTTCTGTTGTATTTTCGGCTGGAAATAAAAAAAAAAACTCAGGAGCAATCTCTCTTACCTTCTCTTTCTCTTTCTCTTTCTCTTTATCATATTAATATACTATTATATATGTGAGATCCCGAATAGTCCTACATATTAATACAGATAGATTAATTGACAGTTTTAATATGTATACGTGGCAGTATTTTCTTTTTTCATGAATAAAAAAATTAACTTTTCAGATATGGCTCTTGATATGGCTCCTTTTTTCATAAATAAAAAAATATTTGAAAAATATTTGATAGCATCAAGTTATTGGATACAAAGTTTGGATGACAAAATATTTGCAAAATATTGGATACCAAGTTTGGATGACTTTACTATAAGTTTTTCACCTACTATTTAAAAATTGATTGGAATTTTGAAAATATTAAGTTTGGATGGCTTTATCACTTACTATTTAAAAAATGATTGGTACTGGATACTTTTTTTCACGAATCATCAATTCTCTTGCACTACAACAAAATATATTTTAGACGATGCTTTTTAAACGACGCTTTCTTCTAGCATCTTTAATATTTAGTATTTGCCGACACTATGATTAAGCGTCGCCAATAAACATATTTTTATCAAATATTTATATAAATTTTCCGACGCTATATTAAAACGTCGCTATATTTATCCCGACATGTTTATTTAACGACTCTTTACACAACACTTTTGCAAGCGTCGGGATTATTTTTGCCGACGCTTTAAAGCGTCGCTAAATATCATTTAAAGTGTCCTTAAATGCAATATTTTTTGTAGTGTTGTATATATGCCTCTTTTCATGGCATAAAACTATAAATACTATTAATAGTATCAAATTATTGGTGCTATTAGTTTATTTTTAAATGAAATAAACAAAGCGGATAGCGTGCTACCTATCTCTCAAAACAAAAAAATCACACTGAAACATAAAAAAAAATTATAATATTTACATCTAAATAAAGCATTATTAGTATTGTTTTCACACACCACTTTTTTGGTACTTAATTAAGCAATAATTTAATTTTCACGACCAAGACCAAAATTTTGTGAGAGTTAAAGGGTTGATCAATTCAATGATCCTAGTGTGAATTATGTGATAATAATTTAATTTTCACAACGAAGACCAAAATTTTGTGAGAGTTAAAGGGTTGATCAATTCAATGATCCTAGTGTGAATTATGTGATAATTTTACTTTTTGGTGGTTTAGGATGGTGCTCATTGTTTCTTTACTTTAAACACTTTGTGAATTAAGTGCCTATAATGGAGATTAATTGTTGTTTTAGAGTCAAAGAGTTTGATCGAAAAAACTCTAATTAAGATGAACACTTTATGTCAAATTGCCCACTAATTTCTTTATTAATACTCTATATTAATGATCGATGGTTTTCTAGTTTTATTTCTACATTGTTCTTCATGTTTAATTTGGATCTCTAACAAATATCTTAAAACATATTATCAAAATCATTTTGTTATTTATTATTTTTGTACACATGAATAAATAATCCAACTTTCTTTCAATTTTCCTTCGTTATTTTTTATGTCAACTTCAAAAATAACTTGCTAGGTTTCTATTTACAATTTACTATTCATTCTGATTACCTATTCTATGGCAACGTACATTTACGCGTATTTGAATAAAAATTTTGCATACAATTGACTTCAATTAGCTAAATTTTTAATTTAATTGCTGATGTTAATTAGCAAGCTTAGTGGCCAAGAAACTTATAAAAAAATCAAATAGGGAACTAAAAAAAAATGATAAGTATCGACGAGTTGATTTTTTTTTTTAATATTTTGTGAGAGAGAAAATAAACTTTCTAAGAAGGTGTAGTGTGCATAATAATATAAGTAAATAATTCAAAATATTATTCTTATTGTAAAATGTGAGACTTTGATTTTGGAATTGGAAACGCGGTATTGTTGCTTGACTAAAAAACATGGTGAAATTCTATTCTAATAATTTAATTAGAATTTTATATGAATCAGGAAAGTTATTCATATCTTACCTTCTATATATTATTCTTTCTAAATTTGCCACACGGCATGACAGCAACATTATCTTTATTATTGAGTACGGGCTCCACCTCGAAACAGTTCAAGTTCTTATATATTTTTCTCTTTTTTTTGCTTGATATGGACTGAAATTTTCTCTTTCTCTATTTGAACCGAACCGATCATTGTTGAGTGCAGGCTCCTCCAAGCGAACTCAAGTCTTCCACATTTTTTATTTTCTTTGCTTGAATCGAATTTGCTTTTCTTCTTACTTTACTTGAATCGAACCCGGTCCTTCATATGTTTCCATCTTTGAACCAAATTTTTTTTTCTTTGTTTGAACTGAATCAAGTGTAGACTCTAACACGAACCGGCTCAAGTTTTTCTTCTTTTTATTTGAATCAAACCAAGTTTTTCTCTTTTTTTTTGCTTGAACCAAATCGAGTCACACCTTTGCATTGAGTGTAACTGCTCATCTTTCTTTCTCTATTCCTTCTACTGCTATCTTCCTTCATCGACAAGATGAATCCTTAGTTAGTTAATTCGCGTTTAATACGCAAATTATTCGCGAATCTTTGGTTATCCGAATTAAACGGATGTTTCCGAATTTTTTCGAAAAGTTTGAAAAATCTTCTTCCTCAAAAAAAATTATACGCGAATTATTCGTGATTCGCCCAAAAAAACGATGCTGGCCGTCGCGATTTTTCAGCCAAGGCGTCGCCGCTCTCGTCGCAGAGCTCGTGCGGTCGTCGTCCTCCTCCTCCGCCGTCCTGGTCGGCGCCGGGAGAAGGAGCCGCGGCTGCAGATCCGGCCTCATCGTCCTCCTCTGCCGCCGCCATGGCCGGCGCCGGGAGCAAGAGCCGCAGCAGTAGATCCGTCGAGGCCGTCTGCGGAAAAAAGAAGAGGAAGCAAAAATCGGAGCTTTTTGATTCATGAATCATGCACGGTCCACGAGGCCAAAGTAGTCTCGTGGACCGCATGAGAGGGAGGTCCAGGTACACACACACACACACACACACACACTCACACTCTGACACACACACACACACACACACACATACATATAGATAAGATTCTTATTTCATATTATCTAATGAGTCCAACTGCTATGTTATTAATAATACGAAGCACTTGATGTTACCAAGTTTTCCGCCGTTAGATTTACCCTTTTAATCATTTTCAACCGTTAAATCATACTATTCAACCAACTACCCACTTAACCTTAGGGGACCCACATCATACTAACCGCATATCCCTTAATCTAATGGCCAAAAATTTGGTAGCACCAATGACTGTGTGCTATTAATAGTATATTAGCCTAGTTCTTATCTAATACCCTATCTTACAATAAAGGGTTGTTTGGTTGCAAGCATTTGCAGTTGCAAATGCGTGCAGCCTCAATTCCTTTGTTTGGTTTACTGTAGTTGAGTTCAACTGCTGCGGTTAAGCACACAAGAAGGTCCAAATCTTTGCGATTGGAACTATATCCAAATTGGCCGTAGTTCCAAGCTGCGGCGGTTGGTGAGGGATAGGATCACCTACAAATTAACAATAATAAATAAATAAATAAATAATATATGTATATAGGTAAATAAAAATCCTTGTAAATAAACTCATACGAATAAAATTTTTTAGACAATACAAGCTTTGTGCAAAAAATTAATTTTTTTAAATTAATTTTATTTAAAATATAAATATAGTTTTTTTTTCTAAATTTTTTTAGTATGTGATCGTGTATTTTAATTTAATAAATTTTAATTAATTATAATTATTAAATTTGATAAAAAAAAATAGAGAATCGTTAAAATTTTTAAAGTTTGATTTACATATTAAAATTAAATAAATTAACAATTTTAAACGTGTCGATTAATAAGTTGAAGAATTGTTGAAAAATATAAAAATATTATGTATATCTACTTATTTATTCATAAATAGTAAATTTAAAGATTAATAAACTTATACAATTATTTTATGTTTAGTGAAGGCAATCTCACCACTCTATCTGAAGAGGTGATAAAATTCAGAAATACAACTATCAGCTTTATATTACCAAACAGAAAAAATATAACTGCAGCAATTGCAATGCGTAAAACCAAACAGACTAGATGTAGCTACAATTGCAGCATTTACAATTGCATGTATTTTCAACTACATTGTTTCTACAACTACATCCAACCAAACAGCCCCTAATTCTCTTTACCCTTCATTCTTATCTTTTTTTTTTTATATGCTTCACGAAAAAATCGTGTGATGAAAAGATAACCACCTAATTAAATCCCCGTTTTCGTAAATCATAATACTCGATCTCCTATCCGTTTTTCTCTCTATTCCCATGCCGTTTTTCTCTCTTCTCTTCCCCCCACCTCATCTGCTGCGCCCAGGAAATGATGGTGGAGATGGAAATTTTACCTATTTGGATACATGAAATGATGGTGGAGATGGAAATTTTATTTATGTCACATTGTCGTCTATTTATATCACTTCAAAACTTATATTTTATTTTTTAACTTTTTTTTCATTGAATGAAGAAATGATTATGAGTATTTATAAGCGCTGTATTTTTTTAATAATATTATAATTATATTTTTTATTACTGTAATACTCTATTTCATATTCACTTTTATCTTCCACACCTTTATTCCTTCCATATCTCCTTCCACTAGGGGTGGAACTGGGCCGAGTATGGGTCGGGTAATACTATGCCCAAGCCGGGCCCAAAAAAAATATTGGGCTTCGGGTCGGGCTTTTATTTATTTTTAAATAAAAATTAAAGCCCGGTCCAAGCCCAACCCAATACCCAATACCCATCGGGCTTTGTGGAGGCCCATTTTATGTATTTATTTATCATATAATACATAAATTTTTTTATTGTATAAAATTAAAATAAAAAAAAATTTATTATGATATTTTAAAATTTTAAAATTATACTTAAATTATGTACATAAATTATAGAACGTCTAATTATGTACATAGAATTAACTAACTATATATAATAATACTATTTAATATATTCTAATATGGAACTAAATATTTTGTTAATATATAATATATCTTCATATATATAAATATATATCATTAATAACAAATTAATAACATATACTATGATATACTTTCTTTTATAGATATATATATATATATATATATACTTTCGTGTCGACCTCGGGCCGGGCTTGGACATGCCCAAATAGGCCCAATTGTTTTCAGGCTTAAATTTTTAAGCCCGGCCCGAACCCAAAGTTATATTTTTCATACCCAAAGCCCGGTCCAAATATGGCCCATCGGGCCGGGCCTTGTTTAGACTCGGTCCCAATTCCACCCCTACGGCAACAAGACCTTTGATGGATGTAGGGATGTCAATGGGTATGGATACCCGAAATATTACCCAAATCCGAACCCGAACAGGGCAGGTTTATTCGAGCTAAACGGGTATTGATTCGGTTATGGGTATAGAAAATAAAAACTCGATGGATATGGATACGGATATGGATTTTGTATTTACCCAACCCGAACCCGAACCTGAACCCGAACCCGACCCCGAACCCGAATAAATTATATATATATATATATATATACATAATTTATTTTTATTTATTTATATAATATATAAAATATTTAATAATTTTTATCTCTTAGATCTTTATTCAATGGTGTGGATTTTTAAAACCCGCCAGGTTCGGGTTTCGAGTTTTTTGTCGGGTACGAATATGAGTATGAATTTTTAAAACCCGCCGGGTTTGAATCCGGATACGGATTTTAATTTGGTTTTCGAATTCGGGTTCGGATTTTTAAAAATCTGACCCAACCCGATCCGTTGACATCCCTAGATGGATGGTATAATTAATGTCCGCGTGAAGTTTTGCCACCAAACAAAAATTGAAAAACTCATCTTGCACCAGATCTTCGGAATCAAGTTTGATTGCCAATGAGGATGGTGTAGCTAGAAGTTGATCAGGTCCTGGATCTTCATGCAGTGGGAGGGATCCTGGCTCGCCATACCAACATAGAGTAGGTGTGAGAGGATATGTAGAGAATCTGCGCGCGGGTGAGGGAGGGAAAGAAATAAACTTAGCTAGAAGCGTGAATCAGGATTGACTGGGTCTGCATCAACCACCAGTGCTTTGTCACTGCTTCAGAGACGGTCGGTGACGGAAGGTAGAGTTGAGTAGGATGGGGGAGGTAGGAGAGGAGACTTAGGTTCCAACGGGAAGTCACCTACACGATATAATTAACAATCGGAATAATTTGTCACTTTGAAAATAAACAAAATTATTAGGTTGTCACAATTTTAAGTTAATCACAGGACAAAAGAATATTGATCTATATTCATTCTGACTTTGCCCCTGAGAATATCCAGTAAATTAATTTTACTGTGACATGTAAGATAGTTAATTATCTAATTAAAAAGAAAGCGTTACTTGTACGTTCAAAAGTTGAGAATAAATTTTATACTTTTTCATCTAAGAATTTAAACACTGTATTTGAATTTTAATATTAAAAAAAGTATTTGATAAAACCAGTGTGGAAACAATTAATTGGCCCAACCTTGTACGGAGTAAAATAAAGATTTACATCTATATACTTTAAGATATACAAATTAAAACTATTGCTAAAATAAGAATAGTAATATAGTGGTTTTATATTAAAATAACAATTTTAGAAAATAAATTTAATAATTTTTGGCAGCATAAATTTTTTTAATTATATATTATTATTCCCATATATCAAATAATTGTTGAGTGAGTAGAGAATTTTTTGTCTGAGAGATTTCATCCATGATGTGAAATACTAACATCCACCTCATGAAAAGTTCTAAAATATATCCGTTGTATTATTAATGTGGAACGTTATCAACCAGTCAGATTGTTTCTCTTTGATTTATCTGCCCCATCATGATTATTAGAATTTCTTTTATATTTTATACTGAAATAAAAAAATAATTAATTGTTAATAAATAATATGATTGGATTGAATTATAGTAGAATCTCTCGCGGCTTATTCAAGGTTTTAGATTATACTTTTGAGCGGTTGACTGACTTGTAGCAGTCAATCTTTGACAGTGATGGCCTAACCACTGGCTGTATATGAAGCACGAAAGGTAGAGTAATCGAAGAAGTTGAATCCGAAGAGAGTGAGAGAAAGAGAGCACAACAATAATCCAATACTATGGAGCCCGAAGAAAACTTTGTTACCACCAGAATAGTTATTCTGTGGACACTGCTTCTGATTCAGCTCCTGACATTGCCGCTTACATTCGCGTTAGCAGCAACCAATGCCTTGCCCGGGTGCCCGCAACGCTGCGGCGGCGTCGAGATCCCGTATCCGTTCGGCATCGGCCCGACCTGCTCGATGGACTTCAGCTTCACACTCAACTGCACCTTCAGCGACGGCACCTACAAGCCGTTCCTGAATAACATCGAGTTCTTGAACATTTCCTTATCATCGGGCCAAGCCCGCGTCGCCAACGGGGTGTCGAGCCAATGCTACAACGCCACGAGCCGCAACGTGACGTATAACGACTGGCAGATGAACCTCGCGGCGTCGTCGCCGTACCGGTTCTCCAGCACCCTCAACAAGTTTACGACCGTCGGCTGCGATACACTGGCCTACATCGCAATCAGCGACACGGCGCATAGATACCGGAGCGGGTGCGTCTCCGTATGCGAGGACGAGGAGAGCTTGAGCAACGGCTCGTGCTCGGGCATCGGCTGCTGCCAGACTGCCATACCGAAGGGGATAGGATACTTCGCCGTGCGGTTCGACGACAACTTCAACAGCTCCGACACGTACCGATTCAGCCCGTGCGGCTACGCCGTCCTGGTGGAAGAAGGCGCCTTCAATTTCAGCACCTCCTACATCACGACGGGTGCTCTGCGCGGCAGAAAGCTGCCGGTGGTGCTCGACTGGGCTGTGAGAAACAAGACGTGCAGGCAGGCCCGGCGAAACAAGACCTCCTACGCCTGTGTCGGCGACAACAGCGAGTGCGTCGACTCCGGCAACGGCCCCGGCTATCTATGCAATTGCTCAAAGGGCTATCAAGGCAATCCTTATCTACCTCATGGCTGCCGAGGTTTGGATTTCTCTCTCTCCCTCTCTCTCTCTCTCTCTCTCTCTCTCTCTCTCTCTCTCTCTCTCTCTCTCTATATATATATATCTAGAGATTAATCAAAGTAGAAAGGGTTAATTGCATATAGGTTCTTACAAACCTAATGAATTATAAATATATACCTACAAAATTCAACTTTCATATGTTGTTTCTACAAAAGTCCTAATATTTTCAAATATATCTTTGTCGTTAGAATCCGTTAGAAAAATTTAGTTAACCATAGGTTAAATACTTAATCTTAATTAGTTTATGCGATAACTTGATATTTTTATTCTCCTTATATTATACTGTAGTGACTTTTGAATGGATATTTGTAATGACAAAATTGACATTGTACTTATTTACTGTTAAAATATAAATGGTTATCTAATGATAATGGTTCTTTGATGATAACAAATAAGAAGGATATATTTAAAAATATTATAGTAACTTTTGTACCAATAATATATGAAAATTAAACTTTATAGAAAATTTTTTGCAATTCATTATATTTGCATGAAATCTGTATGCATTTAACTTTTTATGGCAATTAGTATTTTTATTTTTCAATTTTTTTAGAAAAATAAAAATTTTAATTCTTCATAAAATTTGGGAACCAACTTTCTAAAAAAAAAAAGGTTCATTTTATTAGTTTTAAAAGAAAATATTAAAAAGATAGTGGAAACCAAATATATGCAAAAGTCCCAGAGGCTTCCCAAGAGGAAAGGGGAATTTGGGATGAGGATAACCGAGAACATTACTTTGGCGAAGATTCCAATAATAATTGAAGCAAAAAAGCATAAAAAATATATTTCATACAAAATGACTTGACTATTTTATCTTCAATAATTTAGTAGGTCACCTATCATTTTTAGCGTAAGTGACAAAAAATTTTAATAGTTGATATTTAGCCTCTGTTTGGTTGGGGGTTAAGGGATGAAATAACCCCTTAATCCCTATATTATTTTCAAACACTTTTAAAAATATGTGGGGTTAGCTAACCTCACCTCAAATGGGTTATCCCGGCTTAACAAATTCTACCTAACCCTACCAAATTCCAATCAAATATTATTTTCTATTCATAATAATTCACTATCCTTCTTATCCCACCTACTCAAACCAAACACTATTTTTCACTATCCTGGACTAACTCCAATCCCTAACCAAACACAAAATACTCTAATCCCATCTTAACTCTGAACTTAACACTATCCCTGAAATAACTAATTTTTTCTGAACCCCGAACCAAACGGTAGCTTAAAGTTTCAAGTTCGAATCCTATTTGATTTATAATTTTAGCTAAATTTATTTTTGAAAAAAAAATAAACGAATCGGATAGTATGCTATGTTTCTTCCTCAAAAAAAAAAGAAGGGTAGGTCCTCTTTCAAATTTTAAAAATAAAACTCAAATCAAATAGCCCGACGCGACACGTACATAAGTCTCTGGTTAAACTTCCAATTTGAGACTTTGTATTAATCCTTGAACATTTTGTGATGGAATTATAATTGGCTATATATATAGTAAGTTAATTTTTCCTGCGAATTTTTCTGTTATTTATTGGGAAACAGATATTGATGAGTGTGCAAACAAGGATGTATCTCCGTGCTCTGGGGTTTGCCACAATACACAAGGTGGATACAACTGTTCATGCCCACCTGGTACACATGGGAACCCATATAATGGAACCTGCTATCAGAACCAGAACCAGAACCAGAACCAGAAACTTCCACTAGCAGTGAAGCTGGTGGCTACTGGTGAGATTTTTAGTTTTTAATTTAATTTTTTATTTATAACTTTTTTTATGAGTGGTAAATTATATGAAACAATTATTATTCTCAAAATGCTTAAACTTTTAGAGTACAATAGTTGTTTATATTTTCTTTAACATGGTATCAGAGTAAGAGATTCTGAGTTCGAGACATGTCGTGTCTCTAGCATAATCGGTTTCCTTCCATTTAATTCAAGTCCCAATTATACGTCCATCAAAACGTCTTGAGCCTAAAAATAAAAAAAAGTATTAAATATAAAAATACAGTTATGTATTCAAACTTGAGTCTCGGTTATCAACCACCAAGCCCTTTGTCTCACACCCCAATAGTTCCACATCGGATAGGAATAGAATTGTCATTGGGTTTATAAGAGACTTAGACACTAGTAATAATAACTGAGTTTAAGTATTTTAGGCCGGTGGTTGGGCCCAACAAGTTATTATTGCTAGTGGGCTAGGTCGTTGCATTTGGTATTAGAGCCGGTTTACCGGCTAGACATATGTGGCGAGTCTCGGCTGAACCAGAGTCTGGATGATGGACTAGCGAGACGAGTCTCACATCACTTGGTGATCGTGGGCTATGTGTGTGATTAGACTGACGAGAACGTCAGGACCTTAACGCGGAGTCGCGACACACGTTTAGTGGGGTGGGTTGTTGCACTTACACTCGGTCTTGCAGAACAGTTGTTTGATTTAATTTAATAGTGAATGTTAGGATTTGTGCCTAACAGCTCATTGAATAAATAATTTGAAGTACATGCCGTGATGGGATTTTGCCAATGCATGCTCCACCAAAAAGAGAAAGCAACATCTTGACCTGGAGGGAATGACTTTGACTTGAAGCTCTTCTTCACCATATTTCATAGAAAACCCGGGTTAAATTTGTTCTGTGCCAGGCCGTGTAGGGCTGATGGGCCTAAATCATTGGCCCAGTACGGCCCAAAAGTTTGGACCAAACTGAGTCGATACGGATTCCAAGTATATGTCCCGGCCCATTTTACATCCCTATCGGAGTTTGTTGAATTATTATTTTTTTGAGAGAAAAGTAGCATGCTATCCGTTTCGTTCTTTTTTTTTTTTTTTTTAAATTAAACTTAGTTGAAAATGTAAATCAATTAGAATCCGAATTTGGAATTTTGGATACCAACCAGCAAGTTTTTTGCCACTTGCATTGGGGACGATCGATGAATTTGCCAAATTATTGCTCTCAAACTGTTGGTCACTGTTCACAGAAAGAGAAATGCTAAGCCTACAAAGATGATATAGAAACCCAGCAAAGATAATATTTCGTCGGTACGATATTATTCTAAATGCAAAAGAATGGAAGGATTCCATTAGAGCAATGCTTCAATACACCATAAGTATTAAAATTAAACTCTTAATTAGTAAAGGGTATAGTTGGATTTTACATAAAGTAACCTATTAAATAGGTTACCAATTTGAATTTGTTAATATGACAATATTGGAAAAAAATTAGTAGTGTATACTAAATTTGTCAGCATCTTTTATTTAGTTTTGTTACTTATCAAATTAGATAATAGCCAATTTGTTAGGTATCAAATTCAAAAAAATATTGAATTTAAATTTAAAGTTTTAAAGTTGGTATTGTAATGTAAAATTTTAATTTCAAAATTTATATTAAACTTTTAAATTTTGAATCTACATTGTACTTTTAATCTGAAAACCAAATTTTAAAATTTGATTTAAATTAAAATTTTGAATTTGAACTGAAAGTTTTATTTTAAATTTGTGTCTTATACTTAAAAATTGAATTTGATTTATAATTAAGTTTGTTATGTTGCTTTGTATTTAAATTTATAATTTAGTTGTAATTTGAATTCCAATTATTGTTGTAGGTATTTGAGAAGGTTATAGTATTTTTTAGTTGGATAAAATTGATTTTTTATGCCAAAATATTTTTTTATGACCAAAATACCCTTTAAATAGGTACATGGTGAATGGTACCTATGCCAAAATAGTAAGTAGCCTCTAGAATTATATTACATCTCAACCATCCATGTAAAAAAATAAATGGTCAAGATTTACAGAAAATTTAGATGGTATAATTAAGAGTTTAATTTTAATACTTATGGTGTATTGAAGCATTGCTCATCTCATAATACAGGGGACTTCTAAATTCTAACCAGGACACAAAATTGGACTTTAGACATAGTAATTTGAGATGCCATGTTAAAAAAAAAAAAAAAACAGAGTGAAGGACACTTGTGGTGGGACTAGGACTCAAAACTTTTCAAAAGTTTGGACCACCTTTTGAAACCAATAATACTTCAGTGACTAAAATTAAAGTTGCGCAATATTAACTAGGACTGAGAGTGTAATTAACTCATGCATATATAAATATATATATGTTGTTGATCTGACGCGTTTGATCTCAATGCAGGCATTGGCACGAGCCTCCTCCTCATTCTAATTATCATCTTATGTATTCATATCATATGTGAAAAGAGGAAGCTTATAAAAGTTAAAGAGAGGAACTTCCAAGAATATGGAGGTAAGCTATTATTGGAAGAAATCGGAAAGCAGCAGGGCCTTGGATTCAAGATATTTACAGAAGAAGAGCTCGAACAGGCGACAAACAAGTTTCACAGAAACAAGGTCCTAGGGCATGGAGGCCACGGTACAGTGTACAAGGGAATTCTCAAAGACAATCGTGTTGTAGCCATAAAGAAAGCTAAGATTATTAGCGAAAGACAAAAGAAAGAATTCGGAAAGGAGATGCTTATTCTTTCCCATATCAACCATAAAAACATCGTTAAGCTCCTCGGATGTTGTTTGCAGGTGGAAGTTCCCATGATGGTGTATGAATATGTTTCCAACGGGACGCTATTTCAGTTGATCCATCGCAATAGCCACGAGATTCATTTATCTTTGGAGGCACGTCTGCGAATAGCTCTCGAGTGTGCAGAAGCACTTGCGTACTTGCATTCGTTGGCATCCCCTCCGATAATTCATGGAGATATCAAGTCCTCAAACATCCTTTTGGATGATCATTTTACGGCAAAGGTCTCTGATTTTGGAGCTTCTATGCTCGCTCCAAGGGATGAAGCTCAGTTTGTCACATTCGTGCAAGGGACTTGTGGTTATTTAGACCCGGAGTACCTACAAACATATCAATTGACTACTAAGAGTGATGTTTATAGTTTTGGTGTGGTTCTTTTGGAGCTCATCACCAGTAAGAAAGCACTTTATTTTGAAGGAAACGAAGAAGAGACGAACCTTTCGTCAAACTTCTTATCTGCTATGAAGGAGAATCGCTTTGGTGAACTTCTTGATGACCGGATCAAGAACGATGAAGAGATGGGAAGGATTAGCGAAATTGCTCAACTAGCGAAAGCTTGCTTAAACGTCAAGGGAGAAGAGAGGCCCCTGATGAAGGAAGTAGCGGAGGAGCTTGACAGATTGAGAAAGATGAAGCAACATCCCTGGGATCAACATAGTAACCCCACAGAGATAGAGAATTTGTTTAGCAATCCCTCAAGCTATTGTGAGGCAGAAATCTCCAGCCATTACAGTTTAGAGAAGAAAGCTGTGCTAAATATAGAATCTGGACGTTGATCCTATTTAGTCAAATGCCTAGCGACAAACTCCTATGTCCCTTTCATTATATATATATAAAGTTTTAAGTGTATTAGGGTAAAGTGTATAAATTATCTCATAGATCCATGTAATTTGAACTTAGACATAACATCTTTGAACTTTTAGATGTAATGCAGAAAAAGCAAAATTCAGATGCTACACTGTTAGAACTAAAACCGAGAAGATCTAGTTCGTCGGATGCGAAAATACTCAAAAGAGATTCGAAAAAAAGAGAAGAAAATAAAGCATACAATATTTACGTGGTTCGGCCATCGGCCTACGTCCACGGGCGAAGACGTTGCGAAAATCTTCATTAGAATCAAAGTGGTGTACAAAATATGCCTCTCTCACAAATTCCTAATCTCAAAAAATACACCCATATTCCCTCTCTCAACTTCCGCACTAAATCAATAGCAGAAAGGGTATATTTATAATAGTGGCTAAATCCTAATACAATCAGGAATACGAACCCACTAAGATTAGGAATATTCCAATAAAATTAGGTATAATCTAAACTTAACTTAATGGGATAATTAAAACAGAATAGGGATAGAAAATTTTGCGGTAATAGAATTCGAGACATATCTAACACTCTGTTTTTCAAGTATTACCAACGCAGAAAAGCCTCCAAGAACATCAAACTCACTTCTTACTAGGGGGAGGCAGTTGTACAGATAATCATATGGAGTCTTTAACCTAACGCTGATGTCGAAACTTACAGGGACATGAAAATACAACAAACACTATCCGATAAACATTCGGCCCCCCATAGAATCTACCATGCATGTTGAATGCGCATTCACCATTATGCGGAATCCACCAAAGCAATGGTCGAGTAACACTTGCCACTGCAAGGACTCTACCAACTACAGCAATTTATAAGCAACACTACTCCCCTTACAAGAAATTTACCTAAAAGATATATAGGAGCAAAATAAGAATAAATCCTTCTTCTCAGACTAAAGTAGCTAGAAAACTCAATTCGATCAACTTAACTTTTTTTTTATCATGAAATTACATATATATATATATATATATATATATATATATATATATATATATATATATATATATATATATATATATATATATATATATATATATATATAGGCTAGGACTACTATCTTATTAATAGGATAGGAGACTTGTTCTATCGAGTTTTTAACCCTTGGATAAGAAATTGTAGGGTTAGAATGATATTAGTCGGTTAGAGTTGAATGATCCTAGGATTGAGTGGTCTTTGGAGTTATAGTATTTAATCCAATGGTTAGAAATGATGATAAGAGTTGATTCAAAGGCTAAAAAATTGATAGAATGATCTTTCATATCCTATTAAAAGGATAGTTATATATATATATATATATATATATATATATATATATATATATATATTTCATAAAATACCTTTCAATTTTCTCATTAACTCATCACAATTTTCATAAAAACCTGAAAGACACCCCTAGAAATATTAAAAGACACATATTATGCTAAACTATTTTAATTCTTTTTTGAGAAAACAAATAGACTCATAATAAATCTAAAGGCCACACAAACACTCAATTATTGAGTAAATGTTTCATCCACCAATTCCTAGGACGGTGTCAAAATCACTCTACGTTTAATTTTAAAAAAAAAAAAAAAACCTAAATCATTGGTTGGTTTGTGTAAAGTCATGTGCAATGCATTATTTTTCACCACAAACAGGCAAGGGTATCTAGAGGGCAACATTAGATCTTTTAAAAAATGTAAGGGTTAACTTGTCTAAGTTAAAAGTTGAAAGTGACGGATTATTGACGCTAACCATTAATCCTAACAACCTCGAGTTATTAGAAAGGGAAGACCAATTCGCTTAAAGCGTACCGACACAGTACTTATAGGTTTTGATTGTGACTCCACCATGCAACCCCGGTCTCTGCCAAGTAGCTTGTAAGCTTTTATTGTAACTTGTCCATCCTGACCTCTACTGCTTATCGCGCAAACTTCAATTATGGCTTGACTCAATCCAGTCTCATGCAAGTGACAAAAAATTTGATGGTTGATACTCACGATTCCAAATTTAAAGTTTTTATATTTATATCTAAATTGTTTTAAAAATAATAAACTAAATGATAGCATCCTACTGTTCTCTCTCAATAAAACAAAAATTGAAGAAATATATATGTAGTTGGCATTATAATAACTATATCTGTTTCTAATTCATTTAACGGTATACAGCCGCGAGTGCTACAAGTATAAATTTTTTATTTAGTTGCTAAATTATGGTTAAAAGTTAAAGCTGCGTTGGTAGATTCTATAATTCATAAATGTAGGAGGGTGAGATTAAATATAAACATGCATGATTCATCAAAAATTCGTTTCGGTGCATGAGGCTTATGAATGCACCGGGTCCAGGGAAGATTTTTCCAAAACCGTTTATTATTATTTTTAATTAATTTAGCTGGAGGTGCACGCAATGGTCGTGATGAGTAGCGAATATCGAAGGATGGTTTAATCACCGTCCAATCAATTCAGATAGAGACGTCGACGGTGGATCTCGCGCGAGAGCATACTCACCACACACACACTCCCTTTGGATAACCCTTTTTTCATATTCCAATTTTACCCTCGGCATCAGTGCATTTTACACAATAATCTCATATCTTTTTGTGATTTATATTTTTCATCAAAATGCACCAAAAACCCCCCTAATCTTTCGCTTCGTTGCAAATGAAAATCTAAAATTTAGCAATGGGAACCATTTTATAAAATAATTCACTTTTTTCATACAAAGTACTAATTATATAATCATTTTAATAGCTAAATAATAATATACAATCACATATAGATTTTTAAAATAAAAAAAAATATTTTATATATCATAACGTACATGAAATAGTAACACAAATTGGAGATAAATTTAGCCTATTATTTAGTCATTATAATAAACTATTATAATTTAAAAATATAAATACATTTTTTATTTAAAATTATATAAGATAACATGTAAAATATGCCATAAAAAACTGACCATTTAATTAGTAAATTTTATTGAGAAAAAGTAAAAAATCAGATAAAATTTAAAAGTGAGAAAGTGCGAAATTATATGGTACTGCAGTTAATAGGTGTGAAATCCAGATGGATGGTATTTAAAGTTGTTTTTTAAATCATTGGTGTATAAACCAATTCGAAAACTTATAAAGGTTAGGGGTTCTTTGTACATTTTACCATTTATTTATTTTATTTTTTATTTACAAGTAAACCTTCGTCCTCCCCACCTCATTCACTTCTCCTTTTCTCTTTCTCTCTCCTTCCGAGGTCGTCGCTCCTCTCTCTCTCTCACTGCGTCAATGGCGAAGGATCCTGTACGAGTTCTCGTCACTGGAGCCGCAGGTATCGATCGCTTTATCCTCGATCCACTCGATCTTTGCTTCTCCTAGTAGAAGCTGACGATCTTCGTAATTTTTTGATCAACTGGTCTCAGATTCGGTAAAGTTTGGAGTTTCGAGCTTTAATTTGCGCAGTAGAGAGCTTCTTTAGCTGTGATCTGTAACTGTTATGCGATTTCTCTGTGATTTTGTTATTGGAGTGTTGCGTATTAGGCGAAGTGTTTGATCTGATAGAATTAGGGTTTATTTATGGAGAGGGTTTAACAGAAGGGGCTATATTTCTTCACTGTTTGAGTGTTCTTCTTTACCAAAGAAATTAATAACCATTTTGTGGGTCGAAAAATGGGTAATTTGAACCACTAGTCCCTTTTATTTTAGCCTTACTTCAGTTTGGTCATCCAAATCTTAAGTTAGATATTTGACCTCTCAAACTTTTGAAAGTAGTTCACTCAAGTTTGTAAGATAGAAAATTATTATTTGCACTCAGATGCAACTGTCAGCCCTCCATCTATCCCATTTCGTATTTTAATTAGGGTCCTTTTGGGATTGAGGGCCATCTAACTCTGGTAGATAAAACGGAGTTAGGGCGAACCCTTGTAGGGATATACTTCTTTGTTTTTTCACTGGAACCGCAAAAGATATATCTGATATGAGCAACACGATTTTACATATAGAAGCAAACAGGATATTTTTTTTTATCGTACTTTTTCACTATATGTAACGCAATCTCCCTACAATTCCAAACAAATCCTCAGTACAACAGTTAAGTTGCGGCCTCTTTCTAGTTAGAGATTAGGTGGTTGGATTCTGTGAATGAAATGGACGGAAGGCCTAAGGACTTGTGGTGACTGCATATGTCGAAGCATCGGGCGCCGGCAATAAATTTTCTATAAGTTAAGAACTAAAATGGAGCACTTCCAAATGTTTGAGGTGGTTAATGTCCAACTAAAATTTGAGTTTAAAAGAAGTTAAGAGACTAGAAGTGCGGTTTGGTCGTTGGAAAAGTGCATGATGAATTCGTATGTCTTTTGTTTAATGTGTACTTAGAATTCGTCACAAGAGAAAATATTGCTAATGATCAATTATGGGCTCATTTCTCGTTGAGGAGCAAAGTGATCTCATAAGCCTTTTAGAGTAATGAGAAATAGAATGTCAGTAAGAGTTCTTGTTTAGAACAGTAAAGAGTAACCGGAGAGTTTTAGTCACTGTTGCACTCTTTTTATTTGAGATTGGCCCTAACTCTTGTCTCAGTTGGAAGTGATAAATAGGTAGTATTTGTAAAGCATTACTGCTTTAGTTTTGTCCATTTAATGTGTTTTTGATTTATGAGTGAAAAGAAATCAAATATAAGTTGTGGACTTACATTATAAAATAATTAGACCTTTCTTCCTTTAGGTGGTTTCCGAGGTCTGCCTTCATTTCAAGCTTTAACTATTATGTTGTTGTTAATCTTTCATCTACGCATTCACATGCTATGGATTTGCTTCAATTTTGCAGGGCAAATTGGATATGCACTTGTTCCTATGATTGCTCGAGGTGTTTTGCTGGGCCCCGACCAGCCTGTTATTCTGCACATGCTCGACATTCCACCTGCTGCAGAATCTCTTAATGGGGTTAAGATGGAGTTGGTTGATGCGGCGTTTCCTCTTCTTAAGGGTAGAATTTATTATTTTCTTTTGCTCGTATGCTAAGATCTATCTAATTATGAATGCCATCCTTTTTCTTTTAGGTGTAGATATCATCTTTTTTGTTCTGATGATGAGCTTTTAATCGTATTTCAGGAGTTGTTGCAACAACTGATGTCGCCGAGGCTTGTAATGGGGTCAACATAGCTGTGATGGTCGGTGGATTTCCTAGGAAGGAAGGAATGGAAAGAAAGGATGTTATGTCAAAAAATGTTTCAATTTATAAATCCCAAGCCTCTGCCCTTGAACAGCATGCAGCTAAAAATTGCAAGGTATCAAAGGCTAGAGATTCAACCTATATTTCTCTGTTCTGTTTGAAACTCAGTAAACTGAAAGAGTAAATGAACATCTTGGTCACTTCAGGAATTTGAAGCCATGGTTTTGTTGTTCTGATCTTGATTTGACGTGTTGGCTGAAACTTTGAAACATATACAAATTGTATTTCTTTACTCAGAATGAATCTAAATATGGCTTAGCTTTAGAACATCGGCCCTAATCAACCAAAATTGACTTGCAGAACATTTGATATTGATGTTGGTTTTCTATATTTAGCATCCTGATCTTTCTGATAGACAACAAAATAATAGTTTGCTATGTTATTCTTTACATGATTTTCTACTGTTGCTAGTGTATTAGTACTTATTTTTTTTATTGCTAGTAATCAGTGTATACTTGTTGGTGACTAATCTCTTTCAATGTAGGTGCTGGTTGTAGCCAATCCTGCAAACACCAATGCATTGATCTTGAAAGAGTTTGCCCCATCCATCCCGGAGAAAAACATTACTTGCTTGACGCGGCTAGATCATAACAGGGCACTGGGTCAGATTTCTGAGAGACTAAATGTTCAAGTTAGTGATGTGAAGAATGCAATCATCTGGGGCAATCACTCTTCAACTCAGTATCCTGATGTGAGCCATGCAACCGTAAAAACTCCAAGTGGGGAAAAGCCTGTCCGTGGACTTGTCTCTGATGATGACTGGTAAGTTTGCATAGCGCTGCACATTTAGATATTTTTCTAGTGATATAATTATTTTAATAATTGTTATTTGATTTATTGTCTTGCACTTGATAGGCTAAAGGGAGAGTTTATCACAACGGTTCAACAACGTGGTGCTGCAATCATAAAAGCAAGAAAACTCTCCAGTGCTTTATCTGCTGCAAGTGCTGCATGTGATCACATTCATGATTGGGTGCTTGGGACACCTGAGGTTAGTTTCTCATACAATTTGTTTGGCCCCTGTTGTTTTGTTTCTTTATGGAAAATCATTGAAGCTCTCATCTCATTGTTATAGGGTACATGGGTTTCCATGGGTGTGTACTCTGATGGTTCATACAATGTGCCAGCTGGGCTTATTTACTCTTACCCTGTTACATGTCGTGATGGGGAGTGGACGATTGTTCAAGGTATGTACATTGTGGGGACCTCTGATTTAGCAAATTATATGCATAAATTTTGTGTTAACTTCATATTGTAAAGGCCATGGCCTATGGTCTATTGCCACACCAGCTTTCTTGTCGTGGTTGCGAGGTGCAAGACTACCAACCGACTAATATAAATAACATTATTGATGTTGTGATTGTTTAAGGCTGTTTACTAGACTACTTATGGAGAAGCTCTTGGTGTGACAAAATTATATACCAATTAATATTAGAAAAATGAACCCATGCCTTAATCTGCTAATGCTACTTTCATATCAATTACTGGAGCCAAGATTCTTTTAAGTCATATCTATAAATATTGTAGCAAGCTACACATGCTTGTATGATTTGCGTGTGTTTTTTTTGCCTTTATTCTGACAGATCACAAAAAATAAAAAGACGTGTAGAATTGGCTGTCTGTGTATTTTTGAAAATGTGAGCTAGTCATCCTTGGTTTGACCACAAAGTTGAGAAACTTTTACTGGCTAGACTGTTCGATAAACTTGTTATGTGACTTTTTCGCTTTAATTCAATCACCAGCTGTCCATGAACTTCACTGGCATATTCGCTAGTCATGTCACAATGCTTAACAGCCGTAATGCACATACTAAACAGTACAGAAAGATTGAAATGACTATTCAAATTCCGATACTTGTTGTGGTTGCATGCTTGTATATTTATCTTGCCTTGTGATAGGATTCATAGACTACCAGAATTTGATCTTCCTTCGGACCATCTTTCTTTGGTCAGCATTCGAGAGTAGTATATAAATTATTCAGATGAAAATTACACTTGGTTTCAATGTACACTTCTATTTACTTGACGTAAACATTGAAACTTAATCTCGTATTAGGTGCTTCTAAAACCATATGATTACTATATTTGTATCTCCAGTTGATCAGGCCTTTTCAACAGCATTTTGGGAGCTAAGCTTTAATTTCACAAATTTGGTATGAACTTAGGAAGTTGGTTTCGATGAATTAGTCACTGGAAGATTTGCTGATCAGATTTTCTTACGGTTTAAGCCCTATTTTGGGAATTTTATTCAATTTCATGCTGCCTTTTGTTTGGCAAGTGCCTGCTTTCTTCTTGAGTAGACATCTTTCCCAAAGCTAGGCTAGTCGGCACTCAGGACTTTGTTCTGTATGACTTAGGAGAAGAAATGAAATGCTGAACAGTAAAAATATCTTGGGGGAGTTGATCACATTAAGTTTCTGATTCATCGGTAATATCGTGATATTTCACCCAAGTAATTTTAGTGAGTGTTTGTTTCGTATTGTGCTACTTTTATTGCAGTACCGTCAATGTTCAAATCTACTTATGCTTTCTAGCCATTGATGTTTCTTCCTCCAATTTTTGGCTAGGTCTTTCCATTGACGAATTCTCGAGGAAGAAACTGGACGCGACTGCAGAGGAGTTGGCCGAGGAGAAGGCTCTTGCGTACTCTTGCCTCTCTTGAATATCTCCCTTCTGACATCTTCATGGAGTGGTTGATCGCGCCTTTCTGGCTGCAAAAGGATACAAGTTCCTTCAAATTTTGAATAAAGTTTTTGAATAAATCAAACCTGCTTCTGCTGAAACTGTTGTTGTATTTCTTGAAACTTCTCTTTGTCGGTACTTGTTAAACTTGTGATAATCTTTCTGTTTAATTTTCATACCCTCTTTAATGCAATTGACTGCCTCGTTTGATGCAGAATTAGGAATATGCCGTGTTTCGGTGCTGAGAACTTGGATTTTGTGCTCATTTGCATTAGAAATAGCTGCGTGTGCTGTGTTTATGCTTCGTGCAACTGTTGTCGTTCAGCGCATTAGATTGTTTGTGGTACAAATTGCGCGTTAGATAGTTTTCAGTACAAATTTATGATTGTTTCTTATCGCCTTGCGTTCGAATTATACTTTATCAATTATCGTGCATAATCAATTTTGACTTATCCTGGCCGAGAGCCATCACTGTTCAAGAACATGTAATTTGTTGATTGAATCAATGTTCCTCAGGATTGAGGTGTGCATTGTGCTCAGGGCTTAAAACCATGAGAAAAATGAGACGATATTTATGGAGGGGAAGGATCTTCAATTGTGTGATCTTCGATAGACTTATAATAGTAAATAAATAAAAAGCAGTACAATGTTTATGATATTGATGTTATTCACTCAGTAACTTAGCATACCTCCATTCAGAAAATAATGACTATTTACCATACCAGCTGCTCACGCAAATAACACGCCCAACATTTTTCGGTCTCACTTCTGAAGCAACTTCTTTTATTTGATAGACAAAAGTATACTTGACAATTGTGATGCTTTTCATATTAGAATGGAAGGTCAAATTGGCCGAAGGTGTCGTTGATGTGTTTTACTTCGGCTATATATGACATCTTGCTTATCCATTCTAAAATTACTATTACTTCGGCTCTAACACGCTTAACTCTTTTAACCATTTAAATTTAGTCACAGCCTAGCATGCTAATGCCGCATTAAGAAACTTAACAAACACCAAACAATGCGAGACTTATTTCGCTAATCTTAGCCAACCTTGTGAGAAGCCACACTCCTACAACAATTGTCAGCCAAATTTTTTGGCTATTGTTTGACTCTGATACCAATCACGACGCCTGCTTTTCATGGAGGTTATCCATCCTAGAACTACTTTATTCCTAATATTTTTAATCTTATTGACCTCTCTAACTTAGTCACAGTCTAAAATACTATAAAATTAAGCTATTCATATAATAAAGGGGCAATTACTTATATACCCCTGAAAAGTTTCCGATTTTTCGATTTACCCTTTTTAGAAGACTAATATTGAAAATACCCCTCCTACGTTCCAACCTATTTCTAATATACCCTTAGAGTTAAAATCTGTTAAGTAACTCTGTTATCTTTGTAAAATTACTATTTTGCCCTTTTCAAATATACTCTTCTACTATCACTGTTTTTCTTATTTGCCCTTAAAGTCAAGGGTACAGAAGTATTTCGACTTTTTATTTTTTCCAATATACCCCTCTATCGTCACCAACCTTTCTTATTTGCCCTTAAGTTGAGGGCAAAATTGGTATTTTAATTTTTTTTAACTATGGTAGATATTTAACTCACGTTTAATCCAGATTAACTTAACAGGAGATAACTGCGGAGATATTTTGCAATAACGGTGGAACGTATGAGGGGCATTTTAGAAAGAAAAAAAAAAGTAGGAGTAGATCGAATATTTTCGAATGAGTGGTATATAATTAACCATATAAAAAATTATAGTTTTTTTTTTTTTTTTTTTTTTTTCAATAAATGCTCAACGTGAACAACACTCCAAGGAAACTCTAGGACAAACTAGATTTCAAATGCTAACCGATCTCTCTGCAAACTGGGTTGAGTGACTACTCTGACCAATTACGTACTCAAGCAGCCATGAGGGACTCAGTAGATCTCTGTACCCGGCTTCTGCCAACCTGCAGGATATGTTTATCTTGCTGGTGTTCACATCTGAAGACTGTAATCAATATATATAAATAAAATGTAGTGCTACTATGTTATCAGAAGTATAGAGAATTTGATGCTTTCAATTTTTTGACCATTGAATTAAAAATTGTATGGTTGAGATGATTGCGATCCCTAGCCTTCAGGGTTGAGTAGTATTTCTAGAGTTAAGTGGTCCCTATAGGATAATATGTAGTATTAATTCAAAATTAGAAATGATTAAAAGAGTTGATCTAAGAATTGAAAAATCGGATGAACCAGATCCTTTATGCTATGCTTTCGGAATACTATCGGTAGTAAACGAGCTGTTTTACTACCGATTTGTTTTCGATAATAGAGCTTCCAAATTGACGATCGGCTCCGTTGAACATGATCTATACCATTTGAAGTGTTTAGAAATCAAATTTCAAATCTTTTCGATATCATTTGCCTGATGATCAAAGGATTTCAAAATTTATAATTTTAATGGTCGATAAGAGGCGTTTTCTCGTTTAACGGCGTAAAAATATCCAAATCAATTGAATTTTTATTAGAAAATTCTTTAAACTATTTAAAACAAGATCTATACTCTTGATCTTGATTACAAGACTCCTATCATTATTTTTTAAAGAGTATTCATTTTCAGCCATTCATTTTCTGTTCACTTGATGGATAAAAGAACAATATCGAAAGTTCATTAAATTTGATTTCTATGTAGTTTAAATGGTTTAGATCATATTTAACGGAGCCGATCGTCAATTTCGAAGCTCTATCATCGAAAACAAATCGGTAGTAAAACAATTCGTTTACTACCAATAGTATTCTAGTTCAACTCTCTCTCTCTCTCTCTCTCTCTATATATATATATAGAACTAGCGTATGTAGCTCATAATGCTCGAATACTTATTTTGGAAATATGGTGAAGGTGGTGAAACATTTGATTTGCTCTTCGAGCTGATCATAACAGGCGTTAAGAATAATCCTAAACATTGAAATAATTGACTGCGACAAATAAATTTACAAACATGAATATGTACGGAGACCGCTGAATTATGGATCATTTTGGAATATGCGATATTTTACATGGACAATATATACCTCCTTAAGTTCGGATATTTATAATCAAATTATTATAGTTAGTTAAATTAAAAAATAATTAAGTGTATATGGCGTGAGACGACCAAATCGTTTACCAACATTGTGGGTCTAATAAAAGTTTATTAATTTCTTAGAGTCCGGCTACTATACTATTATGAGTACGATCGCCCTCGTATACTCATAAGGTGTTTTTGATGATAGAGCTTGCGAATCGATGATCCACACCGTTAAACGTTATCTAGAGTATTTAAAACGTCTACAAATCAAATTTTATAATTTTTTGACATCATTTACCTTACGATCAAAATGTCACAAAATTGACAATTTTTAACGGGCGGTATGAAATACTTGCTAGTTTAATGGTGTAAAAGAATCGAAATTTGTTGAATTTTTAAAAGAAAATTCTATTCACTACCTAGATAAAGATCAATAACTTCGATCTTAAATTGAAGGATCCGATCATCTATTTTTTGGACATCGTTCGATTTTGACCGTTCATTTTATGCTCGCTTGATGGACTTTATTATGATTTCGAAAATTTACAAAATTTATTTTCTAGAAGTTTCAAATACTCTAGATCATATTTAACGGAGTGAATCGTCGATTCGAAAGCTCCATCATTAAAACCAACTTATGAGTACGAGGGCTTCAATATTCATAATAGTATATTAGCCATACTCAATTTCTTATTAATTATTGGACTCTGGTTGTATTAATCGTTGATTTTTATGACAATGTGGTGATAGCTATGGTCTTCACTAACTAGATCTGTCATTAATTTTATCTACAACATTAAAAATTTAAGTGCCCATCGATATTGGTCATATCGTACCAATATGATATCAGTACAATATAAAATTCTCTATTCTTTAAATTAGTAAGTAATTTTATCAGTAAAATTTAATAAAAATATATAATATGCAGTTAACATGTTTTGTTGCTGAAAAAAAATATTTCATACTATTATGTGCTGACACATATGAATTTTTTGTGGCCGGTACACATCGATACGCACGGTTTGACACGCAAAGTGTCGTACCGTATCGGCATATTTCTAGTATGATCCTGTGTTACGCCACTTAAATCTCTAGTCTACGTACACGCTAATAGATTATTAATTGAGTTAAGTGAAATATTCAAATTTATACCGGTCTAAATTTTCCTATTATAGAAATATTCTAGTTTGACCCTCTTTCAATGCCATTATTCAATTATATCAAGCTTCAACCCAATTGACTCTATCATCTCTCTAGCTGAACAATTATAGAGAATAAATACTAAGTCATTTGTGGGCCATAAGAAAAAGAAAAATAATTTATAATTTCTTTTTAAAAAAATGACATCTAAATGATGGCGGTGATATCAGAAAGGATCAGATGAAGAACAGATTACTGGATGATCCACGGGCGACATGGTGGGTATATGGTGATTGGTAATTGTAAGAAAAATAACCGTCGTAAACTTATTATCTATACAACAGTTATAGAAAAATTGCTCGTCAGATTGTCACACTTATCTTACGACTTCTTGAATCTTCAATCGGACGCCATGACAAGATCTGTAGGCTGTATCATCGTGAGAGGCTATTAGATTATCCCATAATCGAAAAATGTAAACGCATAAGGACGAATTTCCAATATTTAATGAACCAATTAATTAACTAACTAATCCTCATTATTAAACAATAAAAAAACAACATTTCTTGTTTGACTTGGACTATATATCAATATTGATCAATCTGTAATTGACAATTATTTAGACTCATGCACTACCTCATGACTTGGAAAGTTTGATGTTCATTAGTATAAGTTATGAGTAATTAATTATTAATTAAATCCCCATTAAACTAGTTTAAATGATGTGGTAATTAGCACAAAGCAACAAGAGACCCATTAATCTTTTTTTAATCTTTTCCCTAATACAATGGCTGCACCAAAGCTAGTGATAGTGTTCACATGAGAGGTATCTACATGTAGGGTTTCAAAATAATTGTTAATCTTATAAAAAATATATATATAGAACTTAGTGCATATTAGTGCATTAATTCCACTGTATCTTGGTGGAGATTATGACATGTTTGAATGGACCTATAATACCATACTTTTTTTTTGGGGGGGTGTATTCAATTCTACTATCTTTTACCTTTTAGAGGATTAATTACATGATTTCTTAATTAGATATATATCATGATCACTTTGTGACTTATGTTGCCTCTTACATCCTTTAGTTGTGATGATATCTATCTCTTTACCAAAGTCTAGTTCCTTTCTCTCTTTTTATTTACTGGAGACTTTTTTTTCTTGAAGAATTTAAGACTATATATTATGGATATATATTTAAATAATTAGATAGATTAATTAGAGGTTATAACAAGTGTATGAAGCACATAAAAAAGGAGTTGTCAAGCTCCAAATTTCAACTTTAGAAATTGTGTGTTTGATTTTTTTTGAAATTTTCAAGGATGCACAACCGACACGAAATCATAGTTAAAGTAACTTGATATGATCCTTAGCTTTTGACTTTTTTTTTTTCCCCCCCTTTTTTGTGTTTTTAAACTACTACCAATTCACTATGTAAACTTTGATGGAAAAGTAGAAAGTTGTGATGCATTATCTTCAAATTTATATATTCATTTGAGAAGTCACCGACTCCTTAGTGTTGACAAGGCTCTCCCAGTATGATGTGATGCACTCGTCAGCAAACTATCACTACAAAAAATCTTGCATTTTAAAGACACTTTAAATCATAATTAGCGACGCTTTAAAGCGTCGGTAAAAATAATCCCGACGCTTGTAAAAGCGTCGGGTAAAGAATCGTTAAATAAACATGTCGGGTTAAATATACCGACGTTTTAATATAGCGTCGGAAAATATATATAAATATTTGATAAAAATATGTTTATTGGCGACGCTTAATCGTAGTGTCGGCAAATCCTAAATATTAAAAACGCTAGAAGAAAACGTCGTCTAAAATATATTTTATTGTAGTGTATACAGTATACAAATGTAAAAATTAGAGCTGTGTATTGTCTATAACCACCTGTGTAGATACAAAATGATATATACATTGTCCTTTCAATGATGGGATGTATTCAAACCATTAGGTTGTGAGCCGTATAGTTGTAATTCACTAAATTGATCTAATTAATACAAATTAAAAAAAGTACAATCGAAATCTCAATTCAATAGAAAATAGTTTAGAAATTATATATATATTAA
The DNA here is from genome assembly GCA_025177825.1 of Aechmea fasciata. NCBI lineage: Eukaryota > Viridiplantae > Streptophyta > Magnoliopsida > Poales > Bromeliaceae > Aechmea > Aechmea fasciata. Next base: position 11,417,493 of record CM045926.1, on the reverse strand, counting down.
GAGTAATTTCCTTTCTCTATGAGGATTCAACACAAGCCATGCAACAATTTTTTTTTTTTTTTTTTTTTGAGAGAGAGAGAGAGAGCATGCTACCCGCTTCGTTTATTTTATTTAGAAATAAACTTGGCTGGAAATGTGAATCAATTAGGATTCGAACTTGAATCTCAGATACCAACCACCAAGCCTTTACCACTTGCTCTAGGGACGGTCAGTGCCATGCAACAAATGTTACATCTAGCTCTAGCTAGGTTTGATGTAAGAGAGGACATCATCATAGGTGGCTAAGCTTTTCAAGCTCCTACAAACAATACATTGAATTCAAATTGGTCTCTTCTTAATTAGTTTGAACATAAATGGGTTGGAGTAGTTGTAAATATAGAACAGCAGCAATTTCTGATCCATATATAATGTCTTTGACCTGTAAAAACTTAGCCTTGTTGTATATAATTTTCTCCTTTTGAAAAATGTACTATGATGCAAATCATCTGACTACAGCTATTGACTCACTGCTTTATTTAAATCCAATTTAAGATAAGGTTTTAATTTGATGATGGCTAATTGTTTCTTCTTTACTTTAAGATGACACCTCAAATTTGGATGTTGGAAATTATTTGAGCTAAAATCAGTTGTATTGGTATGACGTTTAAACTAATTTAACAAACTTCTGAAACCTCCCTAACCTTACCTTACACGCCATTCAAAATATACATACTACTTTATTGAAAAAAAAATTAAATATATACTGATGAGCCGCCTGTTTGGTTGTTAGAATAAGTTATATACTGATATCATAAATGGTAAATATAAAAATATAAAAACACCATTCTCTAACAGCTTAAGGTTTTAGAGTACAACAATTGTTTTATATATTTTACAATACATTCGATGACAATTTCTGTCGCACTACAACAAAATATATTTTAGACGACGTTTTTTAAACGACGCTTTCTTCTAGCGTCTTTAATATTTAGTATTTGCCGACACTATGATTGAGCGTCACCAATAAACATATTTTTATCAAATATTTATATAAATTTTCCGATGCTATATTAAAACGTCGGTATATTTATCCCGACATGTTTATTTAACGACTCTTTACATGACGCTTTTACAAGCGTCAGGATTATTTTTGCTGACGCTTTAAAGCGTCGCTAAATATCATTTAAAGTGTCCTTAAATATAAGATTTTCTGTAGTGTCGGTAACTATAAAGTAGAACTTTGACTTTAGTCCATTGCTAGATTTGATCACGTTTTTAAAGGATAGTGCATTAAATCCCCTTGTGAGATAATTAATTTAACAATTCTAAAAGAAACAAAAGATTATTGTCCATCTTAAAAGTAACTTGACATAATTCAAAATTTGAGGCCTTTTTGAATTTTTGAACATGCCATTTGGTGATGACACGTGGAGACAGAGATTTTCTTTTCTGATTGCAATCTAAGATATACCGCATTTTGTCCATCACAAGATCCTAATAATCATGATATCATAGGATAATTAATACATGTTAATTATGTACAAGATGATTACATTCCAAAAAGCTGTGGTATATAAATTATCTAGAGTGGATCATACTTCAATTCCAAATAAGGAAGTGTACTATGAGCTCTCCTGTAAATAAAAGAGATAAATGCAAACAAGTTGCTACTATATATATATATAGAGCAGAACTGCTGTGCTTAATTTCAGGAGCACAGAGCCCTTCGTGCTCCTTAGCCATTTTTTATGATGAGACTCTCAAATCGACGATCGGCTTCGCTAGACTTGATTTAGTATATTTGAAGTATATAAAAAATAAATTTTGCGATTTTTTAATATCGTTTACTTAGTGATCTAAATGGTTCAAAATTAATGGTTGAAAATAAAGATATCATAAAAAGTGGTAATATAACACTGAAATTTTCAATCAGAGATATTTAACTTGCTGTAGATAATATAAAGAATTTTCTATTAGAATTTCATATGATTAATTTCGATACTTCTACGCCGTTAAACTTAAAACGGCAGATATTGACCGTTAAAAATTATTGATTTTGAATCTTTTCAATCACTAAGTAAACGATATCGAAAAATCACAAAATTTATTTTCTACATACTTCCAATATACTAGATCAAGTCTAGTGGAGCCGACCATTTATTCAGAAATTTTATCATCGAAAATGACTCAGGAGCACAAAGCCTTGTGTGCTCCTGAGAGCACACAAGACCTACTCCATATATATATATATATATATATATATATATATATAGAGAGAGAGAGAGAGAGAGAGAGAGAGAGAGAGTTGAGCTAAAATACTATCGTCTAAGGGAATTCGTTTAATTAAAAATTTGCAGTAACCCAAAAAACACTACCAATTAAGCACTGCAAGATCATTAATAATTTGAAAAGTTAGTCACTGCAGCATAAATAGATTATAGGGACATATATTTTAGACACTTTTGTATAAATATTCCATTTATACCATAACTTAAAAAAAATATATACTAATGCCTAAATATAAAGTCCAATCCAACTAAAAGTGAAAAGTTACTTTACTCAACCCACCACATCCAGCCCATTCGGTCCGATTACAAACAGAAAAGAAAAAAAAAATCGATTATCATTTTTTCTTCTCCTCTCACTCAATCCACTGAAATTTTAGACGAAGAACCCTTCCCTCTCCTCCTACTCTGCCACCGCAGCCAACGAGGTAGAATCCGGCGGTTGCTAAATGCTTAAATAAGTATTTGTAAATTAGTATCACTCTTTTTAGATTATAGCGACACTCTTTAACTGTCAGTATATACCTAGCGATTTCATATATAACAACACTTTTTAAAAGTATCGGTAATTTAGCCAGCAATACATTTTTTGACATGTACCGATATTTAAAAGTGTCGCTATAGATCGTTTTTGTTATAGTGGGTGAATATATAAGTATTGTAGATTCCTTTAATATAGCACCATACAATGTTTTGGTATTTGGTAAAATCCAAAGGACACCAACATCCTTTTCTATTTTTCTACAAACAAAAGGAGCAAAAAAGCTCCATTCCATTTTTTTCTTAACCCACTCTTATCCTGCAAAGCTACTTTTTCAAACTCTGAATCCACCAGTGCTTCTCATTGGTCAGTGTACATATGAACTATTCAAAAAAAAAAAAAAACGAGTATATTCAGAAAATTAATTAATTGGTGATGTTAATTTCCATTTCCCCCTGCTTAGTTAATTAGATTAGTGCCAAATCCTTCATCTCTCCAGCTTCCATAAACACCCTCCACCAAAACTCGATCCCTTCACTATTCGACGAGCCGAGCGAACTACTCAACGATGGTTCGTTGATTTGATCACCCCAAGGAGCTTCAGAAACTCCATATTGCATGGCGGTCGCAACATAATCTTCCATCGAAAGTGTTTCGGACCAAAAGCGCTCATCGATAATTTCCGTGAACTCTTCCGAAGAGAAGCTCTCTTCAACTGTGGCAGCTGAATTACCGTCGGCAACCGAGGACGAGAAGCCACTCATCGAATACTCAGGTGATGTGGCCAAGCCCGAGTCGGATCGAGGGATGATCGGTTTGTACTCGGTCTTGGGCTCCCTAGTGTGATTGGCCCTTTTCTTAGACTCTTTCACCGTTTGATTCGGCATGAGGCGCTTCTTCAGGTATGTGTGCCATACGTTCTTGATCTCATTGTCTGTCCGACCCGGTAGCCTCGCAGCAATCGCCGACCATCTGTGAGCAAATAAAAGTTTAACTTGTAATCAATAAATAATGATCAGATTTAATAAATCTCTCTATGTCAATATTGAAGCCATAATGACATCACCTAGATTTTAAAGTGGAAATGCAAAAGTCCACTAGTTATTTATTTATTTATTTATTTAGCTTCCATGTTATAATTATCCATGCAGGAGACATGTATTTATGTGGAAAGGACAAGTGAATGAGATGCATGAACCAATGTGGGGTGGTGATGTTCATATATAGTGCAGTATAAAAATTAATGTATGTGGTCCAAAAGGAAACTGCTACATGGTTTCTTTTCAATATTAGTGATTAAGTCAAATGTAAAAAGAATCTCTTTATATAGAGCTCCCCAGTCAAAGTTTCTCCTTGGTAAAAATGTGGCCAAACCCCATTAACTTATAGGCTATTCTCAAATTGTCCCCCCATTTTTTTTAATTTTCTTTTTTCGATTTGCTGAAATATGTTTGAGTCTTTAAATTTAATAAAATCAAAATTCTAAACTAATGGACAAATAATTCAAATCAAAATAAAGAAAAATTGAGAAAGTCTTAAAAAATTAAAATATATGTAGTTGGGGTACTAACCTATCATCTAGGGGGTATATTTAATTATGTAGATTTTTACTTTTATCTTTTGCTCTATTGTGTAATGAATGCTTTGAAAGAACAAAAGAAGGGAAAGAGAGAGTGTTGATCACTTATGTAATATGCTTGATATATAATGGTTTCATATTTATCAAACCAACATTTTTTTTTTAAATTAATGTTAATGAATTATTCAATCATAGTACTCGCTTGTCGGGCAGCAGAGAATGATTGGCCTGTACCTATTCCCAAGCAATTCATGCAATTTGAAGATCATCTCTTCTTCCTCCGTCGTGAAGTTCCCTCTCTTTATATCCGGTCGCAAATAGTTGGTCCATCTGAGCCTGCAACTCTTCCCGCACCGCAATAGACCTAGAAAAAATATAAAAGAGAAAACACCCGTGAGCTAGATTCACTATTAGAATCAAAGATAATTTACATAAAATCCTTTAAAAACTTTTGAGTGTTGTGTTCATAACTACATGAACAATCAGGGTTAAACAATTATACCTGCTTGTTTCGGTAGCGCGCGCCAATTCCCGTGGCCATTTCTTTGTATGTAATCTACGAGTATTCGATCTTCTTCGGGAGTCCATGGCCCCTTCTTCACCCCCATCTTCTCACAGCATGGAGCTCTCCCCATCTTAACTTTGTATGTATACTCTCTTAAATACACCAAAACACTACTCTCTAAACTCCCTCTCTCTCTCTCTCTCTCTCTCTCTCTCTCTCTCTCTCTCTCTCTCTCTCTCTCTCTCTCTCTCTCTCTCTATGTATCAAAAACTTAATTCCTTTTTTGTGTGTTTTTTTTTTGTTTTGTGTTGGTTTTTCTCTCCAGGGGGAGTAGTGGAAAGGGAGGAGAGAGCAACAACACACCTCATATGTACACCACCCTAGGTCAGGGTATTTATATATATATATATGCTAGTGTGGAATTGAATCCTCAACGTGAAGCATTACTGCGTGGTCTAATGAAAGATGGTGTGTCAACTGCGGCAACTTCTGGGAAACTATATATTGGGCCACCAAATAATAATAATAATAATAAAATAAAAAGAGACTCTCCTTGTAGGAACTAGTCCTTACTTATGAACACGTATAGGAGGTAGTCTTAATTAAGGAGCCAAATCAACTCTTGATATGAGAGACTTATTATACCTCACGATCGACTATTTATTTGATAGATTAATTTAATCAGATTTAATGTATCTGATAGATCGTAGTCCGGTGGGATCTATCAATAAGAGCGCATTTGGTCTTTATCAAGTTTTCGGCCGTTACGACCGTCCTTGAAGCAAGTGGCAAAGGATTTGGTGGTTGGTACTGAGACCCAAGTTCGAATCCTAGTTGATTCACATTTCATTAAGTTTATTTTAAATGAAATAAACGAAGCGGTAGCGTCTACCTATCTCTCAAAAAAAAAAAAAAAGTTTTCAGCCGTTAGATTTAACCCTTTTAACTATTTTCATCCGTTAGATTATAATACTATTAAACCAACAACTCACTTAATCTTATGGGGCCCACATCATCCTAATCATATATTTTTTAATCCAAAGATCGAAAATCTAATAGCACCAAATACTTTGTGCTATTAATAGTATTCCAATCTAAGTCTATATATACGCTACTATGCTATAGCATGACACACACGGTGCTATCAAGTTTTTCGCTGTTAGATTCACCCTTCGATCATTTTCACCCATTAGATTATACTATTCAACCAACCACTTACCCAATCCTAAGGGGCCCACATCATTCTAACCGCACATCTCTCAATCAAAATGTTCGAAAACTTGATAGCACCAATGATTTGGTATTATTATATAGTAGCCCAGTTCTATATATATATATATATATATATATATATATTGTGTAGACTTTGAATTGAATTATTTATGTTTTAGTAAATTTCCTCTAGCCATATTATTAGATAGATAATAGGCTATTTTCCACTGCAATAAGGTATAATAGTATTTAATAAAATATTATCCAAATAATACTATTAAGGAAAGTACTATATAAAAACGCATTGTGATTTTTCTCTGTAGCAAAAATGAAAGCACCAAATCAGAGAGCTTCTAATTAATGTGAATCCCTTAACAAAATTAACAAACTTTTCTATTTGTCAAATTCTCTATTGAAAATAATAATTGCTGAAATTATGAAAGCTTGGTAAAAAAATGCATTAAATTAGAGCTAGATTTTTAAATAGAATTTACAATCACTCCAACAAAAACGGTCTATACCGACACTTTTAAATATTGGTATAGATAAAAAAAAATGTGTTGCTGACTAAATTATCGACATTTGTAAAAAATGTTGTTATATGTGGGTTCGTTAGGTATATAGCGATAGTTAAAGAGTGTCGATATAACATAAAAATAATGCTGCTAATTTGTCAATACTTATTTAAGCATTTAGCAATCGCCGAAACTCTATCTCGTTGGCTGCGGTTGCCAAGGAGGACGAGAACGAATGGCTTTTCATCTAGAATTTCAGTGAATTGAGTGAAGGAAAAAGGGAGATGGTAATTAAATTTTTTTTCTTCTTTTCTGTTAGTAATCGGACCGAATGAGTTGGGTGGGGTGGGTTGAGTAAAGTAACATTTTATTTTTGATTAGATTGGACTTTATATTTAAGCATTAATATATATATTTTTTAAATTTTGAAATGAATGAGACACTTATATAAAAGTGTTCTAAATATGTATTGCTATAATCTAAATCTGCTTAACGATTCTAAATATATAGTTGGTATCCAAATATAACTTATTAACTACATTCTTTTATTTCCTTTTTGTCAAAATGCTTTAATTTCTTAGAAATAAAAATCAAAACAAAAAATAAAATATATTTTTTTTAAAAAAAAGATTGGGACCGTTCGCACGCGCACAGGTTTAAAAAGTGGAGAAGAAATGTTAGTACAAAATTTGGTATAAAAAAATAATGTAATGTGTACGAAATGTTGGAGCCCAAATGTCGTGAAACAAATTTAAAATATTGGTGCGACTTCAAATGTGAAACACACGCTTATATCCCCACAAACAGAGAATATATAGTTTGTGTTCTTTATTTAAAGTAATTTTCGTTAGATAAATTAAAAATTTGTGCTAAATTATAACAACAGTTTAATTAAATTCAACCATCGATCTTATGTCATTTCGGATTAAATTCGTGTTAAATTTCTACCGGAGTTCAAAAGAAGTCACACTACCTTTTTTATTCCTAACTTAAGAACAAATATGAAAAATTGGTGACATGTAAATAAAATGAAGCTATGAAAAAAGCATATAGGGATATATCGCGTTTCTCCATGGTATCACAGTAAAAATATAACAGAATCGACTCATCGCAATATGCGGAACGTAATATTACGTACGGAAACAAACAGATATGTTTTCAACGTACTTGTACTTTGTCACCGCACGTAACGCGATCTCTCCGCAATCTGAAACGAAGCCTTAAAAGAGTAAAATAGTAATTTTACAAGAATAATAACTTTTTCTAATAGTTGACAAATAGAATTTAATTCAAGAGTTATATTTGAAGTAACTTGTAATGTTAAAAAAAAATATAGTTTTAATATTAGTTTTCTAAAAACATAAATAAGAAAATAAAAAAAAAAAAAAATTTATTTTGAGAAAAAGGTAGCATGCTTATAGAATTTAATATTCTATATGATGCACCAACGATGAAAAATAATATTAGAAAATGTGAACGGCATGGTCCTATAAGATAAGGTTACTTTCCCACATGGTAAAAAAACTCTCATAGTTATTTTATTTATATAGAAATAATATTCAAGCAAAACCTTCATATTGCATGCAAATACAAAAATAAAAAATTTTTAAAACATTCGTTTTACATAAAATTATTCTCTTGCTCATTATTATAAATTTTATCATTTATATGGCATTTTTCTCACGAACCGACCCTTCTATGTACCCTAGGGTTTATTTACGGGTAAACTTCAAAATCATCCATGTGGTTTCGCGTCTATTCACTTAAGTACTCTGTAATTTAAAATATATCATTTTAGTATCTTATAGTCTCATTTTTTTTTCTTTCGTCAGTACCTCCGTTACCTTTCCGTTAAATCTTATAAAAAAAACTTCAGATAGCTCATAGCTAGTATATCTATGATTTATCGAATATTTACCTTAGTATTATGTGATTTACCAAATTTTTACTTTAGTATTTTGTAGTTTTAATTTTGTCATTGAGTAACAAAAAAATTAATATAAGAAATAGAAAAGAAAAATAAAATTATAGAATATTAAAATGATATTCTATTAAAGAGTGTAATATATAAGAAAAGAAATAGAGTAAATATCTCCTATTAAAGAGTGCAATAAGAGAAGATACAGTATAAATTCAGATATGCTCTCTTTCTTCCTTCTTCTCTAGTTTTCTTTAGTTATTCTTCTTCCTTCTTCTCTTATTTTTTTTATTATTCTCTAATTTTTTGTCTTTTAGTTTTTTTTTTTTTTAAACAAATAAAAGTGCTAATTCATAAGGGCTCCCGTTCATTCCTCGCCCTTCTTGCCTCCGACACTGTCGAGGTCGCGCTCGTTGCTGCCCTCTAGGGTAGGCGGGTGGGCCGCATGCCCCCTCCGTCGCTGGCAAGCTTTTCGACGCTGAGAAGTGCTTTCTCCTTATTGTCGACGACAGTGGTATAAGAACCCGAGTTCCCAGAAATGAATTTGGTGGGTGCAAAATCCGTTGGTGGAGGGCGAAGGCGAAGGAAGAGGATGCGTTACCGTCCTCGTTATCGTCTCGGAAGGCCGTGGAGGCGGTGAAGGAGGGTGCGAGAGAAAAAAAAAAAAAAAAAAAAACGGGTCGCAGCGCTAGCACATCCTTGGTGGGGTCGGAGGCGAGTAGGACTAGGAGTGCGCAGGTGAGGGTGAGGGTGAGGGCGTGAGGTGTAGAGACGATGGGAGCTGTTTCCGCCTTCCGTCGTCACCTTCTTTGGCGAGGAAAAACATAAAGCTAGAAAAAAAAAAGAAAAAAAAAAAAGAAAAAGATATAAGAGTATTTTGGTCAGTTTACTAAATATTCGGTCCGAATCTGCAAAATCGAATAAAATAGTCCACTTTTACAAAAGCTCAAAATTTATAAATTTTTTATATAAATTGCCCAATATTAAAATATGGAAATTTTCTCTTTATTCATTTATGAAAAAATTAATGCCGCTGCACGGGGCCGCAACAAATAGTCAACGTGCGTAACGTGGGTTGGACCACAACACGATATTTTGTTCATTTATTATTATTTTATCTCAATCCAAGCGGGTGAAACATGTGGGATTGTTCATAAAGGAGAAATTAATTAATTAATTCATTAAGAAGATGTAGTTAATTTGTTTCACGAGAGCAAATTAAAAAGAAAAAAAAATAAAAAAAAAAAAAGGATGGGGAACAAGAAGCAATGTGGAGCTTCAAAATTGGATGACGAGATTGTGTCCACACCGTCACCTTTTGAGCAGTATTAATTAATTATAAATTAAATTAGCCTTTCTTTTCACGCGCAACACAATTGGATCAAATCACAAATAAATTAAAACATATATAGTTGAAAAATTCTATTTGCAAGATATATATATATATATCATTGCATACGTCACACTGAGATCTTGGCGGTCAAAGAGACTTGATTTGATTCGGATGACTGGGTACGAGTAGAATGCGTTATGCGTAATGAGAAAGTACAATTAAAAACTTTTATAAATAATAAAATATTTTGTAGGTTATTGTAATTTGATTAAGATATAAGCTTTTCAGTCCGGTATTTGAAAAGTTAAGGAGATCGTATTATAGCTACGAAACATTTATTTAGTTGAATGCAGTTGGAATGTAATACGAGTACAGCTAGATATCGTTCCATTTTATAACTAACGAGTAGATAGGTTTAAGTTGTAATTCAAGATGTAATAGTTAGTTTCATTCAATAATAATAATAATAACGCCAAATATGTATAATTTTTTATAATTGTACATGTGACACTCCTAGAATTTTAAAATAATTCTCACTATAAGAATATTATATATTGATGGCGACTAATGTCGCCACCATATGTATAAAAAATTACTGACGACTTTTAAAGTCGCCATAAGCTGCCACCGAAAGTGTTGTCGCTAAATGAAATTGTGGCGAAGTATGAAATTATTTTTGCCATCAATACTATATTTTCTTGTAGTGTCTATATATAAGATATAATATGATTAGATTTTTTAATCTGGTTATAGCATTTTAATCTGGCAGAAATACAACAGTTGAAAAAACAAAAATAGTACATTATGCGTAATCTTAGCGGTCCTACATATATTGATCAACTCACATTTTAAATACAAGTGAAAATTTTTCTAAGTAATCTAATCATCTCGCATATAGAGTCGGTGTAGCTTCAATTAAACCGCATGGAGAAGATACAAATTTCTATAGTTTAACCACTCTCAAGTATATACATATATATAGCCAAATAGAACAGCATATAATATAATATAATTACTATATATATATATATATATATATATATTCGACCATGTGTATTTCCATGAAGTAGTGCATTTGTAGCTATAATTAAAAAAGCCAAATATATAGCTCGTAAGAGGTGTATGAAAAGGTGTAGGGACTTTAAATAAATTAAAATAATAACAAATTGGTGAGCACGAGTAGCAAGAATCCAAATTGCTCAATCCCACATTGGTCAAATCATTTGGTATATATATATGGATTGTTAATATGAGATCATGTTTTCACACAAACAACCTCCTTTCTAAAAGTTAGATGTATTTATATATATATATATATATATATATATGCCCTAGTGCTACTGCTTTGTTTTTTTTATGTTTCTTTTAGAGCCTAAGCATTTTTATATTTGTATTTAATCTTGAACAAGAGTTGTGAGTCATCGATCTCTAGCCTAACAATTCAACTTCTCATTTGTCATCTGAAGTTTCCTTTTTATTATTTTATTATAAATTATTCAGAAATGGGAGGAGTCCCATGCATTATTTTACATAAGAGTGGCCTTTGTACGTGGTTTGGAACTACACGGACAAAACTTTACTGGAAAGGTCTTTCATAAGAAGAGAGCACAAGTGTACATGATCTGTAATTGGATCAAATATATACAATGTATGTGTGAAACAACGGGTTAATTACACTGGTAGTCCCCAACCATTTCACCAATTTTCACTTTGTTCCCCAACTTTTTTTTTTTTTTTTTTTTTCAATTGAGTCCCTAATCTCCTTATTTCATTACAATTAGATCCCAACCGTTAAAAAAATCGTTAATTTTAACGGAATCGCCACGTCAGCGCCTACGTGGCAATCTTTTGCATATCAATTAGGTCCCTAAATTTTGCACATTTTTTATTTTAGTTTGTTAATTTTAACGGCTATTTAACGGTTGGAAATTAATTGAAATGAAATCAAAAGATTAGGGACTTGATTGCAAAAAAAAAAAGGTTGGGGACCAAATTGAAAAAGTGTAAAGGTTAGGGACCATTAGTGTAATTAACTTGTGAAACAACCGTTATACTTTAAAAGCTTAAGCTGTTAGAGAACGGTGTTTAAATATTTTTATATTTAACACTCTTTCTCACGTCGGCTCGAGACTTTTTTGTCGCCAAATGACGTGGGCTTGAATTAAATGGGAGGAAATTAATATGCTAGGAGCCTGGCGTGACTCGAACTCAGGACCTCCTGCTTTGATACCATGTGAAACAACCGTTGTACTCTAAAAACTTAAACTGTTAGAAAACGCTATTTAAATATTTTTATATTTAACATTCTTCATTTTTGTAGAGCCTCAACATGTTCCTTATCAAAAAAAAATTCTACTTTTCAAAATAATAGAAAAGAGTGCAAATGTCGCACAAAAAAAAAAAAAAAAAAAAAAAAAAAAAAAAAAGAGGCTAAAGCCGTGTCAGGTTAATTGCACGTGAAAAAGGCCCAAAAATAGTCTACAGGACAGATCGAGTGGAGTTTTCCAAATGTTTTGTTCCTTATAAAATATTTTTCAGTTAAAAAAATAATAATAATTTTACCTCAACATATTTTCCTGCGAAAAGTAATTTTTACCTATTTCACCTAACTAATTACTGGTACACTTATATTTGTTTTCCCAATTTTTTTCAGCTGAAAAAGTTTAAAGGATATTGCACTTTGTGAGAATAATTTTTCTCTATAATCCACTTGAATTTTAGTTTCCTCACTACAACAAAATAGAATTAGATTATAGAGACACGTATTTATGACACTTTTGAGTAAGTGTCTCATTTATGCTAAAACTTAAAAAAATATCTACTAATTCTTAAATATAAAACCCAATCCAACCAAAAATAAAAGATTACTCTACTCAACCCACCATACCCAGTCCATTTGGCCCGATTACAAACAGAAAAAAAAAAAGAAAAATAAATTACCATCTTCTTTTTTCACTCAATCCACTGAAATTCTAAACGAAGAGCCTTTCCTGTCGTTCTACTCTACCACCGCAGTCAACGAGATAGAGTTTCGGTAGTTGCTAAATGCTTAAATAAGTGTTTGTAAATTAGCAGTACTCTTTTAGGTTATTGCGACACTCTTTAACTGTCACTATATACCTAGCGACCCCACATATAGCAACACTTTTTAAAAGCGTCGGCAATTTTAGCTAGCAGTACGTTTTTGACATGTTCCTATATTTAAAAGTGTTGCTATAGACCGTTTTTGTTGTAGTGCATAGATAATAGTTTTTTTATGTTTGCAGGGGTATATATGATATTTTAAAGTTTACAGGAATATATATAATATTTTAGACTTTGGGAGGATATTTATATATGAAATTGCCCCAATTAAATATATATATATAGCACTATATAATGCTTCTCTTTCATGCAAAAGTCCGTTATTTGAATCCCAGAATCGGCTTTTCACACTAAAGAAGCTATAGAATTTTCACTACGAAGAAAAAAAAACATACTTTTTCTTTAGAAATAAGGCGACTTATCTGCTTCATTCATTAGATTAATGAACTTCTAAACTACAAAAGTGAGATAATAGAATCATCTAGCTCCAAAAAAAAGAAAAAAAAAAAGAGAAAAGTACGTTTTCTAACAATTAATGATGTAAATATAGAGGCAGTTTGGACAAGTTGAGTGGTGCGCATCGGGAACTCAGATAATCCGCAAATTTTTTTTTTTTTTCTGAGAAATAGATATATTCTTCGACATGCACATAGAAATTAAGCAACAATTAATTGTTGGAATATATATATTTCACTTTTACCGCATTAATCAATATATACTATATACTTAAATTTATATTGAATTAATTAACTTTATTTATATAATTAAACTTAATCTAGTATATTCTAATTAATATTGCTAATGCAAACTATTTTTTTTTTATTCAAACTAATCTAACAAAATTTAATCTAAGACTACGCAAGGACCCTTAATTTACGGTTATAATTACGTACTTAACTTTATTTATAAAAAAAAAAAATCTGCCCTTTTATTGCAGGACTATATGTGCCATTTTAGTTATCAATTTTTAATTATAAAAAAAAAGGAAAAAAGAAATTATAAGCTTTTAAATTATATTTGGTAGTTTGACTATTGTTTAATTCCGCGAATTCAATATCACAGTAATGTGTCACTTTAAAATTGACCCCTTTAATTCTCTCTCTCTCTCTCTCTCTCTCTCTCTCTCTCTAAAATGTTTTTTTGCAATAAATTCACATCAAATCAATGAAATAGCAACATGTAAGAATATGAATGCCAAGCAAAATCAAAAATAGGACAGTACTTTAATATAAAAAAATATATAAAAAAAATAAATGAGTCAAGTTATAACTATGCTTTTTCTTTTTGAAAATATAGATTTGTCCGGTTTGGCGGCCGATTTCATTATATATGATCCACTATAAAAATTTTTGCATTTAAAGACACTTTAAATGATATTTAGCGATACTTTAAAACGTCGAAAAATAATTTCGACGCTTGTAAAAGCGTCGTCAGAAAGAGTCATTAAATAAACATGTCGGGTAAATCTACCGACGTTTTAATATAGCGTCGAAAAATTTATATATATAAATATTTGATAAAAATATATTTATTAGCAACGCTTAATCACGTCAAAATGCTAAATATTAAAGATGCTAGAAGAAAGTGTCGTCTAAAATATATTTTGTTGTAGTGTTAGAACCATATAAAAATTAAATTTTATAATTTTTAAATTTCGTTTACCTCTAGTGAATAAAATGAATAGTTGAAAACAAAAATTTTAGAAAATATAGTGATAAAGACTTAAATTTTAAATTAAAATATTAATCTATGAAAATATGAAAATTAATTTTCAAATAGTTGTAGTAGTATAGATAGTAGTATCTAACAAGAGCCGATTATCAAATTAAATATATTATATTATTAAGAACACTTATAAATACGAAAGTCTCCGTACTTTCGAAAATACAAAAGACGTATGTAATTCGCATTTTTTTTTTTACGAATAATAACGGTAAGACTGATCCCACTCTGAAAACTTAAACTTTATAAGGTCAAAAAGTCACGTTTCTCAAATCCTCCCTATTTTTTTTCTTCTTTCTTTTTTTTTGTTTTTTTTTTTTTTTTTTTTTGGAAAGCACCATTAGTAAGACTTAATTAAACCATTGAACTTAAAACACCAGTTGTATACAAATTCCTGCTAATGAAAAGTATTTTCCATGCACCTTGTGGTGAAAGAAACATCGAGCACGTTGAAGTGATCAGCATGTTCTAGTAAAACATGCATGCACAAGGCTAATTAATTAAGGTCACATCTAATTAATTTTTGGGCTCTAATCAGTCCTTTTCATGCCAAATTAATTAACCTGACTTGACCGGCTCTACTTGTGTGAGCTAATCAAGCTGAAAATTAGTCCAAGCTGACAGCTGCTTGACCAATCAACTTGTTTGTCCAGTTGCCCTCTTTTCTTCTTATTTTATTTTTTTTAACTTAAAATGCTTGACCCATTTATATATATATATATATATATATATAGAGAGAGAGAGAGAGAGAGAGAGAGAGAGAGAGAGAGAGAGTAGGGCTACAATACTATTATGAGTAGTAGAGCCCTACTACTCATAAGTTGTTTTCGATGATAGAGCCTTCCGAATCGACGATCCACTCCGTTAAATATGATCTAGAGTATTTAAAACTTCTAGAAAATAAATTTCGTAATTTTTCGAAATCATCGATCCCCTTAGTGCTTTTAGGTTTCCAGCCCTTGGATCTACTCCTTGATTACTAATAGCAATTGGATCAAACACTATATATTCCACCTACCACCACCTACCATCATCATCACAACCTTACATTCCTCCATCCAATAGTTACAAACTCAAGAGCATCACCTCATTGGTGTTTCCGGTTCTCTGGAACGTCTCAAACATCTGATCAGCAACTGGACCACTGCGCTCTGAGGCCCTTCTTGTACTTGTCAATTTGGTCCTTCCCTTCTTTCCTCTTTTTTTGTATTTTACCTTTTTTATCTTTTTTTGGCGATCCCCGGGGGCCTAAGCTGCTTCCAACTTATATGCTCAGTTCATTTTTCTTAATGAATGAAGCAGGTAGCTTGCTACCTATTTCTCAAAAAAAAGAAACTATTCTAGCTCAACTATATATATATATATATATAGAGTAAGGCTACTATGCTTCTGGAAGCACGGAGCTTCCGTGCTTTCACATTGTTTTTGATGATGCGACTTTCGAATCGTCGATCGGATCCGTTAAACTTGATCTAGAGTATTTGAAGTACATAGAAAATAAATTATGCGATTTTTCAATATCATTTGCCTAGTGATCGAAGGAGCTCAAAATCAAATAATTTTAATAGCCGTAGTGAGCCGTTTGAAAGTTTAACAGTGTAGAAATATCCAAATTATGTGAAATTTTGATAAAATTTTTTTTATACTATATAAAACAAGAGTAGTATCTTTGATCTAAAATTTTAATGTCATGTTATCGCGTTTTGTAAGATTTTTATTTTCATCTATTAATTTTGAGCCCCTTTATTCACTAGCCAAATAATATCGAAAAATCGCATAATTTATTTTCTAGATACTTCAAATACTCTAGGTCAAGTTTAACGAAGCCGATCGACGATTCGCAAGTCGCATCATCAAAAACAATATGGAAGCACGGAAGGCTCTGTGCTTCCAGAAGCATAGTAGCCATACTCTATATCTATATATATATAATATAGAAAAATATTAAATCTACAACTTAATGAGGATTAGAATTCTAACAATCTTGGACAACCCTTCCCGTGTTTAAATGATCAACCTCTTTTGAATTTATAGTATTAAAAGAATTAGAAGATCGGTAATAAAACTAGTGTGATGTTTTTGGTCTTTGGATGGTGATATTGTAAGATTACAACTAAAAGTATTTGTATCGTAGTGTTAAATCATATTAATATTATAATCGTATTTTCTGTCATTATTTTCGATTTTTAAAAACGAATTGTAGGCGGTAGTTTTTTTTTTTTTTTTGTGATTCATTCTTGTTCGCGATCAATAAAAAAGGGAGATATTTCCTATCTATTCCTTATCCCAAGGGATGGATCGATGGAGCTGTCACAGGAACAAATATAGGATTAGGATTGGACCAGAACTCTTGTTATGTTATATATATGTATAGAGAGAGAGCTAGGCTATGCTTTCGAAAGTAAGGGGACCTCTGTGCTTGTAAGTTGTTTTCGATGATGGGATATCCGATTCAGCGATCGGTTCCGTTAAACTTGATCTACGCTATTGAAACTATTTAGAAACCAAATTTCATAATTTTTTTGATTTCGTTTGTTTAGTGAACGAATAGCCTCAAAATGAATGGTCGAAAATGAAAATCTCATAAAAAATAGTGATAAAGGACTCAAATTTCAAATCGAAAGTATTGATTTTGCTATTGATGTTAAGTAAAATTTTCTATTAAACTTTCATATAATTTGGATACTTCTACACCGTTGAACTTAAAAACGTGCCACATCGGCCGTTAAAATAGTCATTTTTGAGACTCTGTGATCGCTTGGTAAATGATATCAAAAATTTATGAAATTTGGTTTCTAGATAGTTCCAATAGGGTAGATTATTCCTAACGGAGCCGATCGTCGAATCAGATGTTCTATCATTGAAAACAACTTACAAGAACGGATTCCTCCGTACTTTTGAAAGTACGTGAGACTTACTCATATATATATATATAAATATATATATATATATATATATATATATATAGAGAGAGAGAGAGAGAGAGAGAGAGAGAGAGAGAGAGAGAGTCCTATTATGCTATTAATAGCACGAAGCATTCTGCTACTTAAGTTTTTCGCCGTTAGATCCACTCATTTAATGATTTTCACCCGTTAAATCATACTATTCAACCAACCACCCACTTAATCCTATAGGTTCCACATCATCCTAACCGCATCTCTCAATCCAACTGGCTAAAAACTTGGCAGAAGACACCACTCACGCTATTAATGAAGAGGCCTAGTTCTATATATATATATATATATATATATATATATATATATATATATATATATATATATATATATATATATATATATATATATATATATATATATATATATATATATATATATAATTTGAGTTCTATTTTTTTAAAGACAGGTGCTTGTAAGTTTTTAGCCCTTGGATTAATAGATGTGGGGTTAGGATGATGTGGGTCCCTTTGGGTTAAGTTGGTGGTTGGTTGAATAGTATAATCTAACGGATGAAAACGATCAAAGATGCAGATCTAACGGTAAAAATTCACAAGTACCAAATGCTTGGTGCTTTTACAAGACTCGGACTCTATATATATATATATATATATATATATAGTCTAATATATATAATGATGTTTTAATCACATCCGTCCCTGAAGAACGCGTACAGATGCATCCTTACTATTTGATTGACTATATTCTTAGAAATTATTTTAAATAAATTACATGGGTGACATCCAACAAGTAGTTCTAGGTAAAGTAAAAAAACAATTAATTGGTACATGCTCATTTATTAAAGCACTAGATTCTAATGACCCGGATTAAATGTACAAATAAGTTATCTAGTGATGACTTACATGTTATAGAAATTGTGCTTTATGTCTGCGCGTAGCTAGATTATATAGGAGTTTGTTTCTGGTTCATCAGTGCAAGTTCTTAAAATATAACATTTGAGGATATATAATACTTCACTTACGACATGATTAATTAGTCCTACTCACCGACCGTCCCTAGCGCAAGTGGTAATTAAAAGAGCTTGGTTATTTGTATTTGAGATCTAAGTTCGAATCCTAGTTGATTCACATTTCTAGCTAAATTTATTTCTAAACGAAATAAACAAAGCGGATAGCATGCTACATTTCTCTCAAAATATATATATATATATAGAGTTGGACTGGGCTACTATTAGTAGCAAAATTTTATTGTTACTACCAATTTTTTAGTCTTTGGACCAACTCTTTTAATCATTTCTATCCATTGGATTAAATACTATAACCCAGTGGGGACCACTCAACCCTAGAGGAACCACTCAACTCTAACCGATTAATATCATCCTAATCCTACAATTTTTTATCCAAAGGTTAAAAACTTAGATAGTTATTAATATATATATTCTAATTATATATATATATATATATATATATATATATATATATATATAGTTATGGTGCTTGTAAAAGCACCAAGCCCTTGGTGCTTGTGATTTTTTTACCGTTAGATCTACACTTTCGATCATTTTCAACCGTTAGATTATACTATTCAACCAACCACCCACTTAACACAAAGTGGCCCACATCATCCTAACCGCACATCTATTAATCTGTGGCTAAAAAAACCTGACCGTGCTTTTACAGTGAGCTCAATTCTATATATATATACCACAAAAAAAAAAAAAACCCTTAAAACATGATACGCAATTCATATTCCTTTGTAGATACTTAAACTTTTCGTCTACACTACATATTCCTCTGTAGATACTTTCGGTTTACATATAATTTCATAAATATTCTCTCAGATTTTGAAATTTCATATTTGCCTCTAAAAAATATGGAAAAGTTTCAAAAATACTCTCCATACTGAAATGAGAGAATCATATATAATAGAATGATTATTTTGTGAGAAAATTTAGAGTTTTTGTGTGTGTGTGTGTGTTTTTAACTTCCAATTAGGGCTAAAATGTTAACACCAAAAGTACATAAATAACATCACAATATGGAGATAATCCATAAACTATCCATACACTTCACCGTAAAAATAAAAAATAAAAGCTAAAAGAAGTGTCCATGAAACAGAAAAAAAAATAAAAAAAATTACTAACTTATATTTTAAAATACATAAAAATATGTGTAATGAAAGACCAGTATATCTGTGGGTATTCATAAAAGTTTTA
Organism: Aechmea fasciata; assembly: GCA_025177825.1. NCBI lineage: Eukaryota > Viridiplantae > Streptophyta > Magnoliopsida > Poales > Bromeliaceae > Aechmea > Aechmea fasciata. The sequence goes on along the minus strand of CM045926.1, from coordinate 11,397,750 downwards.
AAATTTGAACTTTGTAGTGACATCAATGAATTTTTTTTTTTTGGTAATTAGTTTTATTCTCCAATTCCATTTTATTTGCTTTGTGATCTATCTGAGGCACTGGCTGCCTCACTCTATGTAGCTAAATTCATTTTCTTATTCAATGAAACAGATAGCGTGCTACATCTTTCTCAAAATAAAATAAAATAAAATAAAATGAAATAAAATTCCTATAAGATATTTTACACATCAAAATAGAATTCAACTTTCCAACCCAATTAGAATCCACTCATTTTGTGATGCTGATGTAAGTGTTTTAATGAAACATGTACATCACTCTGACCTATGACCAGTTGATTGATTGATGCTGTGATCATAAGTGTAGTCTAAGTCTAAAAGGAATCGACTCAGCCAAATTAATGTGAAGAGCAAATTAGACCAATGACATTTTTTAAGGACTATTCGTTGGACATGCTACATATATACATCCGTTGACGAAGATATATGGTGTTAAAATGGGTTCTATACACGGATGTGTACTCTTAATTTAATTTCAACATCTCATATATAAATTTGGGATAATTGCCTATATACCCTTCATGCGTCTGAAAATATCCGATCTACCCCTACTTTTTTTTTCTTTCTAAAATGCCCCTCATACGTTCCACAGTTATTGCAAAATACCCCTATAGCTTATCTCCGTTAAGTTAATCCGGATTAAACGTGAGTTAAATATCTACCACAGCTTAAAAAAATTTAAAATACCAATTTTGCCCTTAACTTAAGGGCAAATAAGAAAGGTTGGTGACGATAGAGGGGTATATTGGAAAAAACCAAAAGTCGAAATATTTTTGTGCCCTTGACTTTAAGGGGCAAATAAGAAAGACAGTGATGGTAGAGGGGTATATTTGAAAAGGGCAAAATAGTAATTTTACAGAGATAATAGAGTTACTTAACAGATTTTAACTCTAAGGGTATATTAGAAATAGGTTGGAATGTAGGAGGGGTATTTTCAATATTAGCCTTCTAAGAGGGGTAAATCGAAAAATCGAAAACTTTTCAGGGGTATATAAGCAATTGCCCCTATAAATTTTTACCTTTTTTTCGCCTTACTTATCATGGGTGTGAAAAATATGGCATCAAAGTCGGTCCTCCACGACTGTACTCTTAATTTTCCTCTTATTTTAAATTTTTATACTTTTCACCTTAATTTCTTTTCATATGTTGTATAGTTTATACAATCTAATATTCTACATCATCATATATATAAATATATATATATATATATAACTAGGCTGATTATGCTATTAATAAAGACTACAAGTCATCATGCTACCAAGTTTATGCCTATCGATTAAGAGATGTGTGGTTAGAATGATTATTCTGTGGTTGCTAACAACGGTTGAACAAGATGATCTAACTGCTAAAAATCATCAAATGTGATCTAACGGTGAAAACTTGCAGCACCCGAGACCTCTATTGATAGCATAGTAGCATATAAAATTTAATATATATATATATATATATATATATATATATATATATATATATATATATATATATATATATATATATATATATATATATATATATATATATATATATATATAGAGAGAGAGAGAGAGAGAGAGAGAGAGAGAGTTGAGTCTAGCAGTGAAAAACAGAGACTATTTGTTTTCGATGATCGCGCTTCCAAATTAATGATCAGCATTACGTACCGAACATGAACTATACCACTTGAAACATTTCGAAATCAAATTTCATACTTTTTCGATATCGTTATCTTATACATTAAGTGGACATAAAACGAACTGAAAATGAATATCCTTTAAAAAGTGTTGATGAGAGTCTTGTAATCGATCAAGATCAATGTATAATATGGATTTTGTTCTAGTGTAAAGAATTTTGTAACTAAAACTCAATTGATTTGAATATATTTACGCCGTTAAACGAGAAACGTTTCATAGACCGTTAAAATTATAAATTTTAAAACTCTTTGATCATCAGGCCAATGATGTCGAAAAAATTTTAAATTTTATTTCTAAATACTTCAAATGGTATAGATTATATTCAACGGTACCGATTAACGGTTTGGATGTTCAATCATAGAAAATAAATGAATGGCAACGGAGCCTACTTGCTACTAATAGTATTCAATCTCAACTCTCTCTCTCTCTCTCTCTCTCTCTCTATCTCTATATATATATATATATATATATATATATATATATATATATATATATATATATATATATATATATATATATAAATGAGGTGAAGGTAATAAGATTATTTCTAAATCGTTTTTTATATAATACCAAATCGAATCGATTGAAGGGTAAAATATAGATGACTCAATTTCAGCACGCAAGTCAAAATAAGACTTGAGAAAAAATATAAATGGTGGTTTTATATGATTTAATATAATATCCGGAGAACGAGGTCGAATTCGAATCTCGTGAGGCTCCTTCCGCTAGACCTATCAAAATGACTGGAATCCAAATATAAAGAGATATTGAATATATAATATAAAAATTATCATTCTCTGATAGTTTAAAATTTTGAATAAACTTAAATTTCGCATCTTTTAATTGAACTTAAAACTAGATTAATTGAAAAGCATTGATGGTGCCATCTAGGTCAAGATGGTGTGGGCATAACATGATTTAAAGATAAAGAATCCATTAATTGTTGCTTTTAATTTTTCTACTAAAACTTTTATTCATCATTGTTGCTTTTTCTACTAAAACTTTTATTCATCACTATAGCTAGCTAGTTATTTAATTATCCTTTTTCTAAAAGAGGATGCGGTTGCGCTTGCACGTTACTGCAAATCAATTTAAATGAGTCAAGTAAACTAGATTCTTGTGCAAGGAACATTAGTTTAATTATTTATGTCATGAATATATTTATATTTGTTACCATATATATTTCATACCATATATATATTATATATGTTACCATATATAATATATATATACTACCATTTATATTGTATATATTACTATATATATTGTTTTCTTATTAGGATAGTTTCTCATTAGGATATTATTATTTCCTTTTGATTATTTCTTTGTATGACAGATACAACTCGTACTTCCATGTAAAGTGTTTTTCCTTCTCTATATAAGAGGATGGATTTAGATGAATAACACACACAAAATTTCCAACTCTCGTGTTACATGGTATCAGAGCCCTTCTAGGGTTTTATTTTCTTTCGACGACATTTTTGCTCATCTCCTCGGCAAGCGAATTGTCCGTATCAAGACCACGCCCAAGGACGACACGATCCAGCTCGAGTGGTCAATTGAGGCTGCGATCGTCATCATCACGTCCGTGTGGCTGCGCATCGTACATCGACATACGTCTGACCAAGTCACTTCTTCAGATTTGTCCATTCTATCTCTTTTCTTTATTTATTTAAGTTATGACATCTTCTACCAATCAATTTCCACAACTAGATGTCAAATTATCCGGTTCTAATTACCGGGAGTGGTCGGTGTCTGTAAAACTTTTACTTGATGCCCTAGACTTAACAGATCATATTAATGACACTAGCCCTCCTGACGATGAAAAGAAACTCAAAGAATGGAAGAATGCTAACAGACGTACTCGTGGAATTATATCCACGTCTGTGGAAATTGACATCAGAATGCAGTTGGTGAGTTTCACTACGGCTCAGCAAATGTGGGATCATCTTAAAAAACTGTATGAGCAATCCAGTCATGCTCAATCATATGCTGAATTCCAAGAGATCACATCGGCCCATCAAGGTGAACGCTCCATTCAGGAGTTTTATAGCTTTATGCAGGCACGGTGGCGTCAACTATCTATCATGGAAGAATCATTATGCAAGACTTGTTTGGCTTGCACTTGTGCTACCAAACAAACGCAAATTCGTGATCAGCAGCGCCTTTTTCAATTTATTATGCGTCTACGGCCAGAATTCGAGGCCTTACGAGGCCAACTTCTTCATCGATCTCCGCTACCCACCATTGATGCAAAGACTTGCAGAGCTTATTGCGAGGAAACTCGTCTTCGAGTATTGCATTCCTCCTTCCTCAACACCGATCGTACTTGCTGCTCCAAATCAAGCTCCTCCCGTTGTTTCGTCATCTGAGCCTTTTTCTACTAATTCGTTTATTCCTCGAAAGAACAAACGCAATATCCAATGCAAATATTGCCAACTCTGGGGGCATTCCATTCAAGATTGCAGGAAAAAGAAGTGGGCTGATCAACATCGACATTCTCCTCGTGGATATCCCGTCCGCTTCTACTTTGCAGATCGAGCATCCTTCTCCTAACAGCACTGTTTCTACTCAACTCAGTTGGCCTCAACTAATGCAGCTACTGCAACAGAGCAACCTGAATAACTCAACTCCAAAAGAGCCAGAATCCAGTCCTCAGGCATCATCAGTACCACCAGGTTTTGGTTCCCTTTCAACACCTAGCTTTGGAGGTAATTCTAAGAATTCCTGGATTCTTGACTTAGGTGCTTCTTTTCATATGACTCCACATGATTCATTACTTTCTTCACCTTCTCTATTGTCTTCTCCGCTCAATATTTTTACTGCTGATGGTACACCACTTCCTGTTACGCATTATGGTGACATATCACCTACCATTAGTAATTCCGCCAAATTTTGTGTGCCCTCTGTTTTTACACATACCAAACCTTTTTTAAATCTTTTGTCTGTTAGCCAAATTATCGATCATGATTGTACTTACATTTGACTCCTCTTCTTGTCGTGTTCGGGATCGTCGAACAGGGGACTTTGATTAGACAGGCCATAGGCGAGATGGCTTGTACTACATGGATCATCCGCATCTACCATCCAACCATAACTCTGTTAACACCACCACTGCTTCAACCGTCTCTAATACTACTTTATGGCATCGTCGCTTAGGTCACCTTTCTTTTGAACATCTTAATGTTTTAGTTCGTCGTGGTGTTTTAGGCAATTTTTCTGTTTCCAATAATCTTAGTTGTATGGGTTGCAAACTTGCTAAACATACTACTCGACCTTTTCCTGCTAGTAATTCTGTCTCTCATGCTGCTTTTGATTTAATTCATTCGATGTTTGGGGTCCCGTTTCTATTTCTACACGTATTGGTAATCGATACTATGTGATCTTTGTGGGTGACTATTCTCGTTTTAGCTGGAGATATTTTATGAACAACCTATTCGAATCGTTGCAAATATATAAAAATTTTACAATTATGATTCAAAACCAATTTGGTACAAATATTAAAATCTTTCGTTCAGACTCTGTTGGTGAATATATCTCTTCTGCATTCAGACAAATTCTTGCAAGTCACGGCACCTTACCTCAGTTTTCTTGCCCATATGCTCATCAACAAAATGGGGTTGCTGAAAGAAAGCATCGTCATATCATGGATACTGCTCGATCTCTTCTTTTTGATAGTTCTGCTCTTCACAATTTTAATGATGTTGTCAATACAATTGCTTTACTTAATCAACATTATGCCTTCTAGGGTCCTTTCAGGTGTCTCTCCAGTGACCGTCTGTTTGCCAAGCCTCCTTCATATGATCACTTGCGAGTCTTCGGTTGCACTTGTCTTGTTTTGCTACCTCCTCACGAACGAAATAAATTGTCTCCTAAATCTGCTATTTGTATCTTTTTATGGTATAGTCTTGAGCATAAAGGGTATCGTTGCTATGATCCTAACACGAGACGTCTTCGCATTTCTCGTGATGTGATCTTCTTTGAGCATCTTCTCTATTATGCCCAACCCACACCGGCCAATACATCTTCTTCATCCGCCCCTATCGATCTTTCCTTTTTGCATGATTTTTTTTCAGGGCATTCCTCTTCCCCTGAGGACTCTCTCTCTCCTAATACCTCTCCTGCAGATGAAAGTGAAGTTCATGCCTCTCATGATAGCCCTTCCGTCGAAGCTCCAACCGACGTTCCTCCGACATCCGTGCGTCGCTATCCCCTTCGAGAGCGCCAGCCCAAAAGGTTTTTTGGTTGTGTTTCCTCATATTCTCTTTCTCCCCATTTCTATACTTTTCTTTCTACCATTCATACTCACCAGGAACCACGAACTTACCGCCAAGCTGCGGCCATTCCTGAGTGGCAAGATGCTATGTCCGAACTTAACGGCTCTTCATCACACCGACTGGACGCTTGTTCCTCTTCCTCCAGAAAGGTTCCTATCGCTGCAAATGGATCTACAAAGTTAAGACAAAGTCTGATGGGTCTATTGATCGATACAAGGCTCGCTTGGTTGCTCGTGGCTTTACTCAAGAGTATGGCATCGATTACGAGGAGACATTTGCTCCAGTTGCTAAAATGACCTCTGTTCGCGTTCTTATTGCAGTTGCTGCCTCTCGTGGTTGGCCGTTATATCAACTTGATGTTAAAAATGCTTTTTTACACGGTGATCTTCACGAAGAAGTTTACATGCAGCCACCTCTTGGTCTTATTCATCCGCCTGATCATGTCTGCTTACTTTGCCAGTCGTTGTATGGTCTTAAACAAGCTCCTCGTGCTTGGTTTGAGAAGTTCTCGACTGCTGTTATCTCTGCTGGTTTTCGTCAGAGTGAAAATGATCATGCATTATTCATTCACTCTTCTACTCGTGGTATTACTGTTTTACTAGCTTCTCTATGTTGATGATATGATTATCACTGGTGATGATCCCGATTTTATACATTTTATCAAATCCTTCTTTCAACGTCAATTTGAAATGAAGGCTCTCGGACTTCTCCGTTATTTTCTAGGAATCGAAGTAGCCTACGGTTCTAAAGGCTATTTACTATCTCAATGGAAGTATACAGCGGATCTCATCTCTCGTGCTGGTCTTACTGACAATGACACGGTCAATCCTCCTATGCCACTTCATCAAAAACTAACTCCTGCCATGGGTGAGCCACTTTCAAATCCCACACGCTATCGGGAGTTAGTTGGAGCTCTTATTTATCTAACTATCTCTCGTCCAGATATTGCTTATGCTGTCCACATAATAAGCCAATTTGTTCAGGAACCAACTTCTGTTCACTATGCTGCTGTTCTGCGCATTCTCCGCTATCTTCGTGGCACTATTAAGCAGAGTCTTTTCTTTTCTTCTACCGCGGAACTTGCACTCCGAGCTTATTCTCGACGCCGATTGGCCGGGATCAAACCGATCGTCGATCTACCACGGGTTATTGCGTCTTTCTTGGTGATTCGCTTATTTCCCGGCGAGCTAAGAAACGTAATATTGTCTCCAAATCCAAAGGCGTGTTCGAGTATCGTGCTATGTCCGTACGATCCGAGATTGTTTGGCTTCGCTGCCTTCTTGGTGATATTGGCATTACTTGCTCTACTCCGACACCTCCGTATTGTGACAATCAAAGTGCCATCAAGATTGCTAACAATCCGGTTTTTCATGAACGCACTAAACATATTGAAATGGATTGTCACTTCGTTCGGCATCATTTTCTTCAAGGCACACTGACCTTACCTTGTATATCTTCTCGTCTTCAGCTTGCCGCCGACTTCTTCACAAAGTCTCATACCACGCAACGTCATCAGTTTTTGTTATCCAAACTCTCGGTGTTTAACCCACCTTGAGTTTGCGGAGGGGTGTTACCATATATATTTCATACCATATATATATTATATATGTTACCATATATAATATATATATACTACCATTTATATTGTATATATTACTATATATATTGTTTTCCTATTAGGATAGTTTCTCATTAGGATAGTATTATTTCCTTTTGATTATTTATTTCTATGACAGGATACAATCCTGTACTTCCATGTAAAGTGTTTTTCCTTCTCTATATAAGAGGATGGATTTAGATGAATAACACACACAAAATTTCCAACTCTCGTGTTACAATATTTACATTTATTTTGCATTTAATTTATATTATGCTTTTCTTAATTGATATATTTTACAGCGAATTAAAAGGATATTCGATCGAGCATGGCTAACAAAATTTGGTAGTAAAAATGTTTTACACTTTTTTGTGATTAAATTTGTTGAATATAAATATTAAAAATATTGTTCTTTGATAACTTAATTAACCATATCGAAAGACACCAGTTGTTTCATATAATGTAACACGTACAGTATCAGAAAAGAAAATTTTTAATTCGAATTTGTTTACTTTTCTCTCATTTAATTCAATTAAATCATGTATTGGGCCTATCAAAAAAATCTCAAATCCAGACGTAAGAAGGATTATTGAAAATAAATATTTCAGTCAGATCTAAGTTCAGACATGAAGGGAGTGTTGAATATAAATATCAAAAATACAGTTATATATATGATAAGTTAAGATTCTAGAAAACGTAAAAAGGAATTTGCTTGGATACTTTGGCTACTTATTGGTACAAAGGTAAATTGCAATTTTGTAGGCTCCCCAAATTTTAATGAAAATTATTATATTCTAATTCTTATATATTCTCTTTAAAGTAATTTTTATGCTGATGCTAACGATTATTTTCTAATGACTTTGGTGTAGAAACTAGGTCTCTAAACTTTGAAGTATACTATTTATATAAAGATTCTTTAATTTAATTATGTTTATTAGAATCAACACAATTGACTACTAATTCAAAAATGCTAAGCACATGTTTTTGCCTTTTTAGTGTCATTTGAAAATGGTGCATAAAGAAAAACATCTTATTTCAAGAGTCGGATACAATTTTAAGCGACTGCACATATAACACCATTTCGACACCTACATCATTTCGATTAAACAGAACGTGCGAGAAATTAACATTTCAAGTGCGTATAATGATTCTACAAGAACGATATGACAGATGCACAGAACCGCATTAAACTTTTTCAAACACATCTGAGTTGAATATTATTATAATTATGTGACATTATCATTATGCTTATTCAACTCAGTTGAATCTAAAATAAGAAGCTGAGTCTACGAGTCGCGCGTGTGTGAAAGAGACGAGCAAAAATTATTGCAAAGACCTTCTAGAGAGTGAACAGAATAAATAACGGAGTCAAGCACAAAAGTAATTGTGAAGCAAACATTTCATGAGGGTTTTAAAGTAGATCGTGTTCCACAAAGAGAAAGATCCCACAAAGGAGTCATTAATGGGGTGTGGACAAAAAACACTTTGTCATTGTTGCGTGGAATAAAAGTGTACTAGTACATTTGCACCCATTATTTGTGAGTGCTTTTTTTGGTGCCCTAGATTCCACTTGTTATAATGAGGTTCGTAAGCCCGACACGTGCAATTATACGGGCCGAACATAAGCCGAATTATTTATATTTCTTATCTTTTGTTTATTTATTAACAAGTTGAATAGTAAAGATTTATATAATATATATGTAGAAAAAGAGAGATGGGATGGAATATTTTGGAAGCATTAAAATGTGTTGATGTTATAATATTTTTGGACATTGAATCAATCCTAACGATTCTTGGATCATGGACACTGATAGGCCCCACAAGAAACCAATATTATTAACTTTTGATCTAATAATAAAAATGGTAATTCTAAAGATTGAATTGTTTTCGGTTATATATATATATATATATATATATATATATATATATATATATATATATATATAGAGAGAGAGAGAGAGAGAGAGAGAGAGAGAGAGAGAGAGAGAGAGAGAGAGAAAAGGATAGCACAGTAGGTCTTGTGCTATTATGAGCACAATAGATCTTGTGCTTTCAATTTTCTAATCATTCATCAATTTTAATGAATGGTTAGGATTAGAGAGAAAAAAACATTTAAAGAGAAGAAAAATTGAGACACTCAATTTGTCTTCAATTTCTCCTCTCTCTCACTCCCTAACCATCCCAAATGTGTCGAACTTGTCGGCCTAAATAGGTCAACGTTCTGCCGGGTGACGAGAGGCCATGTGTGGGCCGAGTCATGTTCGAAATGACATGAGGCTGGATTCAGTCGAATCACAATCAAAATTCGTGGGCGATGTATCGATACGCTTTAAGTGAATTAGTTGCGTATTTCTAACAGCTTGAGCTTTTGAGATTAATGGTTAGCACCAACGATCCGACAGAACGTTCGCAGGTAGGTCCGGCACGGCCAGGGCCATAAAAGATGGCTCGTTGGCAGCTTAAGGGCCACAGTCCTCACGGCCCACATATTAGCCCAACATAGCCCAAATGGCCCGCATATGATGTGGGTCGTGCCGTGCCTCTGGACTTATATTTATTTTTTTTTATAAATATAACTAAAATTAGTAAGATTCTAGAAAATTTTGAATTAAGGAAAAAAAAAAGGGGAAATCTAGTGCTTTGGTTAGTAAAAGTAAAATATACATATAAAACTAAAAAACAAAAAAAATATATATATAGAAGTAAAACTTTTTATGTCTAATCCCATCTCTGTTTTATCTTTAATGAAGCAAAGGCTAAAAATATAACAAGTCATTCGTTTGGAAACAACGTAATCCACAAATATATATCTTGGTCTATTTGGATAACCAATGTATTGAATTATTTTTTTCTTGCAATTTCCTTGTTAGTGTTTATGTGTTAGTTATGTTACATTTTATTAAACTTTTTGTGATTTAATATTTATTAGGCCTCTTGGGCCGTCCAATACTTGATGGGCCTTACCTGGAAGCCCAACTAAAATTTTCATATGTAAAATTAATCTCACATTGGAAACTAAAAGTATGTTATTATTATTTATATATTGTTTTATTTTTAGACTAGTTGCTTAGAAAAAAATTAAAATTATGTTCTCGACTAAATACACGCACGGCACGAGCCGGGCCCGTTCGGGCGACGGCATGCACACGTTTTGTTTTTTCCACAATGTACATTCTATGAAAGCCCAAGTTCTTCATGAGAGCTATAAACCAAGTAAAAACATTCTATTTTTTTTTTTCACAATGTACATTTTTAATTATTGAGTGCTTCTTTGTTTTTTTTTTTAACTATAGAACATTGAGTGATTCTCTACGTAGTTCATTAAAAGGGTAAAATCATATACAACGTAGACTCATATACCTACACGACCACTATTCGTAGAGTACTTGTGCGATCAATCCAAAAAACAATTTATTACTATATACTAAAGTCCGTGGAGATATTCTACTAACATGACACATATCCTCAAGTTATTTTTAGTGCACTCAACCTCCTCTAAAAAATTTATTAAACAGTAAAACATAAACTTTACTTCCTTTATAATGGGGGCTAGGGCTACTATCATATTAATAGGATAGGAGCACTTGTCCTATCAAGTTTTTAACCTTTGGATGAGAAATTGTGGGGTTAGGATGATATTAGTCGGTTAGAGTTGAATGGTTCCCCTAGGGTTGAGTGATCCCCACTGGGTTATAGTATTTAATCCAATGGTTAGAAATGATGAAAAGGATTGATCCAAAGGCTAAAAAACTGATAGGACAAGTGCTCCTATCCTATTAAAAGGATAGTAGCCGGACTCTATAATGGGTTAGAATTATCTTATTTATAATAAATTAGAATTACCTTTAAATAATAATAAAAAATTTAATTATATAATAGGTTAAAAAATTTATTGTCGTAAATTTACCACTATATTTAGGAGATAACGGGATCCACTTACTTACATCAAAACAAACAACGGAACTCAAAAAACCTAATTTTACTAGCACCAAGTTACATCAAAACAAACAGAAGAAGTAATTGAATTTAACTTTCAGACTGTACGAATTACGTCAAAACAAACAACAGAAAAATAATCATACTTCAGAGAAACGCAAACACCACTGCACTTGACTTACGTTGGATCTACAGATTCTTCAATCCAAACGCCCCCTAAGTGAGTAACCAACGGGGCACCAAACCAGCAGCCATTATAGGAGGTTGTGTAACTGCTGGATTTAAAAGCTTTATAACTGTCAACAAAAATTCAAAGATCATGGGGCAACCCTTGGGTTCATCTTAACCCTTGGTTTCCCAAATGTTAGTGGGCTTAGTGGATGAATTATTGTGGCTGGTTAGCAACCAAGTTTAATGTATGGGATGAAGTCTATAAATAGGTGGGCTGACTAAGGCCAAGACTAGTAGGGAGAGTCGAGAGAGTGCATGTAATTTCTATTTATAAGTAGTGGAGTACATTGTTTTTGCAGAACCTCTGTAACTCTATCTCACGTTCTCTTTCTTGCACTCGGAGTTAAGAAAAAACTAGTTATTCCAGGGATAGTGTTAAGTTCAGTGTTAAGGTAGGGTTAGAGTATTTTTGTGTTTGGTTGGGAGAGTTAGTCCAGGATAGTGAATAATAGTGTTTGGTTGGAGTAGTTGGGATAAGAAAGATATTGAGTTACTATGAATAGAAAATAGTGTTTGGTTGGAGTTTGGTGGGATTAGGTGGGATTAGCTACGCCGGGATAACCCATTTGAGGTGGGCTTAGCTAACCCCACCTGTTTTTTAGGGTGTTTGAAAATAATATGCGGGTTAAGGGATGGAATAACCCCTTAACCCCTAACCAAACGGAGGCACATATGTGGGTGCAAAGTTTCGGACTAGCAAGATTGAAGTAGGCTTATCCATTTTCGAGTAGAAAAAGAGGCGAGCAAATTCACTAAGTCCGTGACATAAAGCCCACTTCATACTAAGTGGAAGTTTCAAATTGGTTTTGGGACCTGAAGGTTTATTTGACCAATAAGTTAATTCATGGGCCCTTTCTTATATATGACGTTAAAAAGTCTAATAGAATTTCAGGTAGGAATGCATATTTCAATCGCTTTCGCCCTTCCTCTGTTTTGCCTAATAAAGTTAGATAGCCCTCGATTCTAAACATGTCATCACTAAGCTTAGAGAAGAAGGAAATGATGCACCAATAAAAACCAATTAATTAAAAATGAACACAAAAAAATTTATTTACAAGGAAACAGTATTAATAAACTAAAAAAACTCTTCTTCTACAATAGGGTACATCATGGGTGCTCCAACATATTATGCAATATACATTGTGTGCTAACAGAGGTTGAACTAACAAAGGTACCAATTGTTAAAAACATTTTTTTTTTTTTTTTTTGAGAGAGATAGAAAGACACTCGCTTCGTTTATTTCATTTAAATAAATGCAATCCACTAGGATTCATGGACGGTCGGTAACAAAAAAAAAAAAAAAACACCTAAAAAAAAAAAAAATTGTTCAAGGAGCTCCTTGGATATAGAAAATTTGTACAAGGAACTCCTTAATCTAAAATCAATAAGCCGACTTCTCTTTTCTTTTTTTTTTTAAGAGAAAGGCATCTGCATAGAAATAAACTCTACTAAAATATGAAATAACTAGACTTCGAACTTAAAACCTCATATGTTAATTATCAAGTTCTTAACCAACTGTATCAGATAAAGTCAGCTTTATTGCATTGCAGGTCACGAGTTGCTATTGTTTCTAGGTCTTCTTCAATTGCCATATTAATTGTGGACTGCGAGGACACTCTCGCAGCCATTGAGAGAGTCCAATTGCACTCAACCAAATTGGGCACCGTAGCGAGAACAACTGCGTAAATTCGAACCGATAACGCATGCGCAAATGTCATCCTAAGCCTATGGCACATTAAAAGACACATTTAGTGTCAAAGTTATAAGTTGAAAAACAGGGGATAGGGAGAAAACAACACTCCCAAAAAAACAAAGTTGTTAGACTTATGAAGCATTCTAATGTCCTCAAATAGCCACTATCTTGGAGTACAATTAATAAACTTATACCTAATTTGACCATTGATTTTGTGTGCCCTAGCTCCTCCCTTCTTAGATGCACTAAAAGCTTGTTGAATATTAGCTTGAAGAATCTCTTAACTTCAACTACGATTGCCGTGATGTGATTATCAACTAGCATATATAATAATCGACGCTGCGATTAAATAATCGTAGTTCTAGTTCCTAACTAGATTTTCCTCGAGCTTAAAAGATGATGCTCGCGAAAATAGACTCCCTCGGTGGCGTGGTAACGTTCGACCTAATAAATCACTTAAAAAAATATTAAAAGAAATGCGAAACCTCATATGCGAACTGTGTGCAACAAGAGTCACGCCTGAACAACCACGCTATCATAATTATTTATTTTATTATGATGCTAATGACGGTGACAGTAATTCGGAATACTTAATTTCGAAGCATGGGCTCAGACGGTCTCATGACTATAAAATTATGAATAATTCAAGTTAAAAAAATTGGCACTCCCAATTGTTGTCACTGTTAGTCAATAAATAAGTCGTACTAATTGAGTAGTTAATTAATTAATTGATTCCTATACTTTAAAAAATAAGTATATTTGGAGGTAACCTAATATATAATTCGTTGGTAAGGTCAAATTGCAATTTTCAACAAAAGTAGGGGCAAAATTGATACGTAGTGGGTGGTCTAATTATAGCTTATCAGATTGGCAAATAGGACACGTAACGTATCTGTCTAAATGGCATATGCGACACATATTATCAGGTGCTTTAAAGTTCGGGTTTCGCCGTTACTTCCTCTTGGTTGAATAAAGCGAAAAGAGAAGAGAGAGAGAGAGAGAGGGGGGAATCCCCAAAAATAAAACAAAGAGGAAACATGTCACGTGGTGGTGTCTTGTACACGTGTCCAATTTTTACTGGTGGTGAAAAAGTGCTATATGCTAAGTGGCGCGTCGCGATTCGTTGCTTTTACCCTAAACACTGTACGTCCCTCGTCCGGAAACGATCCCCACGAACCACAGTATGGTAGGGGTGGTCCCCGACTGGCGCGACTCTTAAAGCAATGATGAACGGTGGATGGAGTGGTCTCATGCGCGGCGCTGTTACCGGAAACGGTCCGTTACTCTCTCCAAAGGCCGTTATCGTTTAAATTCGTTTTGGTTAAGAATTTAGTTATTACGAATGATATAAGTATGGGGATAAAAAAAATAGCGTTTGGATGAAAATTGAATTGTTCCCGAGGATAAAAAAAAATATTAGATAGTTTTATATAAAAAATGAATGTGTTGGGTGGGGATAACCGACAACTACTATTTTCGGGTAAAAAATTTATGTTTAGATATAAAGAGGGATAAGGGCCTATTCCTATTCCTATTCCTATTCCCTAACGGTACCTTAGGTATCGTTTGGTTCGGGTATAAACAAGAACTAGCTATTACAGGGATAGATACAAGTATGGAAATAAAATAAAATAGCGTTGGGATTCGGGTATAAACAAGAACTAGCTATTACAGTGATAGATACAAGTATGGAAATAAAATAAAATAGCGTTGGGATGAAAATTGAGTTGTTCCCCGATAATTTTATATAAAAAATAAAGGTGTTGATGGAAATAACCGAGAACTATTATTTTTGAATAAAAAATTAAGGTTTAGATATAATGGAGAGAATAAGGGTATATTCCTATTTGTGCCTTAAGATGCCCGCAGCTTTGTTTGCAGCCGTTCAAATCGGTTAAGTCCTAAACTAACGGCCGTGATCTAACTCTAATAACAAACTAATAAAACCCACTACTACTACGCTCGCGAGCGAATTAACAATTTGACGGTTGTACCCCCGCAGTTAATGAATGCTAACAATTTGACGGTTATACCCCCGCGGTTAATGAATGCTCGTGCGCCTGAAGGGAGGGTAAATGTGTGAATTCAGGGGAGGATTCGGACTAGGGGAGTGGGAAAGGAGAACGAACCGTTCGATCGGGGGAAGGGGGGAAGATCTGGGCCGTCCACGCGAAAGGGAATATTCCTGGGTTGAGCACTCCGAGTCCCGCCGCTATAAAAACAGAGATAGGGGAGCGATTGTTAGACGGAGTGGATCGAAACAGAGGAAAAAAAAAAAGAAGAAGAGGGGAAAAAGATGAGTGAGGAGTTGAGGAGAGAGTACGAGATCGGGAAGGAGATAGGGAGGGGGAGGTTCGGGGTGGTGAGGAGGTGCATGGAGAGGGCGACGGGGGAGGCGTACGCGGGGAAATCGGTGGAGAAGGTGGGGCTCATGGACGCGGTGGACCGGGAGGGGGCGAGGGTGGAGGCGAAGGTGGCGCAGCTCGCGGGGGCGGGGAACCGGGGGGGGGGGGGGGTGCGAGCGGTGTACGAGGACGAGGGGTGGAGCCACGTCGTGATGGAGCTCTGCGAGGGGCCGGACCTCTTCGACTGGATCCGGGAGCGGCGGGGGTCGCCGGCGACGGAGCAGGAGGCGGCGGCGGTGGTGGCGCAGATCGCGGCGGGGCTGGCGGCGTGCCACCGCCGGGGGGTGGCGCACCGCGACGTGAAGCCGGACAACATCCTCCTCGACGGCGGGGGGCGGCGCGCCCGCCTCGCGGACTTCGGATCCGCCGCGTGCTTCGTCCCCGGCGAGGGAGGGGGGGAGATGGCGGGGCTGGTGGGGACGCCGTACTACGTGGCGCCGGAGGTGGTGGCGGGGATGGAGTACGGGGAGAAGGTGGACGTGTGGAGCCTGGGGGTGGTGATGTACGTGATGCTCACCGGGGGCGCGGCGGCGCCGTTCGGGGGCGACACGGCGGAGGAGATCTTCGCGGCGGTGCGGCGGGGGAACCTTAGGTTTCCGACGAGGCTCTTCGCCGGGGTCTCCTCCGGCGCCAAGGACCTCATGCGCCGCATGATGTCCAAGGACCCTTCCAGAAGGTTCTCCGCCGAGCAAGTCGTCAGTAAGCAAACTAACCCCCCATCCCTCTCTCTTTCTCTCTCTCTCGCTCGCCTAGGGTTTCCGATCTCATCGCGATCGGATCTCCCGGGCTAAGCGTACCCAAATAACTACCCCAATTGTGGATTTCCCACAATTATCCCCCTATTTTCGGTTTCTAACAATTTTTTTTCCCTTTTATAACTTGATTCTTTAGGGCATCCATGGATAACGAGTGGAGGGGGGAACTGAGCGAGAACGCGATCTGAAGAGGAGGAAGAGGAAGAGGAAGAGGAAGAAGACGACGTATGAGTACCGTACATAAGCCGTATATACGCCGTATTAACTCTCTTTTTTTGGGGTTTTGGGTGGTTTTTACTATTTTTCCAGCGCTTGCGCTTGTGAATACGGTGCTCTGAAGAGAGAGAGATGACTTTTATTTTGACGTTTCTCGCTGTGGATGTAAATACGAAGAAAATACAAGTAAAATACGGGGCTTAGTATTTGCTGCCTCTGTACTTCCAAAGAGATGGAGTATATCTACTGTGTTTTTTTTTTTATTTAAGATTCTGTTTTTTGTTTAATTATGCCATCGTTTTAGGCGTAAAATTCGACAATAATATCTTTAAAATATATCTCTCAAAAAAAATATAGTACATACACTAACAAATATATATTTCATTAGTTTCATCCACTAACAAATATATTAATTTATTTGTAATCCATTGAAGTGTTGCATAACATGTTCAACAAATTACATACTAAATTTGGACTATCTGATCAACTCGGAACCATCTCGATCCCTACTACTATTTTATTAATTGGAATATCTATCCATCCTATTCTCAAGTACTAGTCTTGGGTTCCACTCTTTTTGGGATGTATCGAATGTTAATCTTATTTTCCACCCTAGTAACCCATTCAAATCAAATCCTAATACGCCTAATTCTCTTATTAATTTTTTTAGACCTAATTACTGTCTAAAATATTATACCTAGTCTAATCTTAATATGAGTAAAGTTACTATGCTATCGGAAGCACAGAGGATCTGGTACTTTCGATTTTTTAATCTTTGGATCAATTTTTTTGATCATTGTTAATATTCGGAGTAATACTATTATTCTTTGAAGACCACTCAACCCTAATCAACTATCGGGGGATCGTAATCGTCATAATCGTATAATTTTTAATTCAATAATTAAAAAGTTGGAAGCATTAGATTTTTTATACTTCTGATAGTATAGTAGCTCTACGTACACTTCTAATATATTTCTTATATAGAACTATATCTAATTCTAAAACGCGCATAACAATGTATCTTACTATTAAAATATTTATTTATACAGAATCGATCCGCAGCAACGCGTGAAAAACATGAGTGTACAAACAAGCTACTACAGTAGGACTACTAGACCTTTCGTGGGGGAATTCATTTTGGTGGGGATCGAATGGGGGCATATTCCGGGTTTATGCGGTTTTCCAAGAGTCCTACGTTACGCTTCCGAGGGGGGGGGGGAGGAAAAAGGTTGGGGGAATCATCAACTTTGACCGTACGATATATATAAGTAGTTACATCTGATAGGTCCGTGTACTTATTTTCTCTATTTCATTACAGTGGCCATGATGCCCACGATGACCTCGGGAATGGGAAAAGTTTACCGAGGCGTTGCTTTCGAGGCCCCCAATTTTTCTGGGTTGGAAAATCTGATTTCCAGCTATTAAATTGGAAAAGCACTTCCCTTCTTTTAATTACCCTTCTATATTAAAAATTTTAAAAAAATTATGTATTTATTTCGGCCTTTTTGCATAAAGAATTTACTTATTTTAGGCTTTTACAAAATCGGATGATTTTTTTCGTTTTTTCATATTCGATCTGTTTTTTCAGTAAATTAAACAAAATACTCTTATACCTTTTTCTTTCTTATTTTTTTTTTCGTTCTTCTTTCTATCTCTTCCCAGAGAGCGGCGGAGATGTAGTGCCACCCTCCCCGGCCCGATGACGTCGCCTCGCTCGCTCCGGCGAAGAGCTCCGCCTCGCGCTCTCCGGCCTTCGCCGCACCGCCTCCCACGGCTTCGCGAGTCCCCCGCGCCTACCCCCAACCCCGCTCCACCGCTCCTCCCTCGTTCTGAAATGACGAGTAGCTACTTTCAATGCTTTTGCTCCATCCCTACCGCCATTTAATTAATTAATAACTACTATGAATCTTAAATCTAACTTAATTTCACAAAATTTACTTTCTCGTCTCAATTAAATCACTAATTTAAGTGCCATATTTTGGGTTTCAATTAAATCACAAATTTTGCTTTAACAGTCGCGCGCGCGCGCTCACGTCTCAAGACGCGCATAGCTTGGCCAGCTCTCCGCCGAAGAGGACGACGACGACGCCGACGCCAACGCCGACGCCGGAGACGATGAGCAGAGGAGGAGGAGGAGAGTGATGGTAAGGAGGGAGGGGATTGAGATGCGGACGATGGAGATCTTTGCGGCGGCGGGAGGGTAACCCACATTCGTGTTGAAAAAGAAAAATAGTATAAATTTCATCCAAATAATGCAGTTCTGTCTCAAAGTAAAAAAAGTGCACTGTTTTATATAAAATTTACACTATTTGAGACAGAATAGTGCAGGAATGGAGGCGGGCTCGTCACCGGAGATGGCAAGGGCGACGTCGCGGATATGAGAGGTTGCCTTTCTGTCTCCGCCGCTCTCTGGGAAGAGATAGAAAAAAAAACGAAAAAAAAAAAAGAGGAGAGAGAAAAAGGTATAAGGGTATTTTGATCAGTTTGTTGAAAAAACGGACCGAATCTGCAAAAACGAAAAATGTGGTCCGATTTTGCAAAAGCCCAAAATAAGTGAATTTTTATGCAAAAAGGCCATTTATTTCTTATCATTATTTAAAAATTTTTAATTTATTCAAAAATATATATTTCGAAGAATAATTTAAATCAATAGGAAGATTTTGGTTCTCTAGAAATAAATAAAATATTTTAAAATTTCGAAGAGCATATTAGATATTATTATTTTTTTAATTATGGTCTCGCTATTTGGATTTAGAGTAATTATTAAATTCAATTGTAAAATTTTGTAAAAATAGATTTACTAATAAAGTTATAGATAAGCATTAGCAAAATAAAATCTTATTTATTTAAATTTCTTTTATATGTTTTGAATTGCAAATTGAATATATGTTGAGATATGGAATAATGTAATAGATCAACTCGTTTTAGTAAAGTTTTATATCTTAATTTGTCGGATTTTTTAAATATTTTTAATCTAGTTTAGATGATGACAAAATATAGGGTGATAATTGATGCAATTTTAGTGCACGGATGAGTGGAGCTAAAGTTTAATGAATTTTTTTTTTAATAATTTAGCATTTTTTCTCAGCAGTAGAATAAATCATCTTATAAGTAGAATATCGAAAAATTACAAAATTTATTTTCTAGATACTTCAAATATTCTAGATCAAGTCTAACGGAGCCGATCGTCGATTCGAAAGTCCGAACATCGAAAACAAAGCGGAAGCACGGAGGCCTCCGTGCTTATGGAAGCATCCTAGCGGCACTATATATATATATATATATATATATATATATATATATATATATAGATAAAATTGAGCTCCTATGCTTTTAAAAGTACCATGTTATTGGTACTTGTAAGTTTTTGGCCCTTGAATTAAGAAATATGTGGTTAGAATGTGGCCTCTAGGGTTGAGTGAGTGGTTGGTTGAATAGTATAATCTAACGGGTGAAAATGACTAAAAACGTAGATTTAACGGTAAAAAATTACAAATACCAAATACTTTGTACTTTTACAAGCACCTTTAGGGACTATATATATATATATATATATATATATATATATATATATATATATATATATATATAACTAGGCTACTATGCTATTAATAGCACCAAGTCATTAGTGCTACCAAGTTTTTAACCGTTGGATTGAGAGATGTGTGGTTAGGATGATGTGGGCCCCTTAGGGTTAAGTGGGTGGTTGGTTGAATAGTATAATCTAACGAGTGAAAATCATCAAAGGGGTTGATCTAACTATTGATAAAGCAAATTGACTCTCTCTCTCTCTCTCTCTCTCTCTCTATATATATATATATAGAGTCCGTATGCTATTAATAGCACGACGAACTTGGTGCTAGTAAGTTTTCTACCCTTGGATTAAACCCTATGATTAATTTTACCCGTTGGATTATACTATTCAACCAACCACTCACTCAACCCTGTGCCTACATCATCCTAGCCGCACATCTTTTAATCTAAGGGTAGAAAACTTACTAAAGACCAAAGTCATTGGTGCTATTAATAGTATTCCAAATTTAGTTCTATATATATATATATATATATATATATATATATATATATATATATATATAAAAGTGATACCCTATAATGCTATTTATATTTCTTTTCTCTTCACTAAGATGGAAATAATAGGAATGCATTTTTATCAGCTTAATTGATGAAAAATTGCATCACCTGTCACTATCTTAAATTAAATTTATTCATTCTCTTATTTTGCGTGATCTATAAAATATTAGAAATGGTAAAACAGAGTTTCCACTTGCAAAGAGAGTTATCGCATGCCAACAGTAATTAATTATTTCTCAAAAGGGTATAGAACAACATTTTTACTTATTTTTTCCCTTCATCCAAATTAAACCATATTATGTAATTTAGATTTTTTTAAAAAATTAAAAATAAGTGGGCGATGGAGCTCTTCGGTCAAAAAAGTAAATACGAATCTAATGAGCTAACAAAATCAAAATCAAAATCAAAATCAAAATTAAACGTATAACAAATATATGATTGAATTGAAAGAAAAAAAAAAACAAAAATTGAGCTTCCAGGATCCAAAAGATTTTTTTGGATGATTTTTTTTGCTTTTCCCATGCCCTATTAAAAATACTTTTAAAATAGAATAAAAAAAAAATTAGTAGAAAGAAAGGGAACACACACATTAATTGCAAGTGGCAATTCCCAAACAGCCTTCTAAAATCACTTCGGCAGAATTATTTTTCTATCAGACTCAGCCAAACGCTCTACAACTTTTAACAGAAATCAGTTTTCCAAACTAAAATCACTTCTGCAGAAATCACTTTTCCAGAAATTAGGCCAAACGGACCCTATATATAGATAGGAAATGAATATGGCTATGCAATTTTTTTTTTTTACTTTTTTTCTCCAAATGAGGTGATAAGACATTGTTTTTTTTTTTTTTGAGAAAAAGGTAGCAAACTACCTGCTTCATTCAATAAGAAACATGAATTAGACATATAGGGTGGAAGCAGCTGGGCCCTCCTGAGGGTGAGGGTACGTAGAGGAGGGGAGGAAGAGGAATTAAAATAAAAATAAAAATAAAAAAGCAAAACCAAGACCAGAGGGTAAGGATAGCAGAAACGCCGTAGAGCGAAAAAGGAGTGTTAGAGGTGGTCGGTCCAGTCACGCAGTAGGAGATTCAGCCGTTCGGAATACCTAATAACGTTATGTGGTTTTGCCCGAAAGATTATGTTGTTTCTGTCTGTCCACACGACCCACCAAATTCCGGCAAAGCAAGTGAGACCCTTCGATCTTGAGGCAGCATCAGCGATGTTTCCAGTTACGGTCCAGAGGCGACGGATGTCCCCGATGTCATTAGCCGGGACATCCTGTCCCATAGCTGTGAGAAGGAGGTAGCGGGTGAATACACAGTTAGAGAAGAGGCGGTCGCAATTTTCTATGGGGAAGGTACAGAAGACGCAATGTTGGTCTACTCTCATGCCTCGGGTCAAGAGCCTATCGGCGGTGGGTAGACGTTTTCGGAGTAATAGCCAAACGAAGGTTTTAATTTTGAGCGGGATCTTCAAACGCCAGAGTAATTGAAAAAGCGAGTCCCTGAGTCCAGAATCAGTAAGGAAATTGTACAGTGATTTCACAGTAAACTGTTGGTTCGTATTCCACCTCCATTTGATTGTTAAATCAAAATACTCCCTCCTCTTTGGCCTTTACCCTATGGTGTTTGTCCCATGCTTATTTCTTTTTCTTAGCTTTGTCTCCAATGGGTATTACACTTGGTTGTTAGTGGAAGTGCTTGAGTGGCCACCAAGATATGCATGCACATGCTTGAAGGGCCAACCAACTAATCCATATCCTTCATTTTTGTTGGAGGTGTGACTTGTTTCTATAAGAATATTTTAAAGTTAAAAATAAGAAGGTAATATTTATCGTTGAATATATTTGGCTTTTATTCTCAGGCTTTGTTCATGGTGGTAGATAAAAGTGCAATGCATGTAGTAAGAAATTTTCACCAAATTTTATTATAAAAAAGCATGTCATGCAGATCATACAAGTTAAATTAAGATGGTGAGCACTGCAATACCATCTGAAACAAAGGAATATTTAAGCACATCGATCTCCATGCATTTATGTCCCAACTCCATTGATTGTAGCCGGTATAATTGATTAAAAGCCTGATAGTTAGTAGGGGTGTAAACGAGCCGAACACAAGCGTGGGTTAACATCATTAAAATATCGAAAAATTCCGTGCTCGTTAATAAACGAGCTCAACACGAGCTATTTTACTAATGACGAATAATAAATTAAAAAAAATTAGATTAAATATATTAAACAAATAAATTTATAAAATCTTATCCATTAGACTTTGATCTAATAGTTAAAACTTTATATACAAATGAGTCTTTTTATAATTAAGCTCGCATTTATATTTTTATTTTGCTAAAAATTAAATAATAAAAATATATATTATATATAATTATTTATTTATATATAAAAATATAAATTAAATAAATTATATAAATATGAAATAAATATGTATCTTGTCGGGCAGTGCAATAGTAACACTATGAGCTAGAGTATTCATTTCAATTTCTATTGTAATAATGATTCCATTAGTTTACTTTGTTTCTCTTGGCCGTCTGTTTCATTTCGAAAATGAAACAACGGCGAATGAGTAATTGAGCACGCTAATAGTTAGTACTCAAGAACATAAGTTCCAAACTAGCTAATAACTTAATTACCACGTTTCTCTCTCTCTCTCTCTCTCTCTCTCTCTCTCTCTCCACATAAATAAAAAAAAAGGAAAAAAAAAAGGAAAAAAAAAAGGAAAAAAAAAAGAGAGAGAGAGAGAGAAACCCTTTTCGCCACATGGCGCTACTTCTTACTCTCTCTCCCTCTCTCCACAAACTTAAAAAAAGAAACCCTTTTTCGCCACATGGCGCTACTTCTTCCTCTCACTCTCTCTCTCTCTCCATAAAACAAAAAAAAAGGGGAGAGCCTTTTGCCACATGGCGCAACTTCTTTCCTCTCTTTTTTCTTTTTTTTTTTTGTTTTTTTTTGTTTTTTTTTTGATTAAATTTTAACACCTTATAATAATAATAATGTCCTCTTCCTACATAGTCTTACAAGCTTCCAAAAGCCCATCAAACCCTAATAAAACCTCATTCATTATCTCTACATTGATTGATATTAACATGGATTGAGATATTTGGACTACTCCATGCCCATATATCCTTTCCCTACCACCCAACAACACATGATGCATCAATCCCTTGTCAAATGAGAAAAAAAAGCACAATTGTGATAAGGGACCAACACATATCCTTTCTCCTTAACCTTTTCACCTCTAGAACCCTAACTCTATGTGTGAACTAACTAGAGTTAGTTAACCTCATGTTACAAAGATAATGCATGGATTCCCTCAAATATATATATGTAACATTTATTCATCAAGCTGGAGAATTCAATCAACCAACCAACCAGAGCTGTGAAAGATAAAGGCCAAGTGACTTTATGTTCCAAGAATATATAGTACCATTTAATGTGACATCAATATATATATTGGTCTTTGTGTACACACAAGTGAAACATACTGTTACGACAAACGCACAGACGAAAACAAAATGACGAACACAAAGAACAATCAAACCACAAGTAGAAATAAAAAATACACAGATTTACGTAGAAAATCCTTTACAGGAAAAAACCACGGGCGAGGGAGGAGGTAACTTCACTATCAAAATGAAAGGGAATACAAAATGTTCTGATCGATTACAACCGACCACGATCTCACGCCTCTAAGAAAAAAACGAAAGAGAAAAAAACTCATAACGAGCCCTCCGCTACCCACCACAGACATTCATTTTCCTTCACAACTTTATTTTTTTAATTTGGTCGCACCGTAAAACTGTCGGTGAGTCGAAAAATCCGAACTTGAGTCGATTGATAATTTCGAGTCAAATCTAACACATACTATTTGAGAAAGTGGATCTACTGTGCACCCTTGTACAACACAAATTTAAAGTGCTTGTTCAACCACATGCACACACAGTTGAATACTTAAGGACAACTACAATACCTGTATTTACTTGTTAATAAAGTTCTAAACATGACCAAAATCACATTTTTAGCTTGGTTTAATTACTAAAGTACCATATGCTAATTGTGTGATCTGTGCCATGCATGTTTTAGAAAACATCTCTCTCTCAAGGATCTAAAACTCTATTGATTACTCTTTGAAAACATATCATGTACGTAGAAACCTAGAAATATATAGAGAGAAGTTACGGTCGTATTTCTCAATTTTTGTGCAGAAAGGAAAAAATATTGAAACCCCCCGCCCTGTCAAAAATAATAGAGTTAAATACCGATAGGCCTCTCTGGCACCGTTTGGTTAGGGGAAAGGAATAGGAATAGATCCTTATCCCCCTCTTTATATCCAAACGCTAATTTTTTACCCGAGAATAGTAGTTCTCGGTTATTCCCACCAACACCTCTATTTTTTATATAAAACTATCTAATATTTTTCTTATCCTCGGAAACAACTCAATTTTCATCCAAACGCTATTTTTCTTATCCCCATACTTGTACCTATCCCTGTAATAACTAGTTCTTGCTTATACTCGAACCAAACGGCTAAAGTTTGAACATAAGTAAATAACTTATATATCTCTACAAATTTTAAGTCATACACTTCTAAACTTCTAACATCTTATAAAATATATATCCTTCTTCTTAAATTTCTTTCGATTTTTTTAAAATTTTTCCACTTTTTTTTTTTTTTTTCTTTCCGAGCATGCCGAAGACTTTATATACCTCTTTCATATATAGCATTAACATTTGATGTATAGCATGACTTTTCTAATAGCAAAGAATCAAATTTTCACGGGGAATTCTCTTTCTCAATGCAGAATAATTGGCGTTATGATTCTCTTTGAAGCGTAGAAAACAAGTTAGCAATTGGAAACAGTGATTTTGGGTTGAAAAGTAATCTTCAGCTCAATAAAGCGTTTGACAACATCATTTTTAAAATTTGATTCTATTTTTTAGAATTAGAAAACTGATTTTTTTTTTTTTTTTGATTAAACACGGATTTACCCTATTTGCAGAAAACTGATTTTGAAGGCCAGAATCAAAAGTAGAAAAAAACTGCTACTTGAATTCTGAATCTGATTTTGGACTCAAAAATCAAAATTTTATTTTAATTTTAAATTCAATGTTTAAATTTTAATTTAATTTTAAATTTTAATTTCAGATTCATTTTTGAGTTTTAAAATTTTAAAATTTTAAAAATAGATTTCAAACATTAAGTTTTAAATTTTGATTTTAAATTTCAAAACTCAAATTTTAGATTTTAAATTTTAAATTTCAAATTTAAAATTTAAGAAAAATTTAAATTTTGACATTTTAGATTTTAAATTTTAAATTTAAAAATTTTAAACTTTAAATTACAAGTTTTAATCTTCAAATTATACATTTCAAATTTTTAAAACTTAAATTTTAAATATTCAAATTTTATATTTTAATTTTCATAATTATTTTAAATTTAAAATTATAAATTTCAAGTATCAAATTTTAAATTTAAACTTTGGAATTTAAAATTTAAAATTATATTTTTAAATATTACAATTTTATATTTTAAATTTCACAATTATTTATATTTTTAAAATTTAATTTTAATTTTAAATTTTAAATTTATATTTTTAAATATTAAAATTTTATATTTTAAATTTCATAATTATTTATATTTTAAAATTTAAATTTATATTTTTTAAATTTTATATTTTATATTTTATATTTCTTATTTATTTTAAATTTTGAATTGTAATTTTTAAAATTTAAAATTAGTTTTTAAAAAAATATCAAATTTTAAATTTTGTACTATTTTGAAATTTAAAAATTTTAATTTTGATTCAAATTTAAATTTATATTTTAAATTATTTTAAAATAAAATTTGGTAAAATATTAAATAATGCAAACATCAAAAGAAATTTGCCAAACAGCTTTTAAAAATCACTTCAGAAAAATTACTTTTATCTAAACTCACCAAACGCTCTACAAATTTTTTAACGTAAATTACTTCTTCCAACCAAAATCACTTTTTCAAAATTTATTTTTGCAAAAGCCAAGCCAAATTGCCCATATTCTATGTCATAACATCACATCTTACTTATTTTGCCTGCCTAAGCCAAAGTCCCTTATCTGAATGACATATATAAATGTATGGATAAGTAAATATTGGGTGGCCCCAAAAGAACAATATATCCATTAAATGTTAGGGGTAAGGGTTTTCCTACTTATCCTCCCAATTTATTAGGTCAGGGTTTTTGGTGAGTGGTTACAATAATTTGAGTGTACCCCACAGTTTGGAAACAGTTTCAAGAGGCTCTTATGAGAAAACTTAGATAGGGAAAGGAACTATTTGGAACTACTCATGAATATATATATATATATATATATATATATAAGTAGGGCTCATCGCGTTATTAATAAAGACAAAGAAATCATGGCTTCCTAAGTTTTTAACCATCCATTAATTTTGATGGGTGGTTAAGAGAGAGAAGAGAAATTGGTGAGATATTCAAAAAGATGAGAAATTGAGAACCTTAATTTCTCTCCAATTTCTCTTTTCTCTCTCACCTTAACCATCCATCAAAATTGATGGATGGTTAGAAACTTAGGAGCACAAAGACTGCTGTGCTATTAATAGCACAGTAGCCCTACTCTCTCTCTCTCTCTCTCTCTCTCTCTCTCTTTCTATATATATATATATATATATATATATATAGTCCCATTATTATACTATTATGAGTATAGATCCTCTTATACTCATAAGTTTTTTGCCGTTAGATCTATCCTTTAATCAATTTCACCCGTTAGATTATACTATTCAACAAACCACCCACTCAACCCTAGGGGGCCCACTATCAACCTAACCGTAACCACTCTCATCCTAACCGTTCATTTTTTCGTCTGAACGGGTGAAAATTTATGAGTACAAAGGACTCTATACTCATATAATTAAGTATAGTAGCCCCAGCCCAATTATATATATATACATTGAGGGGACAAAATTGCCTGATTAACTTAATTATATGATTATTGGAGATAAACTGGTTCCTTATGTAACTATCTCTTAAAAGAGCATGTTCTATAATTTATTTAAAAAGTATTGTTTGAATATAACTATTTAATTTTTCTAATAGTTTTCTTCAGATTGACTGTAGGTTTAGCTGCTCAGATTCTCCTTTGAGGCCTAGAAGATCATTAATTTGGGTGATCATAAGAAAAATACCCGCACTACATATATATGTTCTTTCGAGGGCTTTATTTAATGAGAAATGATTTGTTCAAAAGAGCTACTACCATAGTTGTTAATATTTATTCACTTATTCGAAACGAAAACGATAATCCATTTTCTTTAATTTTTAAAATTTCCGGGAAGCGAGAATTAATGTGTATAATTCTCTCTCCTTGATTTGAATTTTGAGGTGAGGTTTCTTATAGAACATGAGGATGATTGAGCATCATCATGTACTTGAAAATTACTTATCTTCTACTAATTGACCGGTGATTAATCCGATTGAGACGCATTCGTACATTTCACGCAAGCTAATCCCTATTTCATCAACCATCCAGGGTCCAGCTACTATACTATTATGAGTACGATCGCCCTCGTACTCATAAGTTGTTTTCCATGATAGAACTTTCGAATCGACGATCCACACCGTTAAACGTTATTTACAGTATTTAAAACTTCTAGAAATAAAATTTTATAATTTTTCGACATCATTTACCTTACGATCAAGAGGTCACAAATTTGACAATTTTTAACAACTGGTATGGAATACTAGCTTGCTAGTTTAACGGTGTAAAAAAATCAAAATTTGTTGAATTTTTGATAGAAAATTCTATTCACTACATAGAAAGATCAATAACTCCGATCTTAAATTGAAGGATCCGATCATCCTTTTTTAGGACGTCGTTCGATTTTGACCGTTCATTTTATGCCCGTTTGATGAACTTTATTATGATTTCGAAAATTTACGAAATTTATTTTCTAGAAGTTTCAAATACTCTAAATCATATTAACGGAGTCGATCATTGATTCGAAAACTCCATCATCGAAAACAACTTATGAGTAGTAGGTCTCCAATACTCATAATAGTATAGTAGCCGTGGCCCAACCATATAATATAAACCTTGATGATTATTTTGTTATAAATAATAATTAATCAACACTCTCTACTCAAATAGTTACTACAAAAAAAAAAAAAGTATGTGACCTTCAAAAGTTCAAACTGGTTTAATTAAACTTTTGGACACTAAACTTGACTAATTGTTCCTTAGTGGAATGACTCAATAACTCACCATGAAAAAGATGTGCATTATATGTAGTGGCCTCTTACAAAGCATTTTAGCTACTTTTTTTACTGTTTTAGTTGATAAGATGCCATTTTTATCAAAAATGTGTTGTACTAATCAAGTACTTCACTTTATTGTACTAAATAATCGCGGGCACGACGTATCTGTTTGGTCTAATTTTTACTTATATGTTTAGAAATAGTAGTAAAACATCTCACAAAAACACAAAGCGTCAAATGAGATTCTAAGTTTTCAAAGTGCTTTTGATTCTATTACAGATAAGTTATTTAAAATATTCTAATATAGTTATCCTTCTAATAGCATTTCATCAAACAGCGTTACATTTATAGTAGAGCAAAGTAGAACTTTTGCCTTTATCTTATTCTTTTAAGTAATAAGAGAAGATCAAACAAACCTAATATGAAAAAACAAAAACAAAAACAAAAACAAAAAAGCAGTTGCCCATAAACAAACATATCTTATAACTTTTAGAACTGTATCTATATATCTTTCTCATGAGATATTGCAAATACAAGAAGCTCTGTTTTTTTAGCTTAAAAATCAACACAATATTTTAGCCCCATGATTTTTTTTTTTTTTTTTTGTTCTCTCTTCTTGTGGTACTTTTGTCCATGTGCATTTGTCTCAAAACCAATCATCTAAACAAAGACAAAAATGCCATGAGTTTTGCAATGTGACTTCTTAGCTAATCACACAACTTTACATTTTACATGATGTGTCACCATGATAACATGTAAGAAGAAGAAGAAGAAGAAGAAGAAGAAGAAAGAAAAGTAAAGATAAAGGGAATATTAGGTATGCTGCATAAACCTAAACTTTGTTGGTATGTGAAAGCAAACCTTCTAGTGATTCATTACTTAGAGATCACAAAATTCTCTTTATTAGGTGTTTGAAGCTTAGTAGTGAGCATTGATTAAGCATCCAATATTTTATCGATGATTCCACGTCGATTCTTAGTTGAAACAAATGAGGATTGCATCAATCAGTTAGTTGGTAATGCTTAAAAGACACAAATAGGACCATTTATTTGTTTATTGTTTAAAACTCTGTATGTAACGCCCCAATAATCCCACATCGGATGGGATACTGATTTCGATCGGTTTATATGAGGCCTACACGTTAGTAACAATAACTGGGTTTAAGCATTTTGGGCCGGTGGTTTGGGTCAAACGAGTTATTGTTGCTGATCGGTTGGGTCGTTATATTTGGTATTAGACCCGAATACCAGCCGGAAGTGTGAGAGCTAAGTGCTATGCAGGACAAAGTGCTATACCAACGGGTTTGGTGGGAACCACCTCTAAAATCTCATATCGCCTGGTAAATCTGGTCAGACCTCTTATCGCTTGGTATATCTGGTCCTGGTCTGTCTGTGATCTAGTTTGGACTCGACATTTTAGGTCGGTGGTATGGGTCTGACGAATTACCGGTCGGATCGTTACATTTGATATCAGAAGTGTGAGAGCTAAATACTATACATAACAAAGTTCTACACCAACCGGTTTGGTGGGAGTCATCTCTAAAATCTCACATCACCTGATAGGATTTAAATAGGGGACTTTGTAACGCCCCAATAGTCCTACATTGGATAGGATTTTAGTAATAATAACTGGACTTAAATATTTTGGGTTGGTGGTTTAGATCCGACTAGTTATTGTTGCTAGCGGATCGGATTGTTTCACTATACTTTTAACACTCGCACCTATACTCGAATTAATCTCTATTTTATTCCCAATAAAGCTTATAATTTCTGTTTACTGAACATTATCCATGAAATTTATGGGTTTTCTTTTATTTTTGTGACATGAACTTATGTAATCCACTAATATTTCATACAGCATGTCATGTTCTTTTTTCTTTTAAAAAGTAACTTGTCCCTTTGCTACAACATCAAGAGACAAAATTGGTGCAACTATTGATTGATAATTACCCACCAATTTGATTGCTTTTACCTACCTACCACATGGCTCTAATGACAACAAAAATGGGAAAATTCACCAGAAAAAAAAAGAAAAAAAAAATGATGACATGGATATGCCACAGCATTTAAAGCCCTTGGACATTGTAGGCCCTAAGAAAAATAGTGGCCATATATAGTAGTTCATTATTGGACCCTCTTCCCATGATAGAGGAGCTTTGAATTATTGCCCTCACACCTCTGAACATCCAAAGATCAACATCTTATCCTATTTCATTATAGCCTTTTGTTCAACAGGAACAAATGGAGACATGCCACCTCTATGTTTCTGTATCAGCTGATGTACTGGTCTGTATAATGTAAATAAAAGCTAATCCACACACGCTGGCGACTCTTCGGGCGACCTTTAATGCCACCTGTAAGTAAAAGTACTATTATTGACGAGTCAGTATTCTCGTATGTCTGTCGGTAGATTAGTAGTAACTCATCAGAAACACCTGAAAGGGTCTTCTTGGGTATCCGAAGCATGACCGCTCAACACGACACTACCCTAATATATAAGGTTATAG
The DNA here is from genome assembly GCA_025177825.1 of Aechmea fasciata. Lineage (NCBI taxonomy): Eukaryota > Viridiplantae > Streptophyta > Magnoliopsida > Poales > Bromeliaceae > Aechmea > Aechmea fasciata. The sequence continues at coordinate 11,366,048 of CM045926.1, read as the reverse complement.
TAGAACTAGTATCCTCTTCCGAAATGTCTTTATTTTGAATCCTATAATGTTGATTGATTCTATTTCGCCATTTTTGCAGTACTAACCGCGACCATTTGGTTTGAGATAAATCGTATTGATAATGCCGAATATATGAGCCCAGGGAGCCCCCATGAAAAGCCCAAGTAGCACAGGTTCCGGAAATTAATCCTGGGCCTGGGCCTTGCATTATTATCCCCTGTTCCAATGCAAACTGAGTTCCAACACATCCGTTTTAGGAACAGGTCAAAATGGGCCGGCATTTGAAAAGAGAGCTAATTTTCTACGACCTGGTGTACAGAAACTTTCTGCACACATCTATCTACTGATCAGTTTAGTTATAAGTAAGTTAACTAGTAATGAATAACTAGTGTAGGAACCCGCGCGATGCGGCGGATATAATTATATTTGATTAAATTTAATAATATAAAAAATATTTTAAAATTTTTAAAATAAAATTATAATGTCGTGCCCATGGGCTACTCGGACAACGCATCTTAGAAAATAAAAACTAATGAGGGGAAGTTGAAGTAGTGACATTACGAAGAAGAAATTAATGAGATGGAAAGCCGAAGAGACATGCATTAGGAAAAATGAATTAATAAGACGTTACAGGAAATAAATTAATGAGACGGAAAGCCGAAGAGGCAGGCGTTACAGGAAATAAACTAATGAGACGAAAAGCCAAAGATGTAGACGTTACAGGAAATAAATTAATGAGACGAAAAGTCGAAGAGGCAGACGTTACAGAAAATAAATTAATGAGACGGAAAGTCGAAGAGGCAAACGTTACAGGAAATAAATTAATGAGACTTTTGCAGACGTTATAGGAAATAAATCAATGAGACGGAAAGTCGAAGAGGCAGACGTTACACGAAATAAATTAATGAGACGGAAAGGTGAAGAGGCAGACGTTACAGGAAATAAATTAATGAGACGGAAAGTCGAAGAGGCAGACGTTACACGAAATAAATTAATGAGACGGAAAGGTGAAGAGGCAGACGTTACAGGAAATAAATTAATGAGACGGAAAGTCGAAGAGGCAGACGTTACAGAAAATAAATTAATAAGACGGAAAGCCGAAAAGGCAGACGTTACAGACAAATTGGAGAGTAGAAATTTTGGAGTGAAAAGGAATTGCCACGCGGCAAACTCCAAGAGAAATAATGTATAGGTATAGATAAGAAGTTTTCCGGCATTTCCTCCAACAAATCTTGACTATTTAGAATCCACAAAAGATAAAAACCAAAGAGTAACGCCATACCCACTTACATCTGACACTGATTTAATTCATCTTGCCTCCTTAATAATTCATTAAATTGATCTGCTGGAACGAGACACAAATGATCTATAGTTCTATGTACTTCGACTCTTTCTTCACTATTACAGGATTATTTTTTAATTACAACAAAAAGGATTATATATTAACTCAAGTGTATTCACGAAAAACATTCTACGAAGAACAAGTCATCAACCAACTACATGAACTCACTGTATAAATAATCAACTAATCATCGAATTATAGACTAATCATATAAACAACCAAGTTATCAACCATCTATTCAAGAAGCCAAAGCTCAAGATTTCAATGTATACTGCTTTTCTCATTCAGAATCTGACATTTACAAAGAGCACAAGAGGTTGGAAAAGTTCAATGTATGCACTTTAGTTACTATTACAATCTTATCTTTGTAGCTGCCATTAAAGGGACTTCGAATATTTAATAAACCAAACTTAGTATTTTTCGATGACTGAGACAGTAACATTAACAACTACCAATCTCGTAAAAAAAATAGGTTTGATTTCAACTTAATCAGCAGCCAAATCAAAATTGAATACAAAATGTGGACTGAAGAAGCCAAGTATGTTTGAAGCATCAGAAGAAGAAATGCTCACCTCCCTCGGAAATTGAATGCAGCACCCAATCCAATGAATGAGCCCCCTATCCTCTTCTATTCCTTTCCGGAAACCTTATCCTTGGCCCCTACCAATGATGTGGTGTCAACAACTTTGAGAACTTCGAGGAGCAGTAATATGCTCAGTGTCGCTTCGAGAGCCAATCCATTTGGAAAGAGATTGCTCCTATCCATCGTGCGTATTGTACCATTCCATACAGTTTCGTACAGCTTACCTGCGATTAAAAGAGAAAATAAAAACAAAATTAGTATATATATATATATATATATATATATATATCCCATTGGACCTCCCATCCAACCAATCATCCGAGAATACCCATTTAATGCTTTGAGTGAAATCACTTGATAAGCACCTTACATGCCATTTAACCTTTAACATGGATCAAGAGGATTTACAGCTCACTTCTAGCTATGTTTAACCGAGAAAATATCATCCGGACCTGGTGCACCTTGCCAGCCATGTACCGCCATTCCTCCTCATGTTTCGATCTAATCGTCCAACTTCACTCTTACAGAGAATAATTTCTAGATCAAGAAAATGCTACAACTCCCTGCGGTGAGGTCCGAAGTATGAGATGGGAAGCGCGACATCTCATTGGGTGGTGCGCAACTGATGTGGTGCTCCTGGTGCATGGTAGGATTTAACATCGATCATCTTATCTAATTCATGCAACCGCTCCAAGACCATGGCTCCCCTACAGTATATAAGCACATGTCATTCCTCATTGGTTCCACGCTATTTTCAACTCACCACTAGAACCAATGAAGATACTAAAGGGGAGATTCCTCAAGGCTTTCCTGAAGAAGTGGAAGAAGATGCGCCACGAGTTCTCAACCTCCACAAGTCGGTATAATAAGTTAGAGAGGTCTCTTCTGAATAGTAAAGAGGACGAGCAAACTACTATTCCAAAAGACGTCCCCAAGGGTCACATGGTAGTGTATGTGGGAGAGGAGTGCAAGAGGTACGTTATTAGGCTTTCCTACCTTGAGCACCCCTTGTTCCGGGAATTGCTTGATCGAGCTCGCGATGAGTACGAGTTCCAGCCCGATTCCAGACTCTGCATACCCTGTGGCGAGGATGTCTTCCTTAATGTTCTTCAGTGTGTTGATCCTTTGCAGCAGTTCTGCGAGTGTTGCTAGCACCGGAAACTTTTTCTCTCTAAATCTTGCTCACCTCCAAAGATGCGTCTAATAAGCACCAAAGATGAGTTTTAAATCAGTAAATTTCACGAAAGAAAGAAAAAAGAAAAGTAAACACCTTGTTATAAACAGGATAAGTGTGTAATATACCATTTGAATGTTTCTTTCGTGCACCACAAGAATCTTGATGGAGCTCCCAAGATGAGACTGTCAAATGTCGAGAGTAGTAAACCATAAGTGTAGTCAATTTTTCCTGCTACCTTCTTCGTCTGCTTAGCAAAGGATTATACAAAAATGTTAAATAGAGAGTAAGGTTGTTTCATGAACGTAACAATAGCATGGCATAGCACTTCCAAAAAAATGAATACACGACATAGATGTAATTGCAGATCAAAGAAGAGCATAAATTCTGAAAACTGAACTTGGCAGTACATTTGCATAATGTATAAATTACAATTTTGTGTAGCATACTACATCATGTCAATAATATAATTCAGACACTAGTTAGAAGAAGTTTCTGGTTCTCACAATTCTCAAATTATAGAAGTTGAATCACAAAGGCTCAATGTATCACAATAGGCGCTTTATGATAGGAAATGCAGAATGTAGCTGAGTGAAAAAATAAGGGACAGCGAGTTTGCACCGTGCACCCAATGTCAACAGATGTTATTGACTCACTTAATTTGGTGCTTCTTAACCAGACGAATTTTCCTGATATAACACAAAAATCTTAAAGCCATTATATCCAATGATATATCAGCTAACTTTCTTTTGGTTTGTCTTCTGCTCCACTTCCTACTTCTCAATACACAAACTTAGGAGACAAATAAACCTCATAGCAACCAAGACCAAAATAAACTAGTATGTTAAATGCTAGTATATGACAGATATCCACTTATTTGTTCCTAGATTTTTCTCATTTCGTATATGTTCAATAGTATCCTCTTGCAATTTGTGTGTATTACAAAATTGTGATATCACTGGTTGAATGACTTAGTGAATTAGTTACATGATCATGTAAATTATATAGTTGTTTTCCCATTTCAGGTTTTGAAACATCATTCAGAAGGCAAACAAGGGTTCACATATAACACTTGCATTCCAAACAATAAAGAAAATGAAACTCAAAAATGAGGGCTGGGATAAACCGAACAAAGAGTAAAAGGAACCCAAGTTGTTATGTTCATTTCATCTTATAGTTTTTTATTTTTCCTAAGTGAGAGAAAGATAGCATGTTACTTGCTTCTTCCATTTTTTTAAGAAATAAACTTAGCTAGAAATATGAAGCAACTAGGTTTCGAATTTGGAACCACAGTACCAACCATCAAACCATGTGTCACTTGCATTGGGGACAATAGTTCATTTCATCTCATAGTTGATGCATAATTCTTGAGTATCGTCTATAACAAATAGCACGATTAATAATTGCTCCATTAATGTATTGTAGTCATAAAATTTTGATAGAAAGATCCATAAGTGCAAGCCAAAGATTCTCTTCATAGAAGTTTCTAACTTAGCTTCATTCATTTCATGGTCAGCTGCGACATGGTTCGTCGTTGAGATAGCGACATTCAACCACCACTTGTCAATGAAACTTTGCCGACGTATGAAGTTAAGTAACAAGTTTAGTTAAGGATAGCATCACAATTTTTATGCTATAACATTTGTGACACTTCACTCCAAATACCTTGGACTACCACCTTTTAGTATAAGGTAAATTACAAAAAACGGATCGACATTATTTGGTCCCCTTTTTTTTTCAAATAAGTATAAACAGCACACACTCGGCTTCGACACCAACATGCCTTACTACCTAAGTTAAGATGGTTTGGTTATTTGATTGGTTTATAGCGTCATAATCTCCAATGTCAAATTCCTAAGCGCAAAAGAGCATCACCAACGAAGTATCAGACTACAACAACCGCAGAGCTCCACAAAATCAATAAAATTTTGGAAAAAATAAATTTATTTACATGCAAATTGATCAATATACACAAAATTATGAAGAGAACGCAAATCATAGTAGCTTGGAGCCCTAATTGTAATGAGAACAACTCATCAAATCGAAGGTACCTCCACATCTGATCCCATAAAGACGGATCGTTCCACTCAATCCATGAACAACGCCATTGATAGAGTCCTTCGAACATCGAGGATTGGGGTTGATGCCACATCCGAGGATCTGAGGCATCGGTCAAGAAGAAGAAGATGAAGGAGGAAACCCTAATTTCCGAGGGATTTGGGGGCGAAATGAGAAACCCTGAACCGGACCGGGAACTAGGCTTGAGGACAAACCGGGTCCGGATAGACCGGGTTCGGTTCAGCAAGGTGGTGTTTGGTCTTTGAAAATATTTTCCCGCTGAAAAATATTTGATTAACAGATTCCATAAAAGAAATAGTATTTTTATTTTTCAAATTTTTTAATCTAAACAAAAATTATGGAAAAGAATAGTTTACATTTTTTTTTCCGAGAAACCAAACATCACAGAATTATTCGAATTGCTGAAAAATATGCTAGAAAATAATTTTTCCCTAAAAAATATTTTTTAATTTGTTTGGCTCGGCCTCCCGATTTTTTTTTTTTGAATTTTATGAAAAACTAATGTTCTCGCCTCCCAAACTACTTACTCTCAAAACTAAAAACTCTAAAAAGTTGTACTTTTCATGAAAAGAAAATTTTAAAAGAAATTAATCTCTTTTTAAAAAAAAACCAAACATTTCGTAGATTGCGATTATGTTATTTTCAAAGTATTATAAAAATGATGAATCATCAAAAAAACTAAAGCAAATAGCTAGATGCCAACATGAAAACAAAGTTTTTTTTTTAAAAGAAAATAACATAAATAAAAAGTGTTGTTCATAACTGGCCATGATCAAAGGTTAAAAAAAAAAATGAGGAAGAAAAAACAGAGTTCAATAATATTCCGAAATCTTAACATAACCACAATTCCTAATTACTTTATTTTCGCAATTATAGAAATAAACACCGATCATAATCACCGGCCCTAACTATTCATCTTTGTTTTCCATTTGATGATCCTAATATGGTGAAGGATGCTTCGATAGTGCACTTGTTCTTCAGCAGAAACCCGTTGACCGGATCGTTGAAATCTTCGAGCGATATGAATTTCCCCCATCCCCAACCCACCCACTTCGCGGTAAATTGAATTTGCCCTAGATTTATTCAAAAAATAAAATAGGGGAAAAAAAAAAGAATAACTATAAGTACATAGAATGAAAATTATTCTCTAAAATAGAGAAAAATGTATGAACCTGTGCGGCGATTATGTTTATCATTGTTTTGATCCTTGATGCACAAACTTAGCTTTACGAGAACCCCGGAGTTGGGTGAAAGTGTGCTGTAGTTGTCTAAAATTGCGTATAAAGATAAATAGTTTGGAGCCTCATCGCCTTCTGGATGAAGTTTCAAATACCTGCATATATATTTCATTCGAAGCTAAATAAAATGAATATAAATAGTGAGAAATATACAATTTACGCATAAAATTAAAATATAGAAAATTCAATAGTTAAATCGTATGTTTCAATTTAATCTTATGACCACGAAAAAAGAAGGGTCAAATGCATACAGGTCCCTGCAAACATAGTCAATTGCGAAAATATCCCTGCAAAAGTGAAACTAGGTGAGATGTCCCTGCAAAAGTCCAAAAGTATACAGATATGTCCCTGCCGTGTCTTTTGCAGGGACATATCTGCAGGAATATTTTGCAGATATGTCCCTGCAAAAGGCACGGCAGGGACATATCTGCATACTTTTGGACTTTTGCAGGGACATCTCACCTAGTTTCGCTTTTGCAGGAATATTTCCGCGATTGACTACGTTTGCAGGGACCAGTATGTAAATAACCCAAAAAAGGAAAGGAGCACAGTAAAATTGTCAATCTTTCTTATTTGGCTCGACTTTTAAAATATTATTATTTCATTGGAAAAATTACACTCTACTATATTGTGCTTTAGTGTTACTTTTATTTGCTATATTATATAAATTTTTTGTTTAAAGACACTCTCGTACTATTGTATTTTTTTAATCTCTACACCGTAGTTTAAATTTATTTTTATTTTTCTCTCTTGGATTTTTTTTTAGGGTTATTTACATACAGTCCCCGCAAACATAGTCAATTACGGAAATATCCGCAAAGCGAAACTAGGTGAGATGTCCCCGCAAAAGTCCAAAAGTATGCGGATATGTCCCGCCGTGTCTTTTGCGGGGACATATCTACAAAATATGTCCTGCAGATATGTCCCCGCAAAAGGCACGAGGGACATATCTCGCATATTTTGGACTTTGCGAGACATCTCACCTAGTTTCGCTTTTGCAGGGATATTTCCGCAATTGACTATGTTTGCAGGGACCTGTATGCATTTGACCCTTTTTTTTATTGATGTCACTAAACTATTTTTTTCTCTCGCTAATCTTTACATTATTGTTAACAAATATATTGCTTTGACAAAATCCAACAATTTTATTAAGAGACACTAGTTAAATAGTAGAAAAAATATAAACTAAATCTTCATAATAGACTCATTAAAAAAAATTGAATTATTTTTAATTATTTTTACGTATTTTATTATCTTCATAATCCAACAACTTAGTTTTTGCATGACACTTAATCATTGTTCGTTTACACAAAGCACAAACCAGTTGTATCCGCCCACGGCGAAAACTTTAGAGGTGCTATAGGGCTTCTGCAACTCCGTGAACTTCTCGATTTCCCACGAGAACACGTTGGAAGCATTAATCTTGCTCTTCTGCACAAATAGCGTCTCCGACACGGTGTCCTGTTGCACTTTGCTAACTTTCACGAGCTTCGCACCGAAGATGCAGCTATCGTTGACGAGAAAACCGGCGGATGATTTTTTCAATGTATCGAGAGGGATCATGAATAAACTTCCTGACTCAGTACTTGTAAAGTGGAAGTGATCGGTAACTGCAAATCGCAACGCAACTTATCAATGTTAAGTTGAATTAAGTTTGCTGCTGTGGCAAAAATATTGGCATTTTCATTGATGCAAAATCATAAATTTTCCTAACATATATATAAATGAAGTAATAATGAACTATGATTTGGCTAGGTCTAAATTTAGGTTGGATTTTTTTCCTTTTTCTCTTTGAGAAATTAAAGTTTAATGATTTAAAACCTAGCTTGATAACTTGTAAATAGGTGTTCTTGCAGAAATCGATAAGAACGTTCGCGTAAGACTTTGTAAATATGTATTTTAATCTAGGACATTTTGGGGTTTTTCTTTTTCTATTTCTATTTCATGAAAGTCTAATTTAACCATCTTTAGAACTCAATTTTAGAATTATAGGTAAGGATTAATCAACTGATCGAGGAACAACCTATCTACTTATAACAATAATAAAAGTAATTTCATTTTATTGCTTCATGAGTAACACTAACTCTATGAACATCATGGCAAAATACACACTGCAAAATAACGAAAATATTTGAAATTATTCATCAAATATAAGATTTAGAGTATACCTATGTTTTCGACATGCTTTCGGTGTATCTGATCATATATCAAAAGCTTGAACACCGCTTCTATCACAATATTAGGCTGCACAGACGATCGCATGAGTTCAAGTTTGAGAGATACATGTCTTTTTGTATCACCGTTCTTTATGCCCATTGGATTCACACTGATGTACCTGCGAGTACGCATACATCGAAAAAGCCATGCAAATGTCTCTCTAGGAGGCTCGATATATATATTCAAAACCTATTTTTCTTTGAGATTCTACTAGTTTTCTTTCATGAGCTCACTCAAACATTAAAGTGATTTGAAATATTATTAGTCATATATAAAAGGTGTAAAAAGAAGCTCAAGAGGTAACTTAGGTTCTATTTATGATAGAATTAAGATCGTATTAAGAAAAAAATTATCATCGGGCGAGAAAGAACAAAATAAATGAATATACCATTTTAGGCCCTTCGCATCGAAGGGGCTCGAGCTAGTCCACTCATCGCCTAGATTAATAAGGGAGGAGAACCCATCGATCCTCCACTTGAAGGTCTTCTCCTCTGATCGATCTGCAATCAAAACTCAATCCAACGCATATTTACAAACGTATTGAGTGCGTGTTCGGTCGTAATTTAATGCACACTAACTACGTGGTTGATCTAATTTTAAACTTCTACTTTGCTGCAGAATTCGAATAGTACTGGACAATATATATAAGCTTGATGTAAAAAGAGAAAAAGAGAGAATTACCTGTAGAATTGGCGGAGCCCATTGCAACTGCAAACACTTCAACAACACTATATACCAGAGAAATTGGTACAATTTTGTGTCATATATATATATATATATATATAGAGAGAGAGAGAGAGAGAGAGAGAGAGAGATACAAAATCAAATCTCCTTTTTCTTTTCTTTTTTTTTTTGAGAAAAAGGTAGCATGCTACCCGCTTCATTCATTGCAGTTATGAACTGGGCTACAAGAGTGAGGCAGCCAGGCCTCGAACGGACGGCGATAAAAAAAAAAAATATATATATATATATATATATATATAAACTAAAATACTATCAATAAGACCAATGACTTAAGTTTTCTATTTTAAAAAAAAACGCTAAGATGATGTGGGCCCCGTAGGGTTTAGTGGGTGGTTGGTTGAATATTTCTATATATATATAGAGAGAGAGAGAGAGAGAGAGAGAGAGAGAGAGAGAGAGAGAGATACAAATGAATATATATATATATATATATATATATATATATATATATATTGGAAATGGCAAGGAAAAGATCAAAGAAAGTTAAATAATATTTTGGAAATGGCTTGAGCAGTTCCTTCACCTGCTAAGGAAAATTTAAACAACATGCATTTCCTAATTAGACGCACTATAGTACACGCAAAAATTTTATTTTTGGTAAAAAAAATTATATGGAGATCCCCTCAATTAATTATATGCTATTTTTGAAATAGCCTCCTCAATTTTTTTTTCTCTACTGAGACTCTTTAGCTTTTGATTTTTGTCAAAAAATTTCAAAGCTTTGGCAGATTTATCCAATTTAATAATTTTAATCATTTTTTCACAAATAATATTAAACTAATTAATGGCTATAAATTTGATACAAAGGATATATACTGGATATAAATTAGTTATTTTTTGAGTAAAAATAACAATATATAGCTCTATTCCTATAGATGCATCACTATCCCTCGATAAAACGAAGTTGTTGATGTGACATATATATATTCCACCGATCGATAGGGTTTGGCTTGTTGATTCGGATGTTTAAGCAGTGGGATGATAGGATTGGATAAATATATTATATATATATATTGTAGAATACAGCGAAAGTGTTTAATTGTTCATACCTTTTTTCGAAAACGATTCACGCTAGAATTAACACGAGAAACCCTGAATGGTTGATTCATGTATTCTCGAATCGTTCTTGAAAATCTTCTATTGCTCTAAACTCACAAATTAATGGAGGATGTGTTTTTATGTTTTTCTCTTTTTTTTTTTCTTACTCTCTTTCTTAATATTTTATGTGAGATCGTCTGTATATTTATAAGAAATTTCAAAATTCAAATCCTACTAGATGCGTAAGAGATAAAATAAAATCGGTTGTTAATTGTTATTCTAATATGATTAGAATTTATCTCTAATTTAAAAGCGAGATTAATTCTAATCCAATTAGACAATATAATAACCGTCGAATCGAGCCTGATTATGTACGCATCCGATTCGATTTAACTGAATGGCAAATTGGCAACATATATATTTAATGTAAAACTCATTATTGAGTATTGACCGTACGTGCACATCACAGGCTATTCACTTATTAAAAGGCGACTTGAGAAAATGCTATTTTTATTTAATTTTAAAATAAGTATAACTAGATAGATATGAATTAATTTAATTTTATATTTGGACGAGAATCGAGATATTTAGAGGAATAGGAAAAATTACATTTGGTTGATTAGATTGGAATAGCAAGGATAAGAGTAGAGATGTCAATAGGTATGGATGCCCGAAATTTTATCTGAACCCGAATCCGAATAAAACGGATATATCCGATGCTAAATGGATATAGATATCAAAAATAGAAATCCGACAGATATGGATTCGGCTATGAATTTTGACTGTACCCAACCCAAAATCCGAACCCGACCCAAACCCGAAATTATTTTGTATTATATATAATATATATAAAAAATTTGATGTTTAAAAATTTAGATTTAATATAATATATTTTGAAATATTAAAAAAGAAATAATTATTTCGGGTTCAAATTTTCGGATTCGGGTTCGGATTCGGGTTTCGAATTTTTGGTTGGGTACGGGTTTGGATATGGATTTTTAAAATCCATGAGGTTCGGGTTCAGGTTCGGGTTCGGATCTCGGATTTGGAGTCGGGTTCGGATTCGGGTTTTTGAAAATCCACCCCGAATTCGACCCGTTGACATATCTAGATAAGAGCAACTATGATTGAAAAAATAATTTATTTATCTAAATAATAAGCATATATTATATGTATTCGTAAAATAATATTTTAATAATTTAATAAATAAATTAATGAAAATTACTTTATAAATTAATTAAAATTACTATATGAGATGACAAAGATGACATTAATAGTAATTAACTATAAAAAATAAGTCAATTAATATGCGCGGAATCTCCATACCCAATTTTCCAAAGTGGATTCGCACTAACTCATCTTATGTCTTCCCGTGTTTCGTATTCGCCATCTCCTAATATTCTGCTACCAGTAGAGATGTCAACGGGTCGGATTGGGCGGATTTTCAAAAATCCGAACTCAAACCCGACTCCAAACTCGAGACCCAAACCCGAATCCGAATCCGAATCCGACGGATTTTAAAAATTCATATCCAAACATAAACCCGACCAAAAATTGAAACCCAAACCCGAACCCAAACCCGAAAATTTGAACCGAAAACAATTATTATTTTTTTTCAATATTTCAAAATATATTATATTAAATCTAAATTTTTAAAATACAAATTCAAATATAACATCAAATATATATATATATATATATATATATATATATATATATATATATATATATATATATATATATATATAAAATAAATTCGGGTTCGGGTCGGGTTCGGGTCGGATACCGTCAAAATTCATATCTCGAATCCATATCCGTCGGATTTCTATTTTTTTATATCCATATCCGAATCCATATTTATTTAGTATCGATATATCCGTTTCATTCGGATTCGAATTTGAATAAAATTTTGAATATCCATACCCATTAACATCTCTAGCTGCCATAGAGTCTTCCGCCGTTGGAAAGTCTATTTCGGAGATGCTGCCCAGTTAGGTAGTGTGGAACCGGGGATTAGGTAAATTTGGCCCTAATTGGAGGTAATCCGTTCGGCAACTCCTTCGGCGTTAAGAGCAACCGCTGTAGTATCGACCTCCTTTCATGTCAGGATCCGTTGCTCAAACCTAATCACGCCAAAGATACATTTACATTTCGCATCAATAACCTACCGTCCCTGCAGAAAGCGACAAAAGGTTTGGTGGTGCACTCGAGACCCAACTTTGAATCCTACCGATTCACATTTCTTAATTACTATGTTTATTTCTAAACGAAATAAACGGTTAGATAAGATACTACCTATTTCTCTCAAGAATACATTTCGCATCAATAGGAATAGGAGGAAAAAAAAAAAAAGCTATATATTAATTATATAAATTAAAATACTAATTATTTAAATAGTATAAATATTAGTTAATGATTGAATAAGCATATTATATGGCTAGCTATTTAATTAGATAAATAATAATAAATTATAAATAAATTATTATTTAAATATTCATTAATTTAATAATTTAAATAATTAATTAGTCAATTATTAAAAAAATTTAATTGCATTAATTAATTATAATTTATAATTATTTATATTTATTTATACCTTAATTAAAAGAGAAACAAAATAGAGGTCAACAGGTCAAGTTTGGGTCAGATTTTCAAAAATCCGAACCCAAACCCGTAAACCAAATTAAAATCGGACCCGGACCCAAATATGAAGCAAGTGAATTTTAAAAATCCATAGCCATATCCGAACTCAACCAAAAATCAAACACAAACCCGAATCCGAAAATTCGAATTCCAAATAATGATTTCTCTTTATCATATTTTAAAATATATTATTATAGAATCAAAATTTTTAGAATAAAATTCATACCTGTTTTGTATCCGTCGGGTTTTTATTTTTATACCCATAACCGAATCCATATCCGTTTAGCTCATGTAAACCGTTTCGTTCGGGTTCGGGTTCGAATAACATTTCGGATATTCGTACCCATTGACATCTCTAGGTGGAACTACTATTCTTTTCTCTTAAAAGAGTATTTCAATAATCCGAGAATAGTAGTTCTTGACAATTTTTAATAACGTTTTGGAAGAATAATTTTTTCTTATTCTTTGAACTAAAGATTACCCAAGAAAATGTGCCCCATCTGCATCCCTAATTAGGGATGTCAACGGGTCGGATCGGATATTTAAAAATCCGAACATGAACCCGAAAATCAAATTAAAATTCGTACTCGGATTCAAACCCGGCGGGTTTTAAAAATTCATACCCATATCCGTACCTGACAAAAAACCCGAAACCCAAACCCGGATCCGAACCCAACGGATTTTAAAAATCCACACCGTTGAATAAAGCTAGAATAAAATTTATTAAATATTTTATATATTATATAAATAAATTATGTATATATATAATTTATTCGGGTTCGAGTTCGGGTTGGTAAATACAAAATCCATATCCGTCGGGTTTTCATTTTCTATACCTATAACTAGGGGTGTAAACGAGCCGAACACGAGGAGCTGGGGTTGGCTCGTGTTCGGTTCGTTATTAAACGAGCCGAACACTTTATTAAAGTATCGACCGAAAAAATTTGGCTCGTGTTCAACTCGTTTAATAAACGAGCCGAATAACAACGAGCCGACCAACGAATAATAAATAAAAAAAAATAGATTAAATATATCAAAAAAATAAATTTGTAAAATCTTATCCATTAGATTTTAATCTAATAGTTAAAACTTTATATACAAATGAGTATTTTTATAATTAAGCTCGTATTTATATTTTTATTTTGCTAAAAATTAAATAATAAAAATATATATTATATATAATTATTTATTTATATATAAAAATATAAATTATATAAATTATATAAATATAAAATATATGTATTCGAGTTATCGAGCCGAACACGAGCGAGCCGACTCACTCGTGTTCGTCTCGTTTATTAAACGAAATAAAATTCACTCGTATTCGGCTCGAATTACTAAACGAACGAGCCGATCTCGAACTCATTTCGAGCCGAACACGAATGGCTCGCGAACGGCGAATGGATTGCCACCCCTACCTATAACCGAATTTATACCCGTTTATATAGCTCGGATAAACCCGTCCCGCTCGGATTTGGGTTCGTAATATTTCTGGTATCCATACCTATTCCGCCCCGAGATTGCAGTTGTGTTATCAAAAACATGACTAAAACAAACTAACAAACAGACAGCAGCATCAATTCTGATTTAGATTCTGAAGACAAATCAAATACAAACAATGGGCGTATTTAGATTGAAAGAGTATCTTATCTACGTACCCTACGTTAACCTGTTATTTATTTTCTAGTTACGAAAAAGAATGACAATAAAAAAGAATATTTTGGTATGACTAATTTTTTAATTATGTCAACATGAAAACACATTTTGTTTTTAAAAAAGAAAATAACATAAAATAAAAAATAAAAAAAAAGTGTTGTTCATAACTGGCCATGCACAATATTGAACATCAAAGGTTAAAAAAAAGAAAAAAGAAAAAACAGAGTTCAACATTCCGAAATCTTAACATAAACCACAATTCCTAATTACTTTATTTTCGCAATTATAGAAATAAACACTGATCATAATCACAAGCCATAACTATTCATCTTAATTTATTTTCCATTTGATGATCCTAGTATGGTGAAGGATGCTTCGATAGTGCACTTGTTCTTCAGCAAAAACCCGTTGAACGGATCGTTAAAATCTTCGAGCGAAATGAATTTCCCCCATCCCCAACCGGTGCTCTTCGCGGTAAATTGAATTTGCCCTAAATTTATTCAAAATATAAAAGAGGGGGAAAAAATAAGAATAACTATAAGTACATAAAATGAAAATTATTCTCTCTAAAATAGAGAAAAATGTAAGAACCTGTGCGGCGCTTATGTTTATCATTGTTTTGATCCTTGATGCACAAACTTAGCTTAACGAGAACACCGGAGTTGGGTGAAAGTGTGCTGGACTTATCCAACATTGCGTATAAAGATAAATAGTTCGTAGTCTCATCGCCTTCTGGATAAAGTTTCAAATACCTGCATATTTCATTTGAAACTAAATAAGATGGATATAAACAGTGACAAATATACAATTTGAACATAAAATTAAAATATAGAAAATTCAATAGTTAATGAAATCATATGTTTCAATATAGTCTTATGACCATGCAAAAAAAGAAAAGAAAAAGAAGTGCAATAAAATTATCACTCTTTCTTATTTGGCTTGACTTTTAATTAATTATTCTATTGGTAATTAAAACTTTCACTCTCCTATACTGTGCTTTAGTGTTACTTTTATTTGCCACATTATATAAACTTTTTGTCTAAAGACACCCTCGTATTATTGTATATTTTTAATCTCTACACTGTAGTTTAAATTTATTTTTATTTTTCTATCTTGAATTATTTTTTCTTATAGATATCACTAAATTATTTTTTTCTGGCCAATCTTTACATTACTGTTAACAAATAAATTGTTTTGGACAAAATCCAACAACTTTATTAAGAGACATTGGTTACATAGTAGAAAAAATATAAAATAAATCTTCATAATAGACTCATTAAAAAAAATAAATTATTTTTAATTATTTTTTCGTATTTTATTATCTTCATAATCCAACTACTTTGTTTTTGCATGACACTTAATTATTGTTCGTTTACACAAAGCACAAACCAGTTGTATCCGCCCACAGCGAAAAGTTTAGAGGTGCTATAGGGCTTCTGCAACTCCGTGAACTTCTCGATTTCCCATGAGAACACGTCGGAAGCATTCTTGCTCTTCTGTACAAATAGCGTCTCCGATGCGGTGTCCTGTCGCACTTTGCTAACTTTCACGAGCTCCGTACCGAAGATGCAGCTATCGTTGACGAGAAAACCGGCAGATGATTTTTTGAATGTATCGAGAGGGGTCATGAATAAACTTCCTGAAGCAGTACTTGTAGTGTGGAAGTGATGGGTAACTGCAAATCGCAACGCAACTTATCGATGTTAAGTTGAAGTTTTCTGCTGCGGCAAAAATATTGGCATTTTCATTGATGCAAAATCATAAATTTTCCTAGCAAATATATATAAATGAAGTAATGAACTATGATTTGGCTAGGTCTAAATTTAGGTTGGATTTTTTTTTTCTCTTTTAGAAATTAAAGTTTGATGATTTAAAACCTAGCATGATAACTTGTAAATAGGTGTTCTTGCTAGGTTAGAAATCGATAAGAATGTTCGCGTAAGACTTTGTAAATATGTATTTTAATCTAGGACATTTTGGGGTTTTTTTTTTTGTTTCTACTTGATGACCAAGTCCAATTTAACAATCTTTTGAACTCAATTTTAGAATTATAGGTGAGAATTAATCAAACAACGATCGAGGAATAACCTATCCATGACAATAATAAAAATAATTTCATTTCATTGCTTCATGAGTAACACTAACTCTATGAACATCATGGCACCCTACACGCTGCAAAATAGCAAAAACATTTGAAATTATTCATCAAATATAAGATTTAGAGTATACCTATGTTTTCAACATGCTTTCCGTGTAACTGATCATATATCAAAAACTTGAACACTGCTTCTATCACAATATTAGGCTGCACAGATGACCGTGCGAGTTCAAGTTTGAGAGATACATGTCTTTTTGTATCGCCGCTTTTTCTATCCATTGGATTCACCCTCATGTACCTGCGTGTACGTATACATCGGAAAAAGCCATGCAAATGTCTCTCTAGGAGGCTCAATCTATATTCAAAACCTATTTTTCTTTGAGTGTGATGGATGCCTCAAAAAAAAGAGGGAAACGAAATAACTTCTTGCCCTTTGAGATTCTACTAGTTTTCTTTCATGCATGAGCTCACTCAAACATTAAAGTGATATGTTATATTATTAGTCAGAGTTGAGCTAGAATACTCTTAAGAGTACCGAGCCCATTTTACTCTCGAGTTGTTTTCGATGATAGAGCTTCCAAATTGATGATCGGCTCCGTTGAACATGATCTATACCACTTAAAGTGTTTAGAAATCAAATTTCAAATATTTTCGACATCATTTGCCTAATGATCAAAGGGTTTCAAAATTTGTAATTTTAATGGTGGATAAGAGACGTTTTCTCGTTTAACGGTGTAAAGATATCCAAATCAATTGAATTTTTGTTAGAAAATTCTTTAAACTATTTAAAACAAGATCTATAGTCTTGATCTTGATTACAAGACTCCTATCATCATTTTTTAAAGAATATTCATTTTCAACCATTCATTTTCTGTTCACTAGATGGATACAAGAACAATATCGAAAGTGCGTGAAATTTGATTTCTAGGTAGTTTAAATGGTTTAGATCATATTTAACGGAGCCGATCGTCAATTTGAAAGCTCTATCATCGAAAACAACTCCAGTAAAATGGCCAGATCTTCCAAGAGATTCTAGCTCAACTCTTATTAGTCATATATAAAAGGTGTAAAAAGAAGATCAAGAGATAACTTAGGTTCTATTCATGATAGAATTAAGATGATATTATGAAAAAAATTATCATCGGACGAGAAAATTCAAAATAAATGAATATACCATTTTAGGCCCTTCGCATCGAAGGGGCTCGAGTTAGTCCACTCATTGCCTAGATTAATAAGGGAGGAGAACCCATCAATCCTCCACTTGAAGGCCTTCTCCCCTGATCGATCTGCAATCAAAACTCAATCCAACGCATGTTTACAGACGTATTGAGTGCGTATTTGGTCATAATTTAACGTATGCTAACTACGTGGTTGATCTAATTTTAAACTTTGACTTTTGCAGCGGAATTCGAATGGTACTGGACAATATATATAAGCTTGATGTAAAAAGAGAAAGAGAGAGAATTACTTGTAGAATTGGCGGAGCCCATTGCAATTGCAAACACTTCAACAACACTATTGGAAAAATTAGAGCAAATATATATATACACAAAGTCAAATCTCCTTTTTCAAACTTGAACTTGCAAGGAAAAGATCAAAGAAAGTTAAATAATATTTTGGAAATGGCTTGAGCCGTTCCTTCGCCTGCTAAGGAAAACTACATGCATTTCCTAATGAGGTGCACTTACACGCAAAAATTTTATTTTTGGTAAAAAAAATTATATGGAGATCCCCTCAATTAATTATATGCTATTTTTGAAATAGCCTCCTCAATTTTTTTCTCTACTGAGACTCTTTAACTTTTGATTTTTGTCAAAAAATTTGAAAGCTTTTGCATATTCATTGGCAGATTCATTCAATTTAATAATTTTAATCACTTTAAACAAATAATATTAAACCAATTAATGGCTATAAATTTGATACAAAGGATATATATATACTGGATATAAATTAGTTATTTTTTGAGTAAAATAACAATAAATATTTTTTCCTATAGATGCATCATCTATCCCTGGATATAACGAAGTTGTTGATGTGACATATATTCCACCAATAAGGAGATAAGGGGGTGGGTATAAATTAAGTAGTTGACTTTGACTTGTTAGGGTTTGGCTTGTTGATTAGGATGTTTAAATGGGATGATAGGATTGGATAAATATATTATATTATATATATTATAGTACTGTACGGAATTATTCGTTTTTAACTTTTTTTCAGAAGTGATTTATGTTAGAACGCGATGAGGTCGATCGAGGTTGATTCACGTGTCTCGTGGATCAAACTACAAACGAAAGATGATCGCAAATCCACCGTTTAAAATTCTCAGAATAATAGATTAATGGAGGATATAGTTTTTATCTTTTTCTCTCTTGATTTTCTTATTCTCTTTCTTATTATTTTTCTGTGAGATCGTCCGTATGTATATTTATAAGAGATTCCAAAATTCTAATAGATGCATAGGAGATAAGGCCAAATTGATTATTAATTGTTATCCTAATATGATTAGAATTTATCTCCAATTTAAAAGCGATATTAATTATAATCCAATGAGACAACATAATAACTGTCGGATCGAGCCGATGCATCCGATTCGATTTAACCGAACGCCAACATATATATTTAATGTAAAACTCATTATTGACTATATATATGCACGCACATCACGGGCTATTCACTTATTATAGGCCACTTGAGAACAAGTTATTTTTTTTATTTAATTTTAGAATAGGTATAACTTGATAGATAGAAATTAATTTAATATTGTATTTGGGCGAGAATCGAGATATTTAGAGGAATAAGAAAAATTACATTTCGTTGATTAGATTGGAATAGTAGGGATAAGAGCAAGTATGATTGAAAAAATAATTTATCTAAATAATAAGCATACATATTAGTAAAATAATTATTTTAATAAGTTAATAAATAAATTAAGGAAAATTACTTTATAAATCAATTAAAATTACTATATGAGATGACAAAGATGACATTAATTAGTAAATAACTATAAAAAATAAGTCAATATGTTAATATTAATTAATTATCTAATCATTTATATTTTTAGTTAATATATTAATTACATAAATTAAAATACTAATTATGTAAATAGTATAAATATTAGTTAATGATTGAATAAGCATATTATATGGCTAGCTATTTAATTAGATAAATAATAATAAATTAAAAATAAATTATTATTTAAATATTTATTAATTTAATAATTTAAATAATTAATTAGTCAATTATTTAAAAAATTTAATTGCATTAATTAATTATTATTTATAATTATAATTTAATTAAAAGAGAAATAAGACAGAGAATAACTTGTTCCACCTAATAGGTGGAACTAGAGATGTCTACGGGACAGGATTGGGTCGGATTTTCAAAAATGCGAACCCAAACCCGAAAACCAAATTAAAACCGAGACCCGATCCAAATCCGAATCCGGTGAATTTTAAAAATCTATAGCCATATCCGAACTCGACCAAAAATTCGAAACGCAACCCGAACTAATCCGAAAATTCAAATCGGAAATAATAATTTCTCTTTATCATATTTTAAAATATATTATGGTAAAATCAAAAATTTTTAAATAAAATTCATACCCGTTTTCATATCCTTCGGGTTTTAATTTTCTATATCCATAACCGAATCCATATCCGTTTAGCTCGAGTATATCCGTCTCGTTCGGATTCGGATTCGAATAATATTTCGGTATTCATACCCATTGACATCTCTTTCTATATCCATAACCGAATCCATATCCGTTTAGCTCGAGTATATCCGTCTCGTTCGGATTCGGATTCGAATAATATTTGGTATTCATACCCATTGACATCTCTAGCTAGGTGGAACTACTATTCTTCTCTCTTAAAGGAGTATTTTAGAACAACCTGAGAATAGTAATCCTTGACAATTTTAATTTTTAATAACGTTTTGGAAGAATAATTTTTTCTTATTCTTTGAACTAAAATTGCCCAAGAAAATGTGCCCCATCTGCATCCCTAATTAGGAATGTCAACGGGTCAAGTTTGGGTTTTTTAAAACCCGAACCCGAACCCGAAAAGCAAGTTAAAATTTGTATCCGGATCCAAACCTAGTGGGTTTTAAAAATTCATACCTATATCCGTACCCGACAAAAAATTCGAAACCCGAATCCGACGGGTTTTAAAAATCGACACCGTGGAATAAAAATCTAAGGATAAAAATTATTAAATATTTTATATATTATATAAATAAATAAAAATAAATTATGTATATATATAATTTATTCGGGTTCGGAGTTCGGATCGAGGTAAATACAAAATTCATATCCGTCGAGTTTTTATTTTCTATATCCATAACCGAATCTATACCCGTTTAGCTCCGATAAACCTGCCCCATTCGGATTCGGATTCAGGTAATATTTTGGATATCCATACCCATTGACATTCCTATCCCTAACCCGCACCTTGCTATACACCATTGTTGGGCTCGGCCCGTAATGGGCCGAGCCGAGAATGAGCCCAGCTCGGGCTTATTACCGCCCACACACACACATTTAAAAGAAAAAAACCAAAACAAAACAAAACAAAACAAAAAGACCGACAGGATCCCGTTATGGTTGTACCCGTTATGGGTCGAACAAGTGTTCCCACTCGAGGCTAGAACAAGCTTGTTCCAGGCTTCCAGCCCACTTGAGTAGAGAGAGAGAGAGAGATTAAGATAGATATAGTAGTTTTAAATTAGAATTTAAATTTTAAAAATATTTAATTTATAATTTTAGAATTAAATTTTATAATTTAAAATTCTAAATTTTAACTTTAAATTTGATATTTGATATTTGATATTTTTTAATTTTAAAATTGGTCTTAAATTTAAATTTTATAATTTTAAAATTTAAATTTTTACAATTATAAGTTTTAAAATTAAAAATTTTAATTAAATATTATAAATATAATATTTAAAAATTAAATTATAAATATAATATTTGATGTTAATTAATTATATAATATAATTTTAATTTCAAATTATAATTCTGATTCCTCTTGTTCCAATCTAACCATCGTTCTAGTTCCAGCTTATACCTACCATTTCATCCAAACAAAAAAATACCCTTATTCCTACGAAAATCCATACTTGTACCTATCTTCCGTATAACTAGTTCTTGTTTATACCCGAACCATACTTGTACCTATCCCCGGAGAAGTTGAAAATAGGTGAAGTGGAGATCTAACGTGATTTGAGTTATATTATTTTTTTGACTTATAACAAAACAAATACTGAAAGTAATGGAATTTAAGTTTCACTCATCCACCTACACCTAATCAAACAGTCTCTAGATTATGTATCACCGATACTTCTATAAATCTCACGTTTTTAGATTAGTCACGTATGTCTGCTTATTCGATGCAGGACCATAGTGCTTAATACTCCTCATCGATCAATCACATCATTTCATTCGACGGCTAAAAACGCGATAGCACTAAGTGCTTAATACTCCTCATTGATCATTTATAATCATTAGATTAATACTATTAACCGATAGGGACCACTCAACTCTAGGAGGATCATTCAACCCTAAAGAAACCGCTATCATTCCAACCGTAGAATGTTTGATCCAAGGACTAAAAAATCGAAAGCACTAATTATTTTATTATAGTAACTCTACACTATATATTATTATGTGAGGTTCGAGAGTTTGATATTATGAATTTAAGTGTGACGCCCCATCTTCCTAGGGGTTACCCATCATAGGACTACTCGTCCTAGCATGCTTAACTCTTTTAATCTATTAGGTCTTGTCACCACTCAAAATGCTTAAGTTAAGAGTTTAGCTCTATTATATCTCATATATAGGACTATCCGGGGTCTCACAATCTCCTTCCTTTAAAGCCCTGACGTTCTCGTCAGGCTCAGACTCACAAGTACCAGACGATATGAGATTCGTCTCGCTAGCCCGTCATCCAGACCTTGGCTCAGCCGAGACTCATCTCCCACTTCCGACTAGTAATTGACTCTGATATCATCTGTGACGCTCCAACTTCTCAAATGTCACCCATTCTAGGACTACTTCCGTCCCAGCACACTTAATTCTTTTAACCTCTTGGATTTTGTCACAATCCAAAATACTTAAGCCGGGTTAAGAGTTTAGCCTTATTATATCTCATATATAGGACTATCTGGTTTCACAATATTCTCATTTGTGAGAGAAATCGAATCTCTAATTATTTTTTTTTATAAAAAATTCACTAATAATTATTTAAATTGAAATATTGATGTAAATAAACTGGTAGTAGATTAAATAAATAAATAATAAATAAATTTAAATTATACGCAGTAGTTATCAGAATCTTATGCCACGTGGCACTGTGTGGGTTGTGGAACACCAGGTGTTCGTTCCCTCTTCTCCACCCCGACACGCCAATGAACACCATGGGTTTGTGTAGGAAACAATAGTTTGCTCCTGGACCTGGTCCACTGTGTCCAAGCCAAAAACTAAAGACCATATATATTAGTTCTTTATAAATGTTCACTTTTGCCACCTCAACTTTTACAATTTTAAATAATTGAATTTATTAATTCATTTTTTTTGGAATAGCTAGTTAATAAGATTTTAATTAATTTATGAGAATTTAATAAAATTTTTGAGAATATATAGATAGATTTCACCGTTCGAGATAGAATTTAATGAACACGTGAAATCTAAAAAGTCACATCCTTTTTTGGTAATATTTTTAGTGAAACTTACATAACTCAATTGGACTATTGACCATTTTGATTTTCGATTTTTTCAAAAATTTGATTTTTTCTATTTAATTTTTTAATTTGTTTGATTTGAATCGGTCAATCTTACTTTGATTTTAAAATTTACGCTAAACAATACTTTCATTTTAAAATTAAAGCAAATTATTTATTTTAATAAATTTAAAATTATAAAAATTATCTGAAATATACTAATTAAACCTGTAAAGATAAACAATGTATTCAAATTTCGTTGGCTAAATCAAGTCAAATAAAGCGAAAGGTTGGGAAGTAAAATCTAAAATTTGAAAGGTGGAGTAGCTGATTTAAAATGACTGATAGTTTAGATAAGTTCGGTATGTTTTTACCAAATATTTTTTTTGAGAAAATTTGATTTAGAAACATTAAAATACCTTTCCAAAAATTTAAATTGAGTACAAAAGATAAATAAAGTTATGAATCTCTAAAATTTTAAGAATTTGTAAATAGATTTTATATTCAAATAGTTATGATTTTTATATGGTTAATTTAGTGTAAAATAATATATAATAATAGCTTCAATTAAAAAGAGTATCAAGGTAATTCTATTAATATAATTACCTAATTTCTGTCTTTATCCAAAATAAAAAATAATATATGTCCGGGTATTTAAGATATATACTAAGTAAATTTTTTTTCATAAGATATAATTTTTGTCATAAGAATATATATTTTTTTTAAAAATAATTTTCAGTGAAAAAATTTAAATCCTGTGAACCAAATAAATGCTAAAATTGTATTTTTAATATCTTATTTTGTGCTTTTAAGGAAACTTAAATATCGTGGACCTGGTTCACGCAACAATTTTTCCTTGCGGGCTACACGTCAGAAACGTCACAATCGCGGGGGAAGGGGTAATTCCGTAATTTCACACTCTTCTGTAGCGTGTGGGCCCCTACCAACTTCCCCGTATAACGGCGTCAACTTCACGAGGGACACAAGCGAGGGGCAATATCGTCATTTCATTGAACACCCCTTAATATCCCTTTCAAATCTAAGTCCCTAGACCAAGTGCACCACGTCATTCATGAACCGCAGACCAGAGCACGTCGCCACGTCAGATGTATACAGGAGGCATGGCGGACCGGGTTCACCGGTCCACGCAACAACAACGCCTGTTCACAGAGTGCGCTGCAGAGGAATGTAAAGCGAGTGGGGGGGGCAATTTGGTCATTTCATTCGCCCCCTTCACACGCCACCTTGTATTATGTGCTTCGTAGTTCGGGGTAACCGTAGCGCCATCGCTTGCGTGTTTTTCTCTTCATTTTTTTTCTTTTTTCTTTTTTTGTTTCCTCTGTCTCGTCCCCATTACTCACACAGTCACACTCCCCTCGCAAACCCCCATGTAACGCACAAACCCTAGCGCGATCCCCTCGTCTCCGACCCCTCCTCGCTGTAAGATCCCCTAATCCCTCCTCTGCTAGATCCAAAGTCGCTTTTGCACCAACTTGTTCGAGCTTTTGCACCCCGATTTTTCGCACTTTTTTTTTTTATCTTCAAAATGAGCTCTGTTTCGGTGGCCAAAACCCTACCTTTTGCTTTGTTTGAGTATTTGGAGCGTTATTTCCTGTGTATTCTGCCAATGCTGTGGTTTCCACTGGTTGATTTGTGTTTTGTGGGGTTTCTTAGGGTTTCATTTTGTCGGTGCTGTTGTTTGCTGAGTGGAAATGTTGTGGTGACGTTGTTATAAGCTAGAATTTTGGTCCTTTTTATGCTAAAAATGCTTCATGATTATTGTATATTTGTGTCCGTAAGTGTTTATTCCTTCCAATTGCTACTTGTGTAGAGTGCTACTTACGGTACTATTAAAGGTGGCATTTTTCGCCCTTCTTTGTTTCCAACTTTACCTTTTATTGGCCTGTGCTCTTGGTTGATATGCTTTTTGTGAGAACATTTGGACAAAACTATGTGTTACGTGAAGATACTTTTTCAATGTGAGTCTCGCAATACTTGGATAATTGCTTGGATAATTGCTTTATTGTACTACTGCATGTTAAGTTGCTTAATGTTTGGAAACAAAGCAGAGCTTACGCGTTGCTTGTTTCTCGCATTTGACTCAATAAAGCTCTTAAATTAAAGAACGGACAAAAACAAATTTGATGATATAGTAATGTGGTTTTGGATGCTAAACTGATTTTAGCAGGCATGCATTTGATCAAATTTTGTAGCAATAAAAGCCTTATAATTCCTTTCCTAAGACACAATCTTAAGCAAGTTGAGCAGCGTGAATCTGACTTTGAAACGGACGATGTAGATGAATTAAACAGCTGGTTTCACCGTTTTGTCGGCTTTAGATTTTGATTCGATTGTCGGTACCCTGAAGAGGGTCAAAATTTTCCTAGAATATTAGGCCACGTAGCATGCAATAGAGGGAGTGAATTGTGGTTTCATTAGTCTCTACACTTTTTCTCATTCGACTCCCCTGCAGAGGGGCAAATTTGTCTTAGAAATTAGGTCTTGCGGCATGCAACAGAGGGAGCACACAATGATTCCGTTAGAGTCTCTCACTCTCTTGCACTTGATTGGTCTGTGGAGAGGTAAATTTGTCCTGAGCATTAGGCCATATAACACATAACGTAGGGAGCAAATAGTGGTTCCTTTAGAGTCTCTCACTTGATTGCCTTCAGAAGGGCAAATTTGTCCGAAAAATTAGGCCATGTAGCATGCAATAAAGGCAGCAAATAGTGATTCCATTAGGGTACTTACTCAATTGCCTGCAGTCGGGGCGCATAGCATGCAATAGAGGGAGCAAATGTTGGTTGCGGTAGGTTCTCTCATGTGGTCACCTGCATTGTGTGCATTATCTGGTCTCCATAGCTATCCATTTCATCACATACTTGTCATCCAATCATCCTATTGTCAAACAAAGAAAAGGCTGCATCTATTAAGTAATTGGGATTAAATTGTAAGATGGGATAGAGGATCGTTGATGGAAGGCAGTGGGCCGTAAGGATGCACTGTATGCAAGAAACAAATCTCCAATAACCTGGGTAGATATGGAAAGAAACTTGGCACATTTTTTTACTATTGTTCATTCCATTCTTGCTATGATTAAGGATGGTGCTTTCGTATTTAATAATCATTGCTGCTTTGTTATCTATTTATTGAAAATTGACATTATTTGGATTCATGAAATTACCTTTTCTTCTTTTGCATGTTTTCTCAATTTCCTTCTGAAAGTAACGGTGCAAAAAAAAAAAAACGGCAGAAAAAAAGAGTTGTTTTGTGATTTAATTTTCACTGACATTGTGTTTCAGGTTTTTGTTTTGGAACTTTGTCTACTTTATCTTACACTTCTGAATCTAATTGTGTTGAAATTTAAGATATATCCGTAATGAATCTGCTGGTTGCTTTAGGAGATTCTTAGGGTTGTTCACTATTTGGCTTAACTTGCACTTAAGCTAATACAAACCCACAGAGTTTAAAAAATGGTTCAGTTTTCTTAGTTTTCTGTCAGGTTTGGTTACCAAATTATGAAGATTACTATTTTTGGTTTTGGTTTTTTTCTTTTTATTTTATTTTTATTTGTTGTTGTTTTTGGTCCCAATGAGTTGAGTAAATTGACAAATTATTTCCAATTGAAAAAAACATAAGCCAGAACAGAATTTTCCTTATATAGTTTTTTCAATAATTGAAATATGGTTTTCCAATGAGTGGAAGATTTTTGTTGTTATTTTCTTTAATATGACTGCAAACCTGAAACTTTAGAGTTTATAATTTTTGTCCTTTTTAGCTTGTGAATTGATAATCATTTTAAATATGTAAGGCTGGGAATGTAGAGTGAGTCTTACATGGAATGAAATACATGGGCTCTTGGCAGAAACAGCAACTGAATAGAGAAGTAGGTCTAATCAACTTGTTCGAAATTACAGATATTGAAGAGAAGATTTCTCACTCAAATGTGTTCCACAGTGGAATCTGTTCTGCTTAAACCTCCAAATAGCTGGTCAGTTTTGCCAAGAGAAGTTCCAGATAAAACTCACATGCATGAAAGCAGGTTAGAGGCATCATTTTCTTATAATGAACTTGAAAAAGGTGAATTTAGAGTTAATCAGTCATTTATGCCTGGTGAAGATATTGCTAGCTTCGTGCATTCAGAGAGAACATCGCATGACTTGGAAGAAATGGAAGATTGCGTAAATATAGCGGTTAAAGCATCTGTACCGGGGTTCAATGCTGGTAAAAACCTAGTGCATGAAAGCTATTCAGAGATTAGAATGTCTGATTGTTCAGTAGCGGGAAAAAAGAGGACTAGAGTGTGTTGGTCTCCCATCCCTGAAGAGGTTGGTCCTAAAGAAGCTAGCGAGAACTTCGTGTCCATTTCTAGTGAGGAACTAGAAGAAGGAGAAATCAGAGAGAATCTTAATGATACTGGATGCTCTGAACATCTGGACACTCCTAATATGATTCACCAGGAAGTTGAGCCATGCGAGAATGAGCTCTTGAGGAAAAGAATTGAGGAGGTCTATTCAGGAAGATTAGAAGAGCTCCTTTGGCAACAAAAAGCCGAACTAAAAGAGTATAAAATTATGAGACGAAAACAACATTGGGAGTTAATTAGAAAATATTATTTGGATGTGGATCAAATTCATGCTAAGTGTGTTGCTCAGACAGTCAGGAATCGCAAGAGGAAATTACTGAAGCGAAAATTTAAGAATCTGCGGAAGGTTTTTCGTCGGCATATGAAGTTGCAGTTTAGAAAATTTGTAGTAATGCAGATAGAAGCCAGAAACAGGGAAAAGAAGATTATGGAATGCTGGATGGAGAAAGCTAATTCTGGCACTCTTGAACAATCTTTTGATGAACTTCCTTTGTCAGAAACTGGATTCAAGCTGAAGAAATTCAAGTTTCATGAACCGTGTGAAAGTCGTTGTTCTGAAGAACTTAGCGGATCAGCAGAATCATTTGAAGAAGGCATGCTTAGCGACAAGGAAGAGTCAAATTCTCAATCAGGTTACAAAAGTTTAGTGGAATTTTATGGACCGGTTGAACCAGATTATGATACTTCGGCAACATTTCAGCCTGTAGGGGAAGATAACTCCATTCCTTTAGTTGGTGGGGCTGAAGAGGTCATGGGAACTCCAGCTTCTCAGCCAAATGACACACAGATGTCGGAGTCACCTGGAGCAAGCGAAAAAACTCTAATTTCTCAGCCCAGTGACACACAGATGTTAGAGTCGCCTGAAGCAAGTGAAAAAACTCCAACTTCTCGGTCAAATGACACGCAGATGTTGGAGTCCCCTGAAGCAAGTGAAAAAACTCCGGCTTCTCAGGGAAATGACACAGAAATATTGTCCGAAACGAGTGAACCAGATTCTAGGTTATTTACAACAACCCAACGAAGTGGGGAAGAAAACATGCATCAAGCATCCGAAACTCCTGTTTCTCAGTCTAATAAAACAAATGCTGAATTAAAGGAGTACGAGGATGTGAATCATAATTCACCAGGAGTGGTTGAAGTTGGAAAGGAGAATGGAGGTATGGGTCCTAATTGTGCTTCTGTGCCAGATGCATGTTCCCACAGACGCAAAGAGATTCTTCTTTTTGGTCATGTTTTAGGCAGTGCTGGATGTCATCAACCTGCATCATCGTCTGATCAGGTATAGCTGCTTGATGCTTTTCGATCCTATTTGAATAAAGCTACCTTCCTAGTTTTGCTTTAAATACTTGATGGAAATCAATGGTATGACCATTCAAATAGTAACTTCTCTCAAGCAAATTCAAAAAGTAGGGCTAGTTAATCTTGAGTTAATACACGGAGCAAGTAAAAAGTATTTAAGTGGAAGAAATATTGTGGATATTGAGAAATAAAGCAACCTATGCAAAACTTTTATAGATAACAAATGATTGAATTGCTTGGTGATTACCAAGGGGCAAACTATAAATGCTTGCAATTGGTTAAGTGAGAGCTTGAACTTAGCTTTTCGCGGATGATTTTACTATTTAAAATTTTTTGAGATGGTCTATGTGTGTTAGGTGAAAGTTGGAGTTCTGTTGTTAGACATTGTGATTTCTTTGCAGGATCAAGAAAAATTGGAAGAGCAAAAGGAAACGTAAATTAGAGTTTTTTTTTTTTTTGTGAAAAGTGAACATTCATTACAGTTATTCAAGGACAGGAGTCTAATTATATAGTCTCCGATAAAGATAATATAAGAAGAAATAATTCAGAAATTTAAATCATTGTTTTACTTAGGTGTGCATTTTTGAGGTAATATTTACTGTTACTGAATTTCTGGTTTATAGCATTTATCAGTAAAATAACATGCTTGATTCCAGTTTTTCTAGGAATATTACTTTTGCAATTCTTTCACTTCATATCATCTGACATTGATAAATTTCATTTTGCTGTAGCTTCCTCCATCTAATAACCTAACCTCAGCTACAAATGCTCACCTAATCACACCTGAAGCTGGAAGTACTGATAAAAGGCCAGAGAATCAAATAGAAAACTCCTTGCAATTTGCAGAGTTGTTGAGTCAAATTCCTATGGTAGCCACAGCTACTCATCTGGAGCAACAATATCAGCGCCCTCTGCAAACAACTATTAATCCACTACAACCAACTGCTGTTATACC
The DNA here is from genome assembly GCA_025177825.1 of Aechmea fasciata. Taxonomy (NCBI): domain Eukaryota; kingdom Viridiplantae; phylum Streptophyta; class Magnoliopsida; order Poales; family Bromeliaceae; genus Aechmea; species Aechmea fasciata. The sequence goes on along the minus strand of CM045926.1, from coordinate 11,335,905 downwards.
ACCAACAAGAGCAGAGTCGGAATATCTCGGGCTCTCTGATGTTCTACTTCGACCTCAAGAAGGGTCTTCTACTAATGCGCTGCAAACTGAGATGATAATGTTAACGAACTTAAATAGCTTGATTGCCCAGAGGCATGAACATAAGGTAGTTACTTACAAAGTCTTCTCTAAATTCTATTGTTTTCATATTTCCATTCTTTTTTCAGCCAATATTTTGACAGTTTTTTGGTTTTTGTTGGATAGACTCTACAACTTCAATCAGCATGCGAGGCGGAGATAGCTAAGGTAAGACAAGAGTATAATGGACTGATGCATGACGCAGAGGCGGAATTTACGAAGTGCAAAAAGAATCTTGAGATGATTTGTGACAAAATTTGCCAGCATCAAATTTTAACCAAGGAAATCCAGGAAATACTTAGTAAAAACATAGCGAACATCTCAGATGCTACTACAGGTATTGGAATCACATATCCTTCTAGTTCATTTTTCCATAATGGAAATATATTAGGGAGCATGTGCTATTTTTCTGGGTGCAATTTGCTTTCACAGTACTGATAGCTGGATCAGAGCCCATACTTTTATTGTAGGCAACTAGATAGTACATTTACTTTTGTTTTGTATTGTTAGGAAATCTAGCTTGACACTGTCCTGTTGTTTCAATTTTTTTGTAAATGGATACCGACAATAATGATGTCTAATTTTAGCTAGTGTGAGTGCTTTGCATCTTTGTAGGGACTCCAAATCAGTGGCAAGTTAGGCCTAGTTTACTAAGGTACATAGCATGTGGTGTTTATAACAAATCCTCCTAGTGGCCTTTTTTCTACTCGATGTCCAAGTCTACTACTTTTCAAATACAAAACAGCGACAAAACAAAGAAATTTTATTTTACTTTTCATGAAGGTGCTTCTTATGTGTCAAATTCTCATCATTCTTAGTTGACAGAGGGTTTTCGTTATCATTTTTATTTTAGAACAAGTTACAACATGCTTCCTAAACTATTGATGAGCTTTTCTGTGGTTCCTAAAAATTCAAATATTGTATTTCAGGGCCTGAAGTAGTAATTTGTTCTAATCTAAGTCTAGCAGCTAACTTCTGTCGTGGAGAGAATAGAACTTTGTTGTGACATGTCAAGTCATTGTTCCTAATCTCATCATTGTGTGCGCCAAATCTTCGTGATTTGTGCAATGAACCCCCTCAAAAGCCCTAGTATATGTTGATGAGTATGATAATTCCCCGTTATTGTTGTTAGAAATACCTGCTGACAGGCTTAGGAACAGAGAACGGGCCATGCCATGTTAGATTTTCCAATTCTTATGAAGCAGACAATGTGACTAAGATTGAAAGCCCGTAATGCAACAAACAGCTTCCTGACACAGTAAATCTTGGGCAATAGTTTAGGGGCTGATGGTATAATTCACCCTTTTTTCTATGTAACTATAATCAGTTGAGTCTATTTTATATTCATTTTTCAGTATGATGCATGTTCTTGTATCAGGTCCAGGTTTGAGCTCTCTGCAGCAATCTACTACTGAATCGCAGCCGCAAGTCACACAATGTCCGGCATCTATACCAATCATGCCTTCTACAACGACATTGCCGATACCCAACATGGACCTATCTTCGAGCCCACCTCCACTTCAATTACAACAGCACTTTGGCCTATCATCGACCGTGCCTTCTCCAGTGGCTTCGGCACTACCCAACATGAGCCCATCTTCGAGCCCAAGTTCACTTCAATCACAACTGCGCTCAGGCCCATCATCGACCTTGCCTTCTACAATGGCTTTGTCAGTACCCAACGCTAGCCCATCTTCGAGCCATGCTCCACTTCAATTACAACAGGTCTTGGGCCCATCATCAACCTTGCCTTCTACAACGGTGTCGGCACTACCCAACATGGACCCATCGTCCAGCCCAACGCAGCTTCAATTATTTCAGCACTCAGGCCGATCGTCAACCTCGCCTTCTACGGCAGCTTCGTTGCTACCCAACATGGGCCGATCATGGAGCCCAACATTTCAATTACAGCAGCTCTCAGGCGAGCCTCCTACAGCAGGTATGTCGCCACTCAACATGGGCCCATCTTTGGGCCCAACTCCACTTCAATTACAACCGAGCTTATGCCCGTTGTTGGCCTTACCTTCTACAACAGCTTTGTGGCTACCCAACCTGGGCCCATCTTCGAGCTCAACTCCCCTTCAATCACAACAGCTCTCAGGCTCATCGTCGACTTTGCCTTCTACAGTGGCTCCACTGCTGCCCAACACAGGCATATCTTCAATCCCAACTCCACTTCAATTACAACAGTTCTCGGGCCCATCATCAACCTTGCCTTCAACAATGGCTTCGTCGCTGCCGAACATGGTCCCATCGCTGAGACCAACTCCATCTCGATTACGACGGCGCTCGGGCCCATTGTCAACTTTGCCTTCTACAATGGCTTTGCCGCAATCCAACATAGACCCATCTTCTAGCCAAACTTCGCTTCTATTACGACAGCGCTCAGGCCCATCGTTGACCTTTCCTTTTACAACAGATCTGCCTCTACCGAACGTTGCCCCATTTTCAAGCCCAACTTTACTTCAAGCACAACGGCTTTCAGGGCCATTGTCGGCCTTGCCTTCTACAATGCCTTCGTTACCCAACATGGGCTTATCGTCGAGCTTAACTCCACCTCAATTACAACAGCTCTCGGGCCTATCATCGACCTTGACTTCTACAACAGCTTCATTGCTACCCAACATGGGCCCATTTTCGATCCCAACTGGCCTATTGTCGGCTGCATCTCCTTCGGTCCAAACGATATCAGAGGCCCAGCTCTTTGCCAAGGTCTTCAATAGCCAAATGAGAGCCCACCCTAATGTGATGCTTTCTGCAGGTGGAATGATTATTCGTGCTCCGGCACCTCATCTTCACCCCTCAAGGCCTTTGCCATCGCAGGATTTTCGTCATTTGCGGCATTCTCCAAATTGAACTTGGTGGATTCTGAATGTGAAATATATGCTCCTTTCATCTGAATTAGTGCTTAATGCAGGTCTGACTATACTATAGTAGGTTTCTTCTTTAATGCTCTGCCTAGGTTGTAGAAATTAAAGTAGAGAGTAAAGGACATAAAATTTACACCTTTTGTCTGAGTGTAAATACAATGTACATATGAAGACAAAAAGAGGCAAGTGCTGTTTCAATTATGAGAGAAAAAGTTAGTGCTTATTTTCTTTTTTGAATATCCATGATGAGAGGCAATTTGCTGCAATTAATGATTTTAACATTGCTCATGTACTCCCCAAGTTTATATACTTTCATACTACAGTTCATGCTTAAAATAAACTGACTACTCTGAGCAGTGGTGGCAGAATTAGTGCGATGTAAATCAACATCATATACGAGTAGCCGAATCTCCAATTGAATCAGACACCCCGAAATTACTAAACAGGATCAAGCTGGGGTAAGTTTTTGCTCAAACTGGTGGGATTCAGTGAAGTTGCCTTAAAATTATTGAAAGTTCTTTTCCCTTTCTGGTACCTCTACTATGCCATTTTCACCTTATTGAGCTGTTGTTCACCTACTCCTTTCAAAAAGACCTTTTACCAAGGTCCATTTATGTAGTAAAATATGGCCAATTACCTTTACTTACAGGTGTGGTATACTACCTAATCCTCTGAACATTTGCCTAGTAGTACAAACATTTCCTAATTATTTGGGTAACAACTTCAGCAAGAATGCCACCTCCTTTCTTCTTTGACTAAATGTTCTGTTATTACATTTCTACCCTGGAAGTTCTTTTTTTTTTTCTTTTTTTTTTTTTTGGAGATTATCTAATTTTGGTTTTTAGAGGTTGTTGTGCTAGATCTATACATACTATTTCTTGATATAGACTTATTGCTATATTTCACTTTGAATAAAAAGCAATGAGATAATATGTCACTATGTGACAACAGTATGACACATTTTTCTGTATGTTGTCTCTTCATTGTGCTATGCTAATTCTTGTTGTACATCTAACTCAGAAGTACTACACTGATAATGATTGATATCTGCATGTTTACCTACCACTTGAATATAATAAAGCTTTATTTTATTTATATGATCAGGTTTTTGTTCTAGTTTATGCCAGATATTAATTTGATTTGTATAGATATCTGTTTCAATAGATAATTAATTAGCAATGCTCCAGTACTTTTTGGTATGTTTGTTCTCAATACTAATATTGTTACTGTGATGAATCTTGGACTTACCTCAGTTGGGGATTGTGGAAGGAAATGTTTTTTTTTTTTTTGAGAGATAGTATTTCATTTAGAAATAAACTTAACTAGAAATGTGAATCAACTAGGATTCAAATTAGGATCTCGGTACCAACTATCGAGCCCTTTGCCACTTGTTTTAGGGACTGTCGGTGGAAGAAAATGTTACTTCTGCGAAAGATATAATGCCATGTAAATTGTAATGATCCAATTGCAATATAATTTCTGTGATCACACTAAAAACAAACTAAACAAAGAAGCAATTTGGCCTAATCTATTAGATAGCCTCTAATACCAAACAGACCCTTGGATATATATATACTCTTCCATATATAATTTTAGGATTAGTCAATATTGGATATATATATACTCTTCCATATATAATTCTAGGATTAGTCAATAGGGTGTTGGCTGTATATGTTGTACCAGATTATTTGACTTTTAAAGGAGAAACTATAAGAAATTATTATTAGCCAAAGAGTGAAAGCTAATGCCTACTTTTACCTTTTGTTCCACTACCATTATGCATTGTTAATTGTTTGTGGTTGAGCTTTACATTTCAAGGGAGCTCAACAACTCCTGTTCTTATAAACACTGCTGCTGTAATTGATTGATTTGGTCTTATAAAAATACAACATCACTTTTACTTGTAATTGGATGCATTAGTGTTAACTTCATACACACTGTTACTTGAATTTTAGCTGTCATTGAGGAGTGTTTTTTTTTTTTTTTTTTTTTTTTTTTTATTTTTTTTTTTTTTATGACTAATAAAGTTTCGAATTGGAGCCTGAGATCATCCTGGGTTTCGAAAAACTTATATAATTTCATAAGCAAATTGAACCAATTATGTTCTGCATATGTTTAAATACATTTTATCCTCCATTACAACCATATAATAAATACCAAACTATAGCCAAAAAAAAAAGAAGAAAGAAAATAAAGAAATAAAGAACAGTAGTGTCTAAGAAGTGATACAACACAAATTCATATCTGCCTACTTGGGCACTCTTAAGATTACAACATCACAAATCTTAAAATTTTTTCAAATCAGGGATGTGGCTTCAAACAAATTCTCAGAGCCCCTCAGCATATGGGGAGGGGCTGACCATTCCACTCCTTCAAGCACTCAAGGAGGGGATCAATCAATTTCCCTTCATTGATGGCCACAAACACCTTGTCGCACTCCTCGCCCGGCGACCGCGCCTTCTCGCCGGTGAGGTACTCCGTCCCGAGCTCCTCCCGCACGAACCGGTACAACGGGTACGACCGGCACTCCTTGATGCGGTTGGCGATCGTGGAGCTTCCGCTCTCGAACGCCGCCCGCACCACCTCCACCTCCTTCGGCAGCCAGGCCTTCAGCTCCTCCTCGAACGCGAAGATCTTCTGGAAGATGGACGTCTCCGTGGCCTTCTCCTTCTCGCCGTTGCCGAGCGCGTGCTCCACGAGGACTTGTCGGAGCTTCTGCATCAGCGGGTACGTCGCGCTGCATGGGTCGTCGGCGTAGCTGAACACGTGCTCGCGGTCGATCACCGTGATCAGGTCCTTCTCGCAGAACCTCGACGGGTGGAGCTCGCCGTTGGGGCCCATCGTGAGCACCCTCTTCGCGACCTGGCTCACCGCGTTCTTGATGGCGTTCTTTAGGTTCTCCTCCAGATGGCGCAGGTCGATCGCCTGGCAGAGCGCGATGAGGAACGTCGACGACATGAGCTTCAGTATCTCCACCGCCTCCGCGGTCTTCCGCGCCGAGATGAGCCCGAGCGAGTTCACGTCCTGGTTGTGCTGCTCCGCACTTTGGACGTGGTTCGTGACCGGGTTGGCGAGGAATTGGAGCTCGGAGCAATACGCCGCCATGGCGATCTCCGCACCCTTGAAGCCGTAATCCAAGCTAGGGTTGCGCCCGCCGGAGAGGTTCGAGGGGAGTCCGTTGTTGTAGAAATCGTTCACGAGCTCCGAGAGCTGCGCGAACATGAGCTTCCCGATCGCGGCGATCGCCAGCCGGGTGTTGTCCATCGACACGCCGATCGGCGTCCCCTGGAAGTTGCCGCCGTGGAGCGCCTTGTTCCTCGACACGTCGATCAGCGGGTTGTCGTTCACCGAATTGATCTCCCGCTCGATCGACAAGGTCGCCGCGCGGATGACCTCGATCTGCGGGCCGAGCCACTGGGGCGACGTGCGGAGCGCGTACCGGTCCTGCTTCGGCTTCTGGAGCGGGTCGAGCTCGTGGAGCTTCTGCGCCATCTTCATGTAGGAGCTCCCCTCGAGCACGTGCTCCATGATCGCGGCGGCCTCGATCTGCCCCGGGTGGTGCTTCAGCTTATGCGTCAGGTGGTCGGTGAACTCCGGCTTCCCCTGCATCACCTCGCAGAACACCGCCGACATCACCTCCGACAACACCGCGAGGATGTTGGCCTCGAACAGGACGATCGAGGCCAATCCGGAGCCGACGGCGGTGCCGTTCACCAGCGCCAGCCCCTCCTTCGGCTGCAGCTCGAAGAAGCCGTGGGGGATCCCCGCGAGGCGGAAGGCCTCGGCGGCGTCGACGGAGCGGCCGTCGGGCGCGACGGCGACACAATTGGCACGGCCGGTGAGGATGCCGGCAATGTAGGACAGCGGCACGAGGTCGCCGGACGCGGTGATCGTGCCGCGGAGCGGCAGGCGCGGGGTGACGTGCGAGTTGAGGAGCGCGGTGATCGACTCGAGGATCTCGAACCGGATGCCGGAGTAGCCCTGCAGCAGGGTGTTGATCCGCACCAGCATCGCCGCGCGCGTCGCCGCCGCCGGCAGCGTCTGCCCCGACTCCCGGCCCGACCCAAAGATTCCGGCATTAAGGAATCTGAACACCAAAAATCAACAACTCACATCACAAATTGTTCGCTTATACAATCAAAAATCAAATGAAAAATTTAACACCTCTATTAGTTTTTTTAACTGTTACGTAAAATCTGAGATAATTACTGATAAAACTAGTAAAAATTTTATTTAGAACCATTAAATTAAAATTAGAGTCACATTTCACATGCATGGTATAAATAAATATTACATGAAATTAATACACTTGAAAATGTCACCCAAAAACGTGCCGGGAATGTTGCGTGACAGGTTGGAATCGTAGTTTCCACAGGTCCAAATTGGTTGGCACCAAATTTTTTAATCAAAAATTTATTATTATTATTATTATTATTATTCTTATTATTTTTAACTAAATAAATTTGAAATAGTGTTTGTGATGAACAACTCAAACACGTACTCTAAAACATGCTAATAGGAAATATATGACAAGTCCCTGTACTATTCCGATATTACAGTTTGGTCCTTTTTTTTTTTTTGCATAAATACTCTATCGTAAGCTTGAGTAATATATTAATTGGAAAAATAAAAATTTCTTTAGTGCCCTGGTAGACACTATTATCATCAATTGGAAAAATATTTATTATTTTGTCCTTAATAAAACTATAGTGACCCATTTTGAACTTATATGGCGAAAATGTCAGTAAACCCCCTCAACTTTCATTTATTTTGATTTAAGTTTATTTCTCCAATAATTTTCTTTTTTTTTTCTTTTTTTTTTTTTTTGTTGAAAGGGTCTCTACATATTTTTACTAAAATAGATAAATTAGTCTCCTCCCACCAACAAAATCTAATATTGTTGTAAATATAATATTCACAACTATATATTAAAAAATAAAAAATATTCTACCAAAATGGGCACCCATTATTGTTTGTTTATTATCCTCACATGTCACACCATAGTATCAAGCAACAACCTCCTATATATTTATTGCTCTATAAATTTACAATACATATATATTATATATATATATATATATATATATAATTTAAATTAAGTTATAAATACTTAGAACAAGTACCACCTAACAATTCATTTGTCTATTTAATTTAATAAACGGGTCGGATCTGGAGCGGATAAGATACTCGAATTCTATTCTTACTGTGCTCTCCGACTCTCGTCACTCAAAAGATCCGTTAATTAAACGGGTCGGGTTTTTTTAAATAAGAGAAGTGGTTGTTTTAATTGGTAATTGGTTATTATCATAAAACACTAGGATTAATTATGTACTTTAAAAAAAAATTAAAATAAACAGGTCACCTACCAGGTATCTAACCCAAAATTTTTGATTACTTTGAAAATGATATAAGCATTGGAGTCATATATATTAATTAGGTATAACATGTACAAAACATATGGGAACTATAACAATAATTCCAAAAGAAGGTACATGTTCTTTGTATCTGATCTTTTAAAATTTTGATTTATTCGCTTTAATATGTAGCGTGTATTGTTCGTACCAATTTTGACAAGATATATTATATTATTTAATAATATTCAAACTAGCCTAAAATCAAATTAATTAAAAAGAAAACGAAAAAATAGAAAAACATCAGGTGGGTTTTTCTTAGAGCATTTTATATTTTTACTTTTTTACTTTTTTTTTTTTTTTACAAGATTGAATGTCACTCAATCTGCATTTCAAATCAATCCAGTTAAACCTTAAAGTCAAATCATAGTTGACTAATTTAAAATTAAAATATTAAATAATTGATTCAAAATTGTCTATAATACAGATAAGTTACGTATGTTTATTTGATAGTATATATATAGTCATCACATGCTTATCAATAAGACGAAGCGTTCGCTACCAAATTTTTTACCGTTAAATCCATTCTTTTGATGATTTTCATCCGTTAGATCATACTATTCAACTAACCATATTAATCATTATGCGGGCAAGCTGTAAATTATTATCGTTATAGCGTATCTTTTTAATCCATGATGATCAAAAGAAAACAATGAATGCAGGTAGGCTTGGTCTTATTAACGACGTAATAGCTATCGACGGTGTTTTAATATTTGGCATTCAGATGCAGATCTGAAGGGGGGGGGGGGGGGGGGTACCTGATGAGCTCCCGCTGGAGGGAGGCGCCCTCCTTGGTTCTGCGGTGGGAGGTGGCGCCGAAGCCGGTGGTGACGCCGTAGCTGTCGGTGCCCTTGGCCATGCTCTGCATCACCCAGTCGCTGCTGTCCTTCACGCGGCCCCGCGCAGCCTCGTCCAGCTCCACCGACACGCCGCCCGCTGCCGCCGTGGCGACGGCGACGGCGGCGACCTGGGAGACCGTCAGGGAGGCGCCCTCGAGCCGGACGGCGGGGCCGCGGAACTCCGCCACCATCGCTTTCACCGCGTCCAAGTGGGACCCCGACGCCGCCGCCGCCGCCGCCGCCCAATTCAGCGGGTCCTTCTTCTTCGCCGCCGCCGCCTCCCCGTGCAGAGCCCCCCGGCGACGTTGCCGTTCGTGTAGTGCTCCATTGAACGAATTTTTTGGGAGTGAATTGTGATCGGGAGAATTTTTGAGGGGTTGCGGGTGCAAAAATCTCCCTGAGAAGGGAAAGGGGAGGGGAGGGGCGGGGTTTAAATAGAGAGGAGGGGGGTGGTGGTGGTGGTGGTGGGGTTGGTTGGGTTGGGTTGGGTTGGGGAGGCGGGGGTTAGTTGGAAAACGGTTTGGGCCGTCGGATGGGATCCGATCGTAGGGTCGAGATTGTGCCGCGTGGCGTATAGACTGGGGGTTTGGGGTTAGGGGTTGGTGGGGGAAACGATGGGGGTAAAATGTAAGCGTGTCGTCATGTTCTACTGGGAAAATTTCTCAAAAAAACATCCTTATAGTTTCAATTTTTTTTCACTTTAGTTACTATATTTTAAAATATATCAAGTTGATACCATATGGTTTCTCACTTTTATCAGTTTAGTATCCTGTGGTTTAAAGTGTATCAAATTAGTACCATGTGGTTTTGAACTTTATCACTTTTGTACCCTGTGGTTTTAATTTTGTATCAAATTAGTATCCTATCGTTTTTTAAGCTACAGGATACTAAAGTGATAAAGTGTGAAACCACAGGGGACTAAAGTGATAAAGTTTAAAATCACATGATACTAAAAAGTGAGAAACCACATGATACTAACTTGATATACTTTAAACCACAGGATACTAAAATGAAAAAGTGTGAAACCACATGGAGATTTTTGAAGTTTTCCCAAATTTCAAATATCATTTTCATGCCTTCTCACTTTAAGATCTTGTGTGATTTAAAATGTATCAATTTAGTATTCTATATTTTTATTTTTATTTTTTTATTATCGATTTTATTATTATTTTTTTTATTAAATCAATGACAAAGTTAAAACTAAATGGTACTAAAATGAATATTCTATAATCTTAGATGGGATATTTAAAGTTTTGTATATATAATTTAACGAAATATTAACGAAAAAAGCGAAAAAAGTAAAAATAAAATCACAGGATACACTTTAAACTACAGGGTTCTAAAGTGAGAATGTGTGAAACCATAGAGATGGTATTTGAAGTTTATTCTTTTCGATTTTTATGGTATTTGACGATATCTCAACTATCTCAAATACGATAATTGATACTAACAAGTGGGATCAAAGTCAATTACGAAAAAAAAGAAAAAAGGAAAGAAAGAAAGATAAAAATAATAAAAAATTAATTAAAATTTCTTTTATTCTTTTACACACTAATGTAAAAATTGTCAGCAAAATAAATGAAAAAAAATAGAATAATTATAGTTACAAAATAATTAATTGTCTCTTTATTCTATTCGAATTTGAGTTATTTTTAATTTGAAAATCACTACAACAAAAAAAACAAAGTTGGGTGATAGGTCTCAACGAATTAGGCTTATTAATTAGATTTGTCTCAACCAATTTTTGTCCCACTCGAACAATAGATTTTTTTAAAAAAAAATTTGAAAAACATCTTTAGGACTAATGTAGTTACGAATAAATAAATTTAATTTTTTAAGTGCAACCACCAAAATATTTCCAATCAACATTACGTTCAAAAATACAAGTACATGTTTATTTATTTATTTCTAATAAAATTGAGTGATTAGCCACATTTGTTAATTTGTCAATTTCTAACCATTAATTATAATGGTCCACAATATATATATAGAACTAGGCTTGATAAGCGAGTGCTTCGTTTTATTGATAGCATACTACATATAGAAGCTACTTATCTATTAATAGCACAAAGTCATTGGTGCTATCAAGTTTTTGGCCGTTGGATTGAGAGATGCACGGTTAGGATGATGTGGGCCCCTTGGGGTTAAGTGGGTGGTTGGTTGAATAGTTTGATCTAACGGGTGAAAATTATCAAAGGGGTGGATCTAATGGTGGACAGCTTAGCGGCAGGAGTCTTCGTGCTATTGATAGCATAGCGGACTATATAGAACTAGGCTACTATGCTATTAATAGCACAAAGTCATTGGTGCTATCAAGTTTTTGGCCGTTGGATTGAGAGATGCACGGTTAGGATGATGTGGGCCCCTTGGGGTTAAGTGGGTGGTTGGTTGAATAGTTTGATCTAACGGGTGAAAATTATCAAAGGGGTGGATCTAACGGTGGAAAACTTGGTAGCACCGAGTGCTTCGTGCTATTGATAGCATAGCAGCCGGACTCTATATAGAACTAGGCTACTATGCTATTAATAGCACAAAGTCATTGGTGCTATCAAGTTTTTGGCCGTTGGATTGAGAGATGCACGGTTAGGATGATGTGGGCCCCTTGGGGTTAAGTGGGTGGTTGGTTGAATAGTTTGATCTAACGGGTGAAAATTATCAAAGGGGTGGATCTAACGGTGGAAAACTTGGTAGCGAGTGTTTCGTGCTTATTGATAGCATAGCGATAGGACTCTATATAGAACTAGGCTACTATGCTATTAATAGCACAAAGTCATTGGTCTTTATCAAGTTTTTGGCCGTTGGATTGAGAAGATGCACGGTTAGGATGATGTGGGCCCCTTGGGGTTAAGTGGGTGGTTGGTTGAATAGTTTGATCTAACGGGTGAAAATTATCAAAGGGGTGGATCTAACGGTGGAAAACTTGGTAGCACCGAGTGCTTCGTGCTATTGATAGCATAGCAGCCGGACTCTATATAGAACTAGGCTACTATGCTATTAATAGCACAAAGTCATTGGTGCTATCAAGTTTTTGGCCGTTGGATTGAGAGATGCACGGTTAGGATGATGTGGGCCCCTTGGGGTTAAGTGGGTGGTTGGTTGAATAGTTTGATCTAACGGGTGAAAATTATCAAAGGGGTGGATCTAACGGTGGAAAACTTAGCGGCAGAGTCTTCGTGCTATTGATAGCATAGGACTACATATAGAACTAGGCTACTATGCTATTAATAGCACAAAGTCATTGGTGCTATCAAGTTTTTGGCCGTTGGATTGAGAGATGCACGGTTAGGATGATGTGGGCCCCTTGGGGTTAAGTGGGTGGTTGGTTGAATAGTTTGATCTAACGGGTGAAAATTATCAAAGGGGTGGATCTAACGGTGGAAAACTTGGCAGCACCGAGTGCTTCGTGCTATTGATAGCATAGCAGCCGGACTCTATATAGAACTAGGCTACTATGCTATTAATAGCACAAAGTCATTGGTGCTATCAAGTTTTTGGCCGTTGGATTGAGAGATGCACGGTTAGGATGATGTGGGCCCCTTGGGGTTAAGTGGGGGGGTGGTTGAATAGTTTGATCTAACGGGTGAAAATTATCAAAGGGGTGGATCTAACGGTGGAAAACTTGGTAGCACCGAGTGCTTCGTGCTATTGATAGCATAGCAGCCGGACTCTATATATATATATATATATATACACTAGTTGATTATACGTGCAAGCGCACGTAATAATTATTTTGAAATTAAATAAAAAAATAAAATCTGTTATTTTAAAAAGAAAAGATATTTTGAAATTTAAAAATATATATAGAAAAAAAAAAGTATTTTGAAATTATAGAAAAATAAAATTCGTTAGAAAAAATATTTTGAAAAAATATTTTGAAATTAAATAAAAAAATAAAATATGTTATCTTAAAAAGAAAAAAATATTTTAAAATTCGGAAATATATATAAAAAAGAATCATTTATAGAATTTTCAAAATATCTAAAAAAAATATTTTAAAACTAAATAGAAAAATATCTTTTATAAGATTTTCACACCGTAATCAATTATTGAAAACTTACTATTAAAATTTCAAATAGAAAAATAAAATTTATTATCTTAATAGCATAGTAGCCTAGTTATATATATATATATATATATATATATATATATATATATATATATATATATATATATATATATATATATATATATATATATATATATATATATATATATATATTGAAAAATAAAATTAATTAATTGCCGTGTAAAAGATGTGGTATATATATATGTGTGAAAAAGATACTATAGGAAACATCCTTGAATTTACAAATATTAAGGAAAATACTATGGCATTTAACTTAATTTGATGTACATGTTTGTGGAAACTAGTTAATAATAGTTACTTATCATGTAAATAGAAATTAATTTAAGTAATTCGAATTTACTCGATATTTTATTTTATATTTATTGTGTACTTCTCGGAATCTACGAGTTTTAAAAAGAAAAAAAAACTAAAAAAAAAAAAACTAAAATGCATGGCGAAGTGCATGTACTTGGGATGTATTAAATTATATTAATTTCCTCATTTTGTGTGCCATACACCTTATAATTAAGTTTAGTTAATAGCTTATCAACAAAGAGTTAGTATTAGAAATAGTATATACAATTAATCCTTACATGTATGCATGTTACGCATGCATAAAAAATATATATACCGAATTATAAAATTAAACACCATCTAGTAATTAATTAGTAAATATAAATAGTGGGTTAACCAAAGATCAAAATATTAAATTGATGGGAAAATGAAAACCCACATGATCAAAGAAGAGTAGTTCATGATGTGAACTAGCCACCTACTTGTGATTGTTGCCTAATTCTTGTGAGGCCCCTTCCCTTAATTAGAAAAATTATTATACAAATTAACTTAATTTTCAAAGTGAAAGAACAAAAAATCATATATATATATATATATATATATATATATATATATATATATATATATATATATATATATAGAGAGAGAGAGAGAGAGAGAGAGAGAGAGAGAGAGAGAGAGAGAGAGTACGGCTATTGTGCTCGTTCTCGAAGTCGTTTTTGTGATGAAATTTTCGAATCAACAATCCGTCCATTAGACCTGATCTAGCAAATTTGAAGTATTTAAAAAATAAATTTTATAATTTTTCAATATCATTTCCCTAGTAATAGAAATGGTTTAAAATTAACGATTGAAAATAAAAATATCATAAGAAGTAATGATATAGTACTAAAATTTTCGATTAGAGATATTAATATTGTTGTAGATAGTATAAAATTTTTTATCAAAATTTTATCTGATTTTGGTACTTCTAAACTGTTAAACATGAAAAAGGCAGAATCAGCCATTAAAAATTATTAATTTTGAACCATTTTTATTGCTAGGTAAATGATATCGAAAAATCGTAAAATTTATTTTTTAAATACTTCAAATATGTTAGACCAAGTCTAATAGAGCGGATCATCGATTAAAAAATTTTATCATCGAAAATGGCTTAAGAGTACAGAAATCCCCGTGCTCCTAAGAATACGAGTCCTACTCTATATACGTATTTTCACTCTAGGGTTTTACTATGGATATAGGAGGATTAACCGAACTTTCTCAGATTTTGGGTAGTTGTATAAATTAAAAATAACAAAAATAAGATAATGTTGGTGTGAAGCCCTATATAATTACTTTATTATTATTACTAATGAAGTTCTAATTACTTGACTAATTCATTTGCAACTTCAATTTCTAAGTTGTTGACTAGACCAATTCTCTAGCATGTCCTTAATTAGTTGGTTGCACACATACTCCTTTTTTTTTCCCCTTTTGTTTTTATATTTTTTTAATATATGACTAGCTAGGGAAAATTGTTTTCAATTAATGGACCCATTCATGCATTTGCCATAGCTATAATATGTGAAATTCAAATTTAATTAATTCAAATTTTATTAATTCAAAATTGTTTTTTGGCCATTATTAGTTTGGAGATATGTTTATAATTGTGCAATGATATTAATTAATTAACGCACACGATTTCTCATACCCTCAATATTCATTTAATTGTGTAATGATATTGGGGCTAGGGCTACTATACTCTACGAGTATATATAGACCTTTTTATACTCATAACTTTTCGGCCGTTAGATAAAAAAATGTGTGGTTAAGACGATAGTAGTCCCTGACTAAGATGATAGTGATTTTTTAGGGTTGAGTGGGAGGTTAGTTTAATAGTATGATTCAACGGATAAAAATGATTAAGGGGGTATTTAAATCTAATGGTCGAAAATTTGTCAGTATAAAAGGATCTATACTCATAAAAATATAGTAACTAAATTGATATTGGAGCCAATATTCATCTAATTATTATGCTTAAATTTACACTCAATATAAATTAATCATTTGGGACCCATGGTGTGGAATTTTTCTCAACCCTAAGTTTGCCAACTACCTCATGCCAACTTGGTGAATGATGCAAAAAAAATTACTACCTACACCTGATGCATTTATACATAGAGAGAGAATTGAGCTTCTATATTTTAAAAAGCATAGAAATATATATATGTGATTGTAATTTTTTAACCTCATATCGTCTTAAGATCTGTTCAAACACTAGTAAGGATATACTGATAATAGTACTACACGAATCTTGAGGCCATTTAACGACTAAATAATCACAAATCTGTCTCTCTGGATCTCTATGTATAAATATATCAATGGACAGAGAAATGTGCGTTCTTTTCTGAACTACTATCGATAGCCAACGGCTTAGTTTATTACCGATTTATTTTCGACGATATAGCTTACAAATCGACGATTGACATCAATGGACATGATCTATATCATTTAAACTATCTAAAAAATCAAATTTCATGTTTTTTCAATATTATCCTTTCGTTTATTAAGTAGATATAAAATAGATGGCTGAAAATGAATAATCCTTCAAAAAAACGACGATATATTTTTTGTATAAAAAATCTAGAGTTTAAATCTTGTTTTAAATAGTTTTAAAATTTTTTTTTAATAAAAATTCAGTTGGTTTGGACTATTCTATACAGTTAAATAAGCAAATGCACCGCATCGGCCATTAAAATTATAAATTTTGTGATCTTTTGATCGCTCAGTAGTTACTAATGTCGAAAAAGTATGAAGTTTGATTTCTAAATAGTTTAAATAATCCAGATCATATTCATTAATGCCGATAATCGATTTGGAAGCTATATTATAAAAAATGGGCAATTGTTTATATACCCCTGAAAAGTTTCCGATTTTCCGATTTATCCCTCTTAAAAGGCTAATATTGAAAATACCCCTCATACGTTCTAACCTATTTCTGATATACCCTTAGAGTTAAAATCTATTAAGTAACTCTGTTATCTCTGTAAAATTACTATTTTGCCCTTTTCAAATATACCCTTTTATTATCATTTTTCTTATTTGTCCTTAAAGTCGGCACAAAAAGTATTTCGACTTTTGGTCTTTTCCTATATACCCTCTCACCGTCACCAACCTTTCTTATTTGCCCTTAAGTTAAGGGCAAAATTGGTATTTTAATTTTTTTTGTGGTAGATATTTAACTCACGTTTAACTCAGATTAACTTAACAGGAGATAACTGCGGAAATATTTTGCAATAACGGTGGAACGTATGAGGGGCATTTTAGAAAGAAAAGAAAAGTAGGGATAGATCGGAATATTTTCAGACGCACGAGGGGTATATAGGCAATAATCCCTATAAAAAAACCGACGATAAATCAAGCGCGGTTTACTACTATCGTATATGTACCGATCATCGATTTCATCGATTTGAATCTATATTATCGAAACAAATCGGTAGTAAACCGATCTGTTTACTTCTGGTAGTAGCGCGCCCAGCAAAACTGCTCGAGGATTAGATATAATCATAAGATAAAATGAACGGCTGATAAAATGACGGTGCACGAGATATACAGATGCACGGAGCACAGAGAAAAATTTTCTACGTACGTGTCATAAGTAGCTAGCTATGGTCCAACAAACAACTTGTGACTTAAATAGCTATCTTAATTAATTAATTAACAATTTGTGTTTCGGTTGGTGACCAATAAAATTGTTTTTTTTTTGTTTAATTTAAGGACACTGCATATGTAACAGCAGTTAAACTACACTAGACTTTTTCTATTGAGATATCATTTCATATAATAATGTGTGGTAGTTGAGAGAATATTTTATTATGTAGCTTTTTGTATTTTTTATTAATTAATTTGGGTCCTAGCTGTATATAGATTTTATTATAGGAGATGATCAGGTCACATGTAGTGAGTAACAAAATTAGACATAAAAATACTCCTTTAATTTATTAAGGTATACATCTACATAAATAAGAGAAAATTAAATAAGTTTTTTTTTTTTTTTTGAGAGATAGGTAGCGTTAGCACGTTTATTTCGTTAAGAAATAAATTTAGTGAAAATATAAATCAACTTAGACTTCGTGCGCTTTCTACTGTTTGGAAAAGTGCGCTTTAAAAAGAAAAAAAAAGCCACAAATTTAGGACCCCTAAATGAAAGAAACAGTATGTTTTTTTTTTTTCCTAAAAATTAAGTTACTATAATATAATGTTGTAATTGTTATTTACCTTCATTTGATGAAATACAATTTATAATTAAACTTGAAATGTCACCAACATGATACTTTTCATAGGATTACCAAATTAATGATTGATCGATTTAACAAGTAATTTGAGCCTCCAAATTATATTATAACTAATTAATTTATATAAATAAAGAGTTATGATCGATGAATTGCTTTTAGAAATACGGAGGCCATTTTATGAAATAAATAATATATATTTTAACCCTAGATACAAGCTTATAGGCGAACAAAATATATATTTAAAATCTTTTTCATCGAAAACTTTTTAAAGCTAAAAAAAAAAAAAAAGTCTAAACCTTTAAAATAAAGAACAGTCATAAATAAAAAAAAATAACATTTTTTAAAATAATTTTATTTAACAATAATATTTTTTTTCAAAAGCTCTAGTCAAATCAACACTGCCTTGCTATATATTAATTAGGGCTATAGGTTGCAGCACAGTTATTGATGCCCCACTGTCACAGTATAGTTTCTGAATTTAAATTTCTGGGCATTGCATCATCATCATGTTATTTAAGAATTAAACAAAATACAACATGAAAAAACAAATTTACAAACACACACACACACACACACACACACACACACACACACACAGAGGAAAATTAATGAGCAGTATCAAAAGAAAATTAGGTTTTGTACCCACACCACCAAACCCATCTCAACTTGCCTAAGTTATGTTCCAATTAATGTTTGGGTCAACCAAGCTAAGCACACAACAACCCACATGTTGACCCAAATCTACATGTTTGACACCTTTGAACATTGGGTGCACATGCATGTATGTAACTGCTCACCAACCAAAATGAAAAGACTAAATTTACAACAACAACAACAACAACAAAAAAAAATCATTGTCCACATAAAGAGCACCATGTAATCCGGCGCATACACTACAACAAAAATAGTTTATAGCGGACTTTTAAATATAGTGATAGTTAAAGAGTGTCGCTATAATCTAATAGAATCTTTGGTAATTTACCAACATGACATTTAGCGTTTAGAACCGTCGAAACTCTATCTCGTTGGCTGTAATGACGGAGAAGGACGACAAAGGATGGCTCTTCGTCTAGAATTAATTTCGATAGATTGAGTAAATAGAGAAGAGGAGATGGTAATTGAATTTTTTTTTTGTTTGTTTGTAATCGGGTCAAATGTACTGTGTGTGGTGGTTTGAGTAGAGTAATCTTTTACTTTTGGTTGGATTGGGCTTTATATTTAGGAATTAGTAGATATTTTTTTATATTTTAACATAAATAAAACACTTGCTTAAAAATATTCCTAATATGTGTTCCTATAACATAATTTTGTTGTAGTGATATTGCATCTTATCATGCATCAATTTCATTTCATATTTCAATTTTCATGAGTACACTGAAAGAGCCATGTGCTTGTTCAATCAGGTCATTTTAAGAAAATGTAGTCCCTAAGCCCGGTGCATGTCTATATTTGATGCACCCGGCCCGTCCCTTATTTCATCTCAAATCTATTTATACCTTCTTTTTTTTTTTAGTACTATTATTTCATTAAGCTAATCAAATTACTATACCAATCTCGCCCATGCACCTTGAGTTTTTTTTTTTTTTTTTTTTTTTTGGCTCCAGTACCCTTTATTTGATGAATAAAGATCTTGTGGTGTACAGGATGGCATGGTGCACCGGGTGTAGGCAGTGATTTCTCTTGACTAAAATATGGTCAAGAATAATGACTTCAAATGGTGTATAGCTGAAGGCATGCAATTGGAGAAAGGACCGGAAGAAGCCACAAATTATAATTAGTATTCTGGTGAATGGTGGAGAAATTAATTATATTCATATTGCCTAAACCCAGTCTAGTAAGGTAAAAATCAAGAATTATAATTTGTATTCTGGTGAAATTTAATCTTGTTAATTATATTCACGTATTAAAATCAGTCTATGCTTAATAAATATTAAGCAACGACATCTGTAGCCGACACAATTCAAAACTCTCTATACTTTAAATTAATAAGTAATTAATTTTATCAATAAAATTTAAAAAATTTAATAAAATACATAATAAATAATTTACGTATTTTATTATTTAAGAAATTAATTATTATAAGCCATTATGTATTCGCATATAATAATTGACATATTTTATTAGTAAAGAAAATAAATATTTTAAGCCATCATGTATTGATCGGCGTAATTAAGCGCGGCAGCGTCGGATGTTTGAAGAGAAATTTAAATGGCGCCATTAATGTATTCGCAATAAATATCTTAAATGTGATTCCGTATAAGTGAATCAAATTTGAGCTTGACTATAATTGTTTGCGTGGGTATTATTTATATTACTTATTGAAAGTATAGCTTCCTCGAATGTATGTGTAATAGAATATATAAAAACATGGAGAATCTTTTACTTGAAGAGATTTGGGGTGGGATTTTATTTGATATGGTTTGCCACTTAAGTGGTAGACCAAATGTAAGTAATAATTGCTTGGTGTTTGGTGAGGGTATATCTCTCCACCAACCACACTCCACAAACAAAATTTGAAAGGTAGAAGAAGTAAATGGAAATGATAAGGAAATGCTTGTGTCTTTTTCTTTCCTCTTCCTCTTCACATTTCTCATTTCTCTAATGATAAGGAAATGCTTGTGTCTTTTCTTTCCACTTCCTCTTCATTTCTCTCCCATTGGTGGCCAAGATGCTTCATGTCCTCAATAAAAAATCCCCCCACTTGAAATTTTGATAAATTTTTTTTTATACTATATAAAATAAGATTAGTATCTTTGATTTAAAATTTTAATGTTATATTATCACGTTTTGTAAGATTTTTATTTTACTAGTTAATTTTAAGCCCTTTCGTTCACTAGGCAAATAATATCAAAAAATTGTATAATTTATTTTCTAGATACTGCAAATACTCTAAATCAAGTTTAACGGAACCGATTGATGATTCGAAGGTCGCAACATAGAAAACGACCTGAAAGCATGGAAGGCTCCGTACTTCCAGAAGCATAATAGCCTCACTATATATATATATATATATATATAGAGAGAGAGAGAGAGAGAGAGAGAGAGAGAGTTGAACTAGAATGGTGCTTTTGAGTTTTTAACCATTTTTTTGAGAAAAGGTAGCATGCTACCGCTTCATTCATAAAGAGGATGAATTTAGCAAAGAGCTTCTTCGATCGGTCAAAAAAAAAAAAAAAAAAAAAACTACTACAACTACGTGCGGTGATTCCCTTGAGTTTTTAACCATTGGATGGAGGAATGTAAGGTTGTGATGATAGTGGTAGGTGGCGTAGGTGGAATAATATTTGATCCAATGGCTATTAGTAATCAAGAGTAGATCCAAAGACTAAAAACCTGGAAGCACCAATGGGATGATACTTTTAAAAGTATTCTACCTCCACTTTATATATATATATATATATATAAAGTTTTCCACCGTTAGATCCAGTTTGATGATTTTCAGTTAGATCATACTATTCAACCAACCACCCACTTAACCCTAGGGGGCCCACATCATCCTAACCACACATCTCTCAATCCAATGAACTTAAAAGACCAATGACTTGGTGCTATTAATAGCATAGTAGCCTCTCTCTCTCTCTCTCTCTCTCTCTCTCTCTCTATATATATATATATATATATATATATATATATATATATATATATATATATATATATGAATTCAATCGGATATTATTGATAACACCAAACGTTTATCGAGTTTTACGTTAGATTTACTATTAAACTAATAATTCACTCAATACTATCATCTAATAAGACCAATGAAGCTATTAATAATTATTTATTAATATAGTTATATATATATATATATATATATATATATATATATATATATATATATATATATATATATATATATATATATATATATATATATATATATATATATATATATATATATATATATATATATATGTGTGTGTATATATATATATATATATATATATATATATATATATATATATATATATATATATATATATATATATATATATATATATATATATATATATATATATATATATATATATATATATATATATATATATATATATATATATATATATATATATATATATATATAAATCATTTGAGATCTTATCGATAAGATTTCAAATTAGCTAGTTATTAATTATTATTAGGGGCACGTAATCTCTTATATTTTCAATTGAAATTTCTTTTCTATCCAACGTTTGACTATTGGGACGGACAGTACAGTTCTTAACAAAAAATAATGTATTATTAAAGTTTATCTAACAACTAGCTGCTCTCCATCTATCTAATAATATGCTAGAGATCGATGACTGATTGTTGTCATCCGAAATATAGACTGAATAATAAACATTCCAAAAAGTAATCTTAACATTTTTATTCATGTGTATTATGAAGAACAGAGATGAATCGTACCATATGCACTGATAGAAAAAATAACAGAAGAGAAAAATATGTAAATTAACAAATAAAAATATATGTCATAAAATAGGGATATAGAATGCGAATCAAAGCCTCCGTAGAAATAGTTACAACAATCGTAATTTAAAGTTTAAAAAAAAAAAAAGAACATAAGCAAACATGCAGCAGAGATGATATAAATGGCTGATCACTCTAAGTTCTACTGGCTGACGAGAGGAGCAGGTTTAGGGGAAAAAATTTCTAGAGAGAAAAAAAGAGGGATGCCACGTGGCATCCTAAGATGTTAGTTAGGTGGCATAATCTACACCGTACGATCCACCAACCC
Source organism: Aechmea fasciata (assembly GCA_025177825.1). Lineage (NCBI taxonomy): Eukaryota > Viridiplantae > Streptophyta > Magnoliopsida > Poales > Bromeliaceae > Aechmea > Aechmea fasciata. The sequence continues at coordinate 11,313,296 of CM045926.1, read as the reverse complement.
CCCTCTCTCTCTCTCTCTCTCTCTCTTCCCAAGATGGTGTTGTGGTATCATGGGAACCCCACATGCATATATGTTACATCCACATTATATAATAATATAATAAGGAGAGTTTGGTAGGTAGTTTCATTGGTCATGAGTTAACACACGCCTCATGTTTAATTTCTTGATGCAAAACTGGAAAAATAGCCCAAAATGTTGACTCCATGGATGTGACAGCTTAGCCTTTTTTTTTTTTTTTTTTTTGTGTCCATGCTCAACAAAATTTATATTAAAAGAGAGAGAGAGAGAGAGAGAGAGAGAGAAAGAGAGAAATAACATAATCTAGGGCCCTTTTGTTAAAAATAAATTAAAAAACAAAATTAAGGAAAGGATGTTTTTGTTACAGGCTATGGATCCATTGACAATCCATCTCTCTCTTCATAAGTCAATTCTTGTTCGATTTGAAATGAGCGGGAGATTGATCGAGAGATTTATATTTTGTAAATTTTAATTATTAGATTGCAATTCTAATTTTCTTTTTTTTTCCCCAACTTTAATTTGCACCTAGTAGTAGGGTTGACAATTTAATTTATTATTTATGACCCAGTTTGTGTTTGACTTGTTAATAAACAAACGGACACCAGCCAGTTCGAGCTCGCTCGTGTTCGGCCCGTTGACGGTCCTAGTATTAATTTCAAGGCCAATAAAGGCATCGAATTGCTCGATAAATCTCGTATGTCATAGCGAATTATTGACATCCAAAAAAAAGATCAAATTCTAGTTTTAATGAACCCATGTACACCTATTAAGTGAGAGATAAGATAAGGTCAAATTTTTTTAGTTTTCATGAAACCATTTAATCTAGACATATATTGTAAGTGCTTTTCAACCACCAAAATTTAAGAACTTCGTTAATAATTATAAATTTTGCAATCCTTTTTGCAACTAATTTGTAATCGTACCATTTGGTGTTGTTTTGACGAGAAAGAAATAAGAAAGAAACAATTATACATTTTCGCACTCCTAGCTATGAAAAATTGGAGTTTTTGCTTTCACAGTGTCTAGAATTTCTTCGGCCAGAAGTCACATCGACTAAACCTCGGGCCAATTTCAGCCCGACCCGACCCAACCCGCTTCTCGGCCCAAGCCCAGTCCAAATTCACTAGCACGGGCCGCCGAAATGTATCGGAAGCCGGGTCGGGGATGGGTTGGGTCACTTTATTTCTCACACAAAATATAGATCACTATAACGAACAGTACAGACTACGTGTATAAATCAATTAAAATTTTTCATACAATATATACCGATACATCGACAATCCCACACAAATTCTTACATTATTAATAGGACCACTTCCATTTAGTTATAAACACCTATATTTTTACGGAAAAAAAAAGTCCATGACACATCAGCAATGCGGATTCCTAATGTCTAGTTTGGCTATGCGGTGGCCAAATATATATATATATATATATATATATATATATATATATATATATATATATATATATATATATATATATATATATATATATATATATATATATAGAGAGAGAGAGAGAGAGAGAGAGTTATTTTTATTAATAGACAAGATCACATATCTTCTTCAGTTAGTACCGTTGGATTGAGAGATGTATGGTTAGATGATGTGGGCCCCCTAGGGTTAAGTGGGTGGTGGGTTGAATAGTATGATCTATCGGATGAAAATCATCAAAGTGGATCTAACGGTGGAAAACTTGGTAAGATCGAGTGCATCGCTATTGATCGATAGCGAGGACTCTATATATATATATGAAAAGTTTTTAAAAATATAAAAGCACTACTAAACGAAAGTACTTTTAGATCTTCTCGATTCTTTCAAAGATCAAAGACAAGTGCTTTTAGTCACTGCATCACCGCTACTTCTCCGGGGTAGGGGTTGGGCGGGGGGTGGGGCCGGGGGCCCGTAGAACTGTGGGCCCCCAAACTCGGCCCGGCCCCGGGCCCGGCCCAGCAAGTAGCAACCGAGGGCCAGGATCGCGATCAGGAGAAGGAACGGCAGGGATATCACCAGCACGAATCCCATGGATATATCCCCTTATTACTGCTCCACAGAGCAGGGAATAACTTTATACCCACAAAAAAAAAAAAAAATTTAATTGCACAAATATTAAAGAGAATTAATAGAGAATTGAGTTGGGGTTCGAAAGAGCGTACCTTTTTTTTTTTTTTTATTCGCGGGAATAAGGAGTTTGGGATAACTTTGGAGTGCACGGAGAGAGAGAGAGAGAGAGAGAGAGAGAGAGAGAGAGAGAGATTATTTTGGGATTTGTATTTGTATTATTATTATATTATTATTATCATTGACTTTAAAGAGTGGGTATATAAATGCTCTACTGGATGTGTGCCACGTGGCGTCTGTTTAGGTGGATTGAGCCATTGTCATGACAAATTTTTTAATTATTATAAAAATATTTATTCAAAATTTTTATTGAGAACACTTCAAATATCATCTCTGGCTTCAACGTGACTTTCGCACTTGAGAAAATGTATTACTTTATAGTATCTTGTGGTTTCGTTTTTCTTTTTATTATCTCTTTCGTTAATTTTTCTATTATATCAATGATAAAGTTTAAACCACATGGTACTAACATAAAAATTCGCAAAAATTTGGTAAACTATGGGAGGCTAAAGTAAATATTTAATAAATTATAAATAAGGTATACGAAGATTTTTGTATACGATTTAAGTGAGAGTTAACAAAGATGTTGACAGAAAGAAAAAAAATAAACCATATGGTACTAAAGTGATACACTTTAAATTATATGGTACTAAAGTGAAAAGGTGCGAACCACATGGGTGGTAATTAAAGTATACCCATTTTTATTTATAAAACTAAGCTTGAGTTGTGAATGATTTACTGTTTTTACTGTATATATATATTTTCTACCCCGCACTCTAAAAAATGTATAATAATTAGTAATAAAAATAATTTCAACATGTGAGAAAATGGTGAATGATTTATCGTATTTTAAAAAAGGTGAATTATTCATCGCATAAGATTAGTTTTCTAAATAAATTGTTTGAAGGACTATTTTCATAATTATAATATTTTTTAAGCCTATTAATTAAAAAATTCGGCTCCTGTGGTCTTTTTAGTCATGACGAGTAAAGAATAGATTGAATCAGATTTTTAATTTTATTCTTTTTTATATGTTAGATTACCAAAAAAAAAAAAAAAACTTTATATATCTATATGCAATATATACAATAAAAATGATTGGGTAATTAATAACTTTAATTAAGAGAAAGGCTAAACTTTAAAGGATTAATTGCAAAAATTTGAAAGTTTAGGTGCCTATTTGCAAAATAATTGTAGTAGGGAGGGTTTAGAGGTTACATTGTTTTCAGTAAAACACGATTTTTTTTTTCACTTGTAGTTGTTCATCGATCGATATCGAAGCAAAAATCATGAATTATAAGCTAAACCACCATGAAAGCACAACTCATTAATTGGCATTAATGAACAACCAGAGCAAGTCATGTTCCTCAATTTCAATCCATGATGAGAAAACACCAAACATTATTCTCAGTTGACTCCAAACTATGGAGAATTATTTCGAGATTCGAGAAAAGAACGGGCTTCTAATTTGCACCAGGTGGCTTCTTGGAAAGCCGGCGCTTGTAGCGCTTGACGACCGACGCCACATTCTCCTTGCCCTTCGGGAATGCGACATCGCCTGCTGCAGTCCCAGCTCGGCCTCGACGGCCCGATATAGCACTTTCGACGTCCTTAAGCATTTGCAGAACAAAGTTTGCGCTAGTAGATTCGGTCCCGCTTACATTCGTTTCTGCGCGGTTGAGGCAATGGCACGGGGCGAGGAACATGCGAGGCTTTAAGAACGCGGGATCGAGTATGCCCTACATCCGACATAAATAGTTAGTACGCAATGTTTACGTGCCTATTTAGTTGGAACTTTGTGCTATTTTTTGGAAGTAAAGATCAAGTGTTGAGAAAAAGGTGTTAGTCTTCTTCAAAGAAAACTAGAGAGAAAAAGCAGCAGGGTTTTATTAACGCTTAGAAAATAGAATGCTACTTGAAATTTAAATGCATGCGGCGGTTCAATATTAGCCTTACCTGAAGCCGGTTAAGAACATAGGTGTACTTTCCCCAGAACTCGGGCCGGTTCTCCACGAGAAGCAATTCCAATATGCGGTGAATACACCATATTCCGAAGCTAACAACGAGGTGAGATTGCCAAACACATTTGTCGCCACAATTAGGAATTGACAACCAGAGATTCATGACTTCGTCCTCAGTGCCCTTCCAAGCCTTGTCCATTACTGGTTGAAATCCCTCTGCCGCGGCCACCGAGTCTATTAGCTCCTCATCATAACCTCCTTTTTGAGCGAACAACCAATCAGAACCGTACAAATTCGAAAGCTTGCCGATGCAAACACGGAGAGAGAATAAAACCAAGCCTTCTGCTTCTCTAAACGGAAACGTAACCTTTGGAGTGAAAGCTCTTCTGAATTCGCCGGGCCTCTCGCCCTTTCTGGCTAAAATCGTCATGCTGAATATTCCTTCCAACGGTTGAGTAGCCCAGAAAGGTTGCGAGTCCACTATCGGGCTGATTGGCTCAGACAAAAAGTTCTCGTTTAGTTTTGATTCTAACGAGTAAAAACCTCCCGATTTTATGACGGGGATATTTTGATTCTTTGCTTGTTCATGTGCCAACTTATCCAGAGACAGAATCTTTTCTGACAATTCTTCTTCGGATTGGTCACCTCGTCCATCGAGAAAAGAAAGCCTGATTAACTTTTTCAGCTCGGCAACAGCAGGCGGTGTAGGGATGTTCCTCGTATAGCCCAAGGGGACGTTAACTACAACCAAAGAAGAATCATTATAAGGCTCGTTAGATTCAGTAACAGAAGATTTATTGATATTAGGAGTTCCAGAGTCTAAATTCTGCGAAGCTTCTTTTCCTGCAGAGAGTACTTTTATATCCAATCCAAGTAGAAGATCTGCTCTTATGATCTTTGCTTTCTCTGTTAGATTCCCATGTAAATCAAAAACGTGCGCCCAGAATTCGTCAAGAATAGCTGCCAAGTTGCGCCGCCCAGAACGACTAAGTCCAGTTGCCGCTGTACTTTTGCTCTCAACAACACCAGAAGTGTTACCTTTTATTCTCACATTATTTGAAGATTGATTCACGCCGAAAGGTGAAGTAATTGGAATGCTAAAGGGTTCGAAAATGTCTCTGGTGTCTTCATCCTTTTTGTCACGCACAAACAGTTCTAGTTCCTCACTCTCGCTTGGGGCTTTGAATTCGTCACTTTGTCGAGCAATCTCATTAACAAAATCCCCAACAAAAGGCTCGTCGCTCCATTCCTTAACTTCAAATTCAGAACCAGTAACTGTATTAACTTGATCAAGATTAGACAGAAGAACAGGTCCACCAGATTCAATCTCCAGGGAATTCTCGGTCTTTCTTTGTTCTGTGAAAGCTTGATCATGATATAATGCATTCTTATTATCCACGAACTTCTCTTCGTTACTCTTGGGTAGATCAAATTGATCATTTTGCATGGCCCACTTGAGAATCTGCATTTCTGGTCTAATTTTTGTTGATGCTAATGGTTCGAAGGCCAAATAAATTGTAAAGCCCAATGATGTCAACGCAAGAAGAAGAACAGTAATATAGAGGAATCCCGACAGTTCAGAAAACCAGCAGCTATCTCCGAGCAACAATGCCACGATAAATATGATATTTGTTGTAACAATGACAAGGAAGGCAAGCCAAAGGAGAATTTCCAAAAGCATTGAGTTTTTGAACACACCCATCAGAGATTTTGACGACGAAATACGCAAAAGAGGAAGAATTGATGGCGGCAGCAGAATTGCTAAAATGACTTGAAAGAAAAGAAGCAAAGGGTAGATATTCGCTGAACCAATATTGTGTAGGAACAACAGAGCTGGAATGGTGGCTAGAGATTTCACTATAAGGTGATGAATCGAAACAGGTAGGTCAATGTGAAATAAATTATGTAAAACCACTCGCTGACCAAGATTCCGAGTTACAGCTGTAACTAGGCTAGAGAAGAAGAAAACAACACCGAAAGTAGAACTTGCTGTCGGACTTGTAAAGATCTGCAAGAGTTGAAATTGTAAAAACGTCAAACCATTTACTAGATAGTTAAAGTTAATTATGCAATACTAATCTGATTTTCCAGCACAATTTTGGAGTAGTTCAACTAAGAAAGTACTAAGAGGCAGGCCTAGAATAGAGGCCTAGAAGAATTTCTCACCTCATGAAGTAGGAGAAATTAAATTAGATGATTTTCTTAATTAATTTTATGCTCCCTGTAGTTTATACTTTTTTGATTGTTAGTTTTCATTTCGCCGACTGGAAGATCAATAGAGCTACAAAAGATTGTGATATCTAGAAAATTTCAGGATTATGTCATCATCGATGTTTGGTAAAGGTCTTTAAGTTTCGCATACAAAGTTTCGAATGAAAACCTATACAAGAGGCTTGTGGTAATAATATCAATACTATAAATATGTATGATGTCATGCTTAAGCAACAAACTATTTAAGTTATCATCTGACATTTGCATAACTACTCAATAGATGCTTTCAATTTTTCCCATCTATCTCAGTTGCTTTTTTAATTTACCGCGCAAGATAACTTTGCAGTCATTTACACAGAGGGAAGCATTCAAGTATTTGGTTCAGTTTCAATTTTTGGTAAATAGGCTTCATCAAAATTTCAAGTTCAACATACCCAAAAATATTAAGGCAAATGTAAAAAAAAAAATCAGGTAACCTAGAAACATAGATTTCAGTATATCGATATGCAGGAATAATATATTACGCCAATTTTATGTTAAGCTATCATCCATCAAGTATATACATTTACTTAGAGAAAGTGACAGGCTATATTCTCTTTTACCGACCGTACCAAGCACAGTTAACTAAGGGCTTGGTGGTTGGTACCCGAGATTCCAATTTTGAACCCTAGTTGCTTCACATTTCTAGCTAAGTTAATTTCTAAAAAAAAAAATGAACGAAACGGGTAGCTTGCTACTTTCCTCTCAAAAGGACCAAAAAAAACTATATTCCCTTTCCATTTTTTGTTCACTTCTGAAATACAAAGGCCTTGATTTCATGCATGGCATTATAATTAAAGACTTCAAGCAATTTATCATTATAAACAATTAGCATCTTTCTATATAAGGGGAATACCCCTAAAACAGGGGTTTTAAGATCAGCCTTAGTTGGATTGATCAGCGCCAATATTATACATCTAAACTTTTATGACCTCTCATTGAACTTTCACATATACGTAAACAAGCTATTATGTAAGTTACCATACATCATCTTAGAAGCCAAGGTTCTATGGATTCACGATCAATAAAGCATTACCTCATAGTTGCAGAGATACAGAAATAATTATATATGAATTGTATTATTACTACGTAAGGAAAAATTATGCCTTTTGAGTTATTTTTGACCATTTCCATACTAAGATGCAAAACAGTTTTAATCTTTGTTTACGAAATCTCAGGAGATTCTGTTTCAGGACCTCAGTTTAAATAAACACTCTGGGTGAGAAGAAACCTTACACACTGATGTGAATAGTGAGGATTTCTTATCTGATCTTAGTTCACTTCTCCTTTACATTCCATTGATTTCTTGCAAGTAACTGATTCTAAAACCCTTCATCCACACCATGGTCTACAAGACTTGCATCTACTTTTGGCCTTCTAACTTTTCAAAAAAGACCTTCTTGGACTCTTGACTTCTGCTTGATCCATGAAGACAAAATATGTCATAGCATGTGATCAGGCCGCTAAACATCAAATGCCAAATCATCTTTGTCTTTGATATTGACTTATCTCCATTGTCGTCTAGAAACTGAGTTTCCTACAAGATTAGAGAAGTAACATAAAAGTTCTATAGAACTTACCAAGGGTAAAAGATGTTATTTCGGTGGCAACTTGGAAATGCCACCAGAAGCCTGGCGTTGCTTACTACTAAATGGAAATCAAAGTGAAAAAGTCCTAGGCGGTAGACGAAAGATGGCACATTGAGGCTTTTGTAGATACCGATGATAGAAAAGGAGATAGATATCCGTATAGATATAGTGGAAGGGATTTTCTGATGCACTGGATCAAATGATTCTCAATAGCGTCGCAAATGGTAAGATAGTAAAGGTTTCTAATAATGGTTTTCGTTGAATTCATAGCGACTCGGACGGCTTATACTCAATGTACCCCATAAAGGCAACTAACCTCGCAATTATTACATGAGGGGAGTGTCATGACTGCGGGTGCTTTTGGTTCCTAGAGAATATCTCCACAAATCAAATTTTCTTGTTAAAACTGCTCTTTACTATTACAAACACCGAAGGGCCAAGATTGTCCTACTTACAAGGACTGGGAACGACATGATCTATTGGCTAAATGGTATTATCAGTCCATTATTCAAATGGAAAGTTGTAGTCAACTGGATGTCGCAGACTGATTATACTCAACAACTTTCTAGTTTTATAGGTTTCAAACAAATAGTTCTAATTTAAGATTAGCAATCAATAACAACAATATTAGTGTTGTGGACATAAGGCCTTGTTTGGATTGCAGAATAAATTATCCGATGATAACTTATTCGGTATGGAAAGTTTCTTGTGCGATTGGGAGGTAGGAATTTGATTTTTGATCCTTGAAAGGTCTTGGCATCCATGATTACGTAGGATAGCATATTTTGCCTACAAGGTGATTTATTTTATTCCGAAAAATTAACTTGAAGGCCGAATATGCTATTCCATTCTAAACAATTAATCTGACTCCTAACTTTCAATCACAATGGAAAATCCTCATGCTAAATAGGATATCACTAAGTAACTTATTCTACCATCCAAATAGGGTGTAAATAAGGACCTTTGTCCTGAGTTCGGGTGCATGAGAATTGATAGTTGTATTTTGTGTAATTGGGGTTTTAAAGTAGGAGGCTCTTCTATTAGAAGAAAAGGAAAAAAAAATTGTTGGTATCTTATCCCTAGTGATCTGAGAGAATCTAGATAAGGTTGGGTTTTCACAAGTGGTTTAGTCGGATGTCTGGGAAAATGGTTTAGTTGGATGTCTAGGAAAATTGGCTCTAGTCGATCAAAAACGAAGCTTATTGACCACCTACTACTTATGAAGGCCATATCTCCTTTATAGGGACTCTGATTGAGGCAATTCAAGACTTGTTTCATCCGACCAAGCTCTAAATATCCAGAAGGGCTGGCAGTTGAACACCATTTCAGAAGTTGTTTAACCCTCAAATTCACCGTCAAAGTTATTATTATTTGTTTTTGGGCTGAGATAAAAGTAGCATGCTACCTGCTTCATTCAATAAGGTTAATGAACTTAGCAACAAACGTGAAGCAACATGGCCTCTGAGGAGGAGAAAAAAACAAGCAAAAGGAGAAAATGAGAGAGAAAGAAGAAGGGGAAGAAACACAATCCACCCTCAGTTATAATACGAGACCTATGACTTGATTCGCTCGGGACCCTTCATTTCAAACATTGAAACCAGAACTCTAAAAGGTTCTATAATTCATTCAGGACCTGCTAGACCGACTTTTTACGTTGTTGGAAGATGGTATTGTTTCTCTCACTCCAAATACCCCACCAAGACCCTGCTAGTTTAGTTAATTCCTGCTTCCGCCTATGGCCATCCCTAATCTCTTTGGTTGCTTCCCACAAGTCGCACACAAGTTAATTTTGGGTTCGCTTCCCATCATGCAATATCCTAAGGAGTATGGACTTGTTGTATCCACAGTCACCGAATAGGTGGTCGACAGTGTCCAGTTCTTCGTGGCATAATGCGCAAGATTGTTCGCCCACCAAACCCCTTTTCACCAAGTTATCCACCGTCAGAACTCTCTTCCTTAGGATCAACCATGTAAATATCTTCACCTTCATCAGAAATTTTAGTTTCAGATCTAGATAGTATTGGAATTCCTCACACCACCATCTATGAGTATGGCACAACGCGATCACATCATGAAGGTTTGCGAGTTAGTCAATCTCTACTTTATAGCTTTCGGCCATTAGTCATTTAGAAGTTTGAACCGTAGTTTCTGAAATGTTGCACTCATGAGTTCTCTAGCACCTCGGCTTCCTCACCGCCACTAAGTTTATAATATTCCAATACCAACCATTCTGCGAAAAACAATCCCTAACCATTATTTCTTTGCGTGAAACATGGGTGTATATGTCCAGATAGCTTGTGAGTAACAAGGTCACATCACGCCATCTATCGGACCATATTCAACCGAGTTCCTATCACTGAGTGAATAGGATATACCTCACTTGAAGATTTCTTTGCAGCCTAGTACGTTTTTCCGCCAAAAGGAGAAAGGTCTGAAGGTTGACCCTTCCCTAAGCGGCTTTCTCTTTTTTAGCTCTGAAGAAGAAGCATCTATGGCTGCTGGACTACAACCGACTGATCAACTATTTTTGCAAATTAGATGACTAGTCTTGCCTGATCTACAGTAGCCAGAAATATATTAGACCACTGATATTTATTGTCCACTAATACCAATCATAATCTTTCTTCCAAGTCATCATGCCATCATGCCATATTTAAGGATAAACGACAATGAAAACCTTGGACATAGAAACGAGGCTGGGGAAATCTCCTTTCATGATGAGATTGGTTCTCTCTGCTTTGGCATGGGGATATTGCAGGTATATAGTATCTACAAATCGTGTTGGCTTCCAACACAAATAAGATATTGAAGAATTATGTTACAAACTTAAATCCTTCATTTTCAATCATCAAGAGAAAATGTCCTTGCGGAAGCCCTGCAATCGTTCCATGCCTACTTGTGTACCACAAAATCAGATATGCCCATTGGAGGCATGCATTTCAACGAAGAACACATGTGACAGATCTTCTAGAAATGGTAAGACCGAAAAAGAAGTTCAGTTTTTGTGGTATCATCAGCTATGTGCTGACAATGAGGATCCACAAAGCCTTTTTGTATTTTTTTTAAAGAGAAAGGTAGCTTGCTACCTGCTTTGTTCATTTAAAAAAAAAATGAATTTAGCTATAAATATGACGCAAGTAGGCTTCGAATTTGGGACCTCGAGTACCAACCATCAAGCCTTCAGCCGACTATGCTAGGTATGGTTGCTAAGGATCCACAAAGCTATAAGCAGCAATCGACACATTCACTTTTTGTCAAAGAACTTATTTTTGACACATAAACAACCTAAAGTCATGGAAATGTGGGATGTTATGTAAAAACAACTTATATATATCATTATCTTAGAAGAATAACGAATTTTGCATTAATTTGCTGTAATTACAACGTGTTATGTAATCATCTTCAATATGAGTACTTGGACACTCAGATGCCAATCAAAAGATTACGGTGTAAAGGCAGGTAATGATGTACGATATCAATACTTATGCAATACGCCATGCACTTGGACAAAATCTAGTGATCAGCCAAGTTCTGAACAGTTGGTATTACCCGCGTAAAAATACTACATGCAGAATTCGAGTAATACAAATTTGACTGTTAACTGAGAAAATCAGAAAATAACAGAGCTTGTGTAAGTAATACATAACCTGATCCATCAACAAAAATGCTTCTTCAAAAGTAGGCATAAAATGGCCGGTGTTACCAAATGCAGCTGCTGCTGAGCGCATCAACATGTAGTTGACCGAGAAAATTATAGAAAAATTAGGTATTATGGTGAAAAGTTTCTTATGAACATCATTGCTGGTACAAAAATTTGTCAATCTGCTTTGCTGCTGTTGAAGAAGAAGCAACAAAAAAAAGAGAAATTGTCATGTCTCAGAATTAACTGAAGACGCTGCTGAAAGAATTAAAATGGAACTTGGGCTATTTGGGTAGTCAGAGATAGTTCATCAAAGATAAAAAGATAATTAGCTAGTTAATCAATGATCTTCTTTGAATTGAAGCATAGCTATTTGGCAAAAGAGAGAAACACGTTCAGATAAAAGCTAAATAATGCCAAGTGAAATCAATTGAATATAGTGAATTAAATGTTCACAATTCAAATACCATGTGCACCATATTTGTATTAAGAGAGGATGTATAAGATGGAAATAACTGAAATCGATGAATCATTTGACAGGAATGAAAGAATTTATGAAGCTAACCAACTTGCGATGTGTTAGAATAGAGTGGTTGATTATCCCCACAAACATCGTAAGTATTTAAAGGTTATCTTTTTAAAAAAAGATGAAATAATGTTGAGGTGGTGATAGAAGCAACATTATCTTCACAATCATGCATGTATTCATTATAATAGTTCCAACCAAATAAAGAGGGGAATGACCATAAAGCTCATGCAAACGATATGAGTAGAACTTAGTACAATTTACCTGCAATATAGCAGAGTAAATGAAAAAATAGTGAGGCATAATATTTGAGCCAAGAAGAGCAGTCACTGAACAAATAGTTTCCATATTCAATCCTGAATGCTTAGCATAAGTGACAGGTGAAACATCTAATTGGTTGACAAGCATCCCGCGAAGATAAAAGAGCAACGTGAAACCTGATATAGTAATATATATCGACTCTTTGAAAGAACCCTACAAATCATACGTAAAGGTCACCATGAAAAATCAAATAATAAAGCACCACATGATATTTCGAAAGTAAATGAGATATGCTTACCAGGAGGGTCCAAGTAAAAGGACTTAGGAAAGGAAGAATAGCAGATAAAAGGACACAATTGAATTGGCTCAGCCCATATAATCGTTGAAATCCATGTGCAACAGTTAAAAACTAGCATTTTATATCATAGACATAAGTATTTGAACAACAATATGAAAAATTGGATTTGATCAATCACATAGAGTATAAAAGAGTACCGTTATCAGATCTGAAACAATCATGGATAGCTCAGCTACACCACCGAGAATTACACATGTCAACCTCCTGTACTCCTCGCCGCAAATCTTTTGCCAAAAAAGATAATGGGTAGTTCATAATTTACAGAGAAATTTAAGAAGATGAATTCAACGAATGTCAGTAAGTAAGAATGCAAAATTAAATCTCAATTTTAACTACATGAAAAATTCTAACAAAAAAAAATTAAGCATTAAACATGGTGAACGATGAAAGAACCAAATTCATTAGAACTCACCATAGAAGGAAGAAAAATGAAAAAAAAAAAAAAAAAAAAAAAAGGGTACCTCACCAAGATTCTTTCCGGTGACCATGACAATACGATTAGCAAGGTACTGGAAAATAATAGAAGCAAAATTGATAAATGCTGATAATATCATGAAATGTCTTCCGAGCATAGCACCGGCCTCGATAGCTGCTACCCATTTACCAAGGTCAAGATATTCCAATGATAAGAATAGTTCTGCTTGGAAAAAGGTGAAAACTTGCAGTTTCACACCTGACATCTGGAAAAGATCATGTATTAGCCATTTTAAGAGGAAATAAAAAAGGTAACTTTTTCCATTGTACGATATGTAATACCTCGGATACAAACTTTCAAGTAGTCACAAAGCACTTTATCTAGCCGGATTTGAAGTCAGGAACTATACTCGCATACTAGTGATATTTCAGGAGGCGAAATGAACCAGTATCCAACAAATCTTCCACTTTTGGCCAACAGGTCTTGCAATTTAAGCTAACAGCAGAATGTAAGGACTCGTATCCAGCTTTTAATACCTCACTTTCGTGAAGTTTGAAACTTGCCAATTCTCCACAGGATGCTTTTCTTCGCATGAAAATCCGATTGCCGAGGGAACTTTGAGATCTGAAAGCCAAGGTGTTGATTTCACATACATGCAGATCCCCAATTAATGCCTGAATCATTACATTGCAAATATATAATCGAATTATCATAGAGATAACAATGATGTGTGAAAAGTTTACAGTAAAATTATATCTCAGTTGAATAAGAAAAATCCAGATATACTACAACAAAGCATAATGCAGAGTTTCAATTAGCTATCACAGCCAAGTTCATACAAAAGTTCTACAGAGATAAATAAAGATCACAGAACTTACACTCATTTTTGGATACAAAGCACTTGCAGTATTAACAGAAGGCGTCCGCCGAATTTTGGAATCAGAAATAATGTAATGAAAATTACTATCAAAAGTAAACAGCCATAGATAATGCATCAAAAGTTCAATATTGAACAGGTCACAGAACCAGAACCCTTAAACCATCTAATGAAACAAATGTTACCAAAAACATCAATCTGGCATGAAAAAGTTTGAGAATAGCCATTATTAAGACTAATTCTGAATCATTTTCTACTAAATCTATAATATGATATCAGAGTCAGTTCTAAGCCCCCTCTGTTTTAGAAAGTCCTAATTTAATCCCCACTTTGCCATTTTATGGCACGTCATCTCTCTATTATTTTGTTGTCTCCTCCGTAACCTTTCCAGACAGTGCGGGTGGGATGATTCACCTGATATCTACCATGCACCAGAGTAGGGCGTTAAGGGCTAATCCCGAGCCATTAATGAACCTACTGACGTGCTAGGCGTTACCTTTTCAGGCTCTTCAAGAGGTGTACATGAAATGATTCATCTGATATCTACCATGCACCGAAGTAGAACGTTAAGGGCTAATCCCGAGCCATTAATGACCCTACTGACGTGCTAGGCGTTACCTTTTCAGGCTCTTCAGGAGGTGTACATGAAATGATTCATCTGATATCTACCATGCACTGAAGTAGGACGTTAAGGGCTAATTCCGAGCCCTTAATGCCTCTCGACGTGCTACGCGTTACCTTTTCAGGCTTTCCAGGCGGTGTATATGAAATGATTCATCTGATATCTACCATGTACCGGAGTAGTAGGGTGTTAAGAGCTACTCTCGAGCATGGATTTAAGTGCCGTGGCACGGGGTCGTGCCGGAAACCTGCCGGCACGGTATGGCACGGTGCGTGCCGAGCCGTGCCGGTCAAAAAATTCTTGTGTGCCGACACATAATAGCATGAAATATTTATTTTCTTTAGCAACAAAATATTCTAACTATTAATTATGACTTTTTATCACATCATTTGAACTTTATTGAGGAAATTACTTACTAATTTAAAGAATCGAGGGTTTTGAGCTGTGCACGGTGCATATCGTGCCGGTAATTTGTTAGCACGGTACAGTACGGTGGATACGGCCCGTGCCGTCGGGGACTTAAAACCTTGCTCTCGAGTCATTTCCGACTAGATTGATCTTTTTTTAAAGTACTACTGACACAGAATATAATGGGATTATCAACATTGGGAATCGCACCCACAACCTCTTCAAATGAGAATGACTTTTTTAAGTACTGGCTCTCTGATACCCACATTATCTACCAAATTGATCGCATACGCAACACGCAACACGCAAAATTGCAAAAGAAATTGAGAAAATGGATGGATACACTCTCTTTTGCCGTGGTTTTATTACCTCAAAAACGCCATTTCGCTTATTTCTCAACGTAGGTTTGCGCGTGCTAAGAAGAGGAGGAGACGCGCGAGGGATTGAGAGGAGAGCGAGAGCGTTTTCAAAGAAGAGCCCCATTTTATTTTATTTTTTTTACTCTCCCCTTTTTTGTTAGTGTATAACACACTCATTTAAGGCTTTCCCGTTCTGCTTCTCATTGCTGTTTTTGATTTAGAGATTGTGGGAGAGAGAGAGAAAGAGAGAGGGTTTTTCTTTTTCTTTTTTTTTTTTTCCTTTTTTTCTTACTTTTTTGTATTTTATCATCTTAAAATATTTTATTTTAGTTCGAGTCACGTCAGGCTCCTAGCATATTAATTTTCTCCTATTTAATTCAAACTCACGTCATGGGCCGACAAAAAAATTTCGAGTCCAAATGTGGGAGAGAGTGTTAAATATAAAAATATTTAAACACCGTTCTCTAATAGTTTAAGGATCTCCCGCTCTGATACACTGTAAAACAACCGCTGTACTCTAAAAGCTTAAGCTGTAAGAGAACGGTGTTTAAACATTTTACATTTCCTACAAAACAAAAAGCAACACTAATGAAACTCCACTTTCATAACTACGAAACAAACAGTAGAAAAAAAAAAAAAAAAAAGTAGTTTTCACCAAAGTCCACTTTAATCTAAAGTTCAGTTTCGTTGGAACAAACATAACTAGTTATATTGCTGATATGTTGGCTACCACATGTGAAAAGATTAGAATTTAGAGTTTAGAATATAATGACCATATGTAGAATTAATAATTAATTTTTCGAGTATAGTAATAATATTGACAAATTATCAACAGTATTATAAAGTATTTTTATAGGATAATATGTGTTAACACACGGTGAACGATTTCTAAAGTTGAAATTTTTTTTATGGACTTATTTGTGTAATAAAATAATTTTGTAGGGGCTAAATTCGGAAAATTATTTTGAATTTTTTAAAAAAATTCAAAATATAAAAATGAATGTATTTAGCAAAGCGCAGTATATAAATGCCCCTTTTTGAATGATGTTTTCGGAGTTTACTCAATCCAAATTTAAAAACGATATGAGTAAATGAATAAATATGAGCAAGGCTATTGATGTGCTGACAATCGTGCGTTCTACGTCCAGGAACTTATCGATTTTATATACTCATCACAAAGTACTGTTACCACATCAGCGGCACATTAATGGTCGCAATAAGGGGTTACCTGGAAGCATTATTCTGAATCAAATCCAAGAAAATTACATCTGAAAACATCAGCCTCTGCCATTTGCGAAAGAGAAAGGAAATAAGTCTTTGGGAATTCGTCGACAACTTAAGAAGCTCTATTGTGGTGAAAATAGTATGCTCAGGAGATTACAATTTGATGAGTTTCCTTTATTAAGATCTGGCATTCTGATTACAAACATATATATAGCATGAATATCTCATGAAGCGTGGCGTCTTTTCACAAATAAGCTTACAAAGTAGATGTAATTACATAGAAAAGAGGTTCGAAACGCCATGATCGACGATTAACATGGACTTTTAAAACCCTCTACTATCTCTCGGCAGGTTCTTGTTATTGATCAGGATGCTATACTGGCCCCATCGGCGAAGTGTCGCCAACCAAAATTTGTCTTCACATGGCTGAAAAAAAAACGATAAGACGATCACGTCATGTTTAGTAATCGATAGAGATATAAAGAAAAAGATTTCGTATCTTCGAAGGCAATGATTCGCAGAGCAGAAAAACAGCAGCAAATATCTGAGAATGATTGATATAAATGATGCTGATGAACAAAGTGAAGCGAAAACTGTATTGAATTTGATGGTGGAGTACTGAGACACAGCAAATGAATTTGATGAGAAAGATTATTCGAGTGACTAACACTGATTGTACCAAAATTATCTCACAAAGTAATCTGAGATTAAACTCAGAAAATGTATTACATTTGCTTCTGCTAAGCAAGTAGTCTAAAAGATCGCATCGCTAGATGTTAAATATTGTAAAACAACCGTTTGTCTCTAAAAGCTTAAAATTTTCAGAGAACAGTGTTTTTTATAGTGTGTGTGTGTATTCAATAAGAGGGATATTTTGTAATTCGGCGAAATCGATGTGAACAAAAAAGCTGCAATGTGTATTACAACATGCAACTTATTAAGAATTTACTGATAACACAGCCCAGCATCTGCATAATAAACCTGTATAATCTCCAGATATTGATGACCATCAGAAATTAGACTGAAACTCATATATCACGGCGAAGATTCATCTGTAGATCGAAAGCGGAAACAGATCTTACCTGTCGTAGAACTCGGCAGCAAATCTTGATCCATTGTAGCAAATGAACCACAGCAGAACAAGGATCAATACATCTAAAAAGAGTTAAGACAAACAGGCCACAATCCAATTCTAACATGGCTAAAAAAAAAACTTGCAATAATAAAACTACATAACAGGATTAAATTTGGGTGTTTTCTTAATCAAGAACAGGTGAAACATCTACTGAAAGTGAAACTTCAAAAGAGTGATTCAATAATTCGGAAAAAACACAGGCAGAATAAGAGGAAACAAAATCAAGAACTTAAAGCAAGGAATGTTAGCCAATCAATTTTCAAAAATGCATGAAAAACTGTCTTTTTTGGGGGGAAAAAAATGTTTTCTGTGAAACAAGCGTTATACTCTAAAAGTTTAAGCTATTAGAGAACGGTGTTTATATATTTTTATATTTAACACTCTCCCTCACGTTCCTCGCGTTTGGGCTCGAGACTTTTTGCAAGGTCCATAATGTGGACTTGAATTAAATGGGAGGAAATTAATAATACTAGGAGTCTGACGCGACTCGAACTCAGGACCTCCTACTCTAATACTATGTGAAACAACCGTTATACTCTACGTGAAACAATCGTTATATTTTATGTGAAACGACACTGTTTATATATTTTTATATTTAATATTTTCCACGAAAAACACCATTTTCCACATTTTTACTTTCCGGACAAAAGATTCGGAAAACAAAAACACTACTTTTCATTTGTCAATAAAATCTGGGAAAACCTTTTCAGAAAAGCTATTCTTTCACCGATATTGTAAAATACAATTATCTCCTGTTAACTTGGGTTAAACGTGAGTTAAATATCTACTAAATTTTAAAAAATTAAAATATCAATTTTATCCTTAATTTAAAGGGCAAATAAGAAATATTAGTGACGGTAGAGGGCTATATTTGAAAAGATAAAAAATCAAAATACTTCTTATATCCCTGACTTCAAGGGCAAATAAGAAAAGTCGGTGATAGTAGAAGGATATATTTGAAATGGCAAAATATTAATTTTATGCAGATAACAGAGTTCATTAACAGATTTTAACTCTAGAGGTATATTTGAAATAGGTTGGAATGTATAAAGAGTATTTTCAATATTATCCTTCTAGGATAGGTAAATCAGAAAATCAAGAATTTTTCATGAGTATATAAGCAATTGAATATGATACAACACTAGACTAGGTCAGTATAACGCTATTAAATAAAATAGAGTTATAGAAAAAGCATATAGGGATATACTTCAGAGTATTTTTCCAACGTACTTCCTCACCGCACGTAACGCAATCTCTCCGTAATACCAAAAGAAGCATATATCAAACAACACCGCATAAAAAATTCTAGTGCCTACTAAAATTAACAGAAAAAAATAGTTAAAACAACAAATCAAAACACCCGAAACAATAAAAAGAAAAAAGGAAAAAAAGAAAAAAAATCCAAGCAAAAAATAAGAAGGATACTGAAGAGGTAGCGCTCCCACCAATCGAGCATGTAGAGACCCATGGTCACGTTGTAGAGATGAACCTTTCGACTAATCCAATTCATCGTATTCCCCAATTTCCCCCCCTTTTTTTTTGGGTTTTTTATCTTTTGGTTGGATCCAAATAAAAGCAAATGTAATTGGGTTTTTGATCTTGGAATTGTGTGGGTATATAAATACGCATATTAGGGTTCGATGAGAAGGGGAATTTCAAAGTCAATTGGTCAAATTTGGAGTCTTTTTTTTTTTTTTTTTTTTTAAATTGAGTTCGCAGTTTTGACCTTTTCAAATTGATTGGAGCCATTTCCTAAGAAGCGCTTTTGCCACGTTCTTTTCTTTTTAGGATTATGGACGCAAATGGATTCGGGTTGGTGGAGTTGCCGCTCCGATCCGTTCCGAATGGAGAGCGACCTGTGAGGCTTAAAAATGAGAAAATAAAAAATAATTCGCTTTGAATTCGTCTAAATCCGTTTAGAAAATGGAATAGAAAATGAGAGATCCATTTCTTCTCTTAATTCATTTCGATTCGCTATAAATCAAATGTCCAAACGAATTTGAAAGATCAAAATTTTTTTCAAAATAAATTTAATTTAAAAAGATAATGAAAATGATTTAGGCTTAGTTTGGTATTAAAGCCAATCTAACACTATTAGATAAAATGGATTTGTAGAAAAAACAAGGATATACGTCTGCGTTCTCCGTGGGAACGAACGCAGAGAACGCAGAAAATATAACTCATCACGATATGCAAAAACGCAATATTACGTACGAAAACAAACGAAATATTTTTTCAACGTACTTTCTCACTGCACGTAACGCAATCTCTCCGCAGCACCAAACGAAGACTTATTCAAGTGCAAATTTCTTGATGAAAGTCCAGCTGAAACCTGCTTTGCCGTGTCAGTTTTTTTCAGAAAGGCGGCAGCAGGACTACAGTTTTTGACTTTCTGAAGTACAAAAATTTTGACTGGAATTGTTCAAAAAATTTATAATAAATATGTCGAGGATCTCAATATATTGTCCTTGTTGGTCAACAAATATTTCGATTCTATTTAAATGTATAAATTTTTAGATCAAATTATAAAAAATCTTCTTATAAATATTCGAGGTTTTACTTTTCTTTTCTAATTTTTAAAAATTTATATCTTGCTCCCTTAAATTTTCAAAAATATTTTTAAAAGAGTCCAATGTTTATAGAGTTGACAAAATAACCAATTTATTCTTATTTTTTTCTATAAAAAATAATATTTTAATATATTTTTATCAATTTTAAAAAATATTTTTGGTAAAAATTAAAAAAAAATAGACGGAATAGCGATGAAACCTTAAAATATACAACAACTTGAAATATTAAGGGATAAAATATAAATTTTTAAAAATTAGAAAGAAAAAGTAAAAAAAGTGAATATTAATAAGAGAGTTTTCTATAATTTAGTCAAATACTTTATAAGGAGTGTGATTAATTATCTAGAATGAAATATCATATTCGATCTTAAATCAATTTTACGGAATAAGATAAATCACCTCACAAATAAAATAACTATAGTACCAAATTATGAATAGTAAGAACATTAAAGTAAGCAAAAATTAAACCCCTGATTAAAAATTATATAGAAAACTCTCTTACTAAATAAGTTATCATTGATTTTGCTTGAGGCCTCTTTGGTAACGAATGCCATCTAATACTATTTTTTTCCGTGATATTTAGGGGCCGTTTGGTTAGATGTAATTATAAATACAGTGTAGTTAAATATACATGCAATTAAAAATACAGCAATTATAACTACATAAATTCTGTTTGGTTAGATATAGTAGAAAGCGCAAGTATAAATAATTTGTTTGGTTGCGTACTTGAAAAATAATTTTTAAAATTTTATTATTTTATTATATATATGATAGTGAGATTATCTCCAATGTAAAATAGAAAAATAGTTTTTATTTAAAAAATATTGAGGAGATAAGCATACCTTTTATATAAAGTTACTCTCTCCGGCTACTGCAGTTAAAACTGCGGCCAATTTGGACGTAGTTCAAACTATTGCATTTGGGCATCTTCCTGCAGTACGACTGCAGCAGTTGGAGTTAAATAAATAAAACCAAACACGAAATTTGCATTTATATGCAGTTGCAACTACATGCAACCAAACGGTCCTTTACATACGGAGACCCACTAAATCGATGCCACAGCGGAAAAAAAAAAAAAAAGAAAAAAAAAAGGAAAAAGTATTAACACCTCTCACGTGCATTAACTGAAACTTTTTATAGAATAGCAATAGGGAATAGAAACCACAAACTCAAGGAAAGAACAATTGAGCCTCAGTAGATCATGTTTCCTACAATACACATTGTATGATTTTTGTGTTGGTTTAGTATACATATTTGGATTTCAAACTCCTAAGAGAAAAAGGAAAGCTCCACATAAAGCTTCAGGTTCGTGCAGAATGTTAGTTGGATGCTCACAATTTGAAGAGTAGGTGATTTATGATTTAAAAAAAAAATTATACACATGGTGTGCACAAAACACTCACCAAACTGAAATTTTCCTCATCAATCCTTACCGAAGATTATGGAACCTGATCCTCGCCCCCCGCCGCGGCCTTACTCACCGCCGTCACCGGAAGTGCCACTGCTTCCGCCCGCACCTGCGCCACCACCTGACGGATTCCTGGATTCATGGTAATCACTCACCTGCTGCTGCTTTGTTCCTCTTCTGCTTCTTCTCGACTTGTGTACATACATGGCAGTGAGTTTCTGAAAAGAGTCTTGTACTGCATATTAGTGATTGATTTCTGGCTCAGAATTTAAATTATTAGGGTTTTTTTACGAAAAAAGAAGGTAAAAATGCACAGAGAATTACCTGATTCATGGGGTATTTTGAATCAAGCACCTGAATTTCAAAATATGAATGCACCAGCAAGCAACATAGTATTCTGTCAAAATAGTTGCGACGATAGTTAAAAGTATAAAAAGTTGAGCACTGAAATAATAGCTTTTAACATTCCTGTACCCATCACAAATGCACTAAGGTTCGGATAGTACACCTGCATGCATTTGCCAAGAAAATAAAAAAAAAAATTAGTTGCTGAAGAAAAGTTTATACACTTGCAATGAACTCAACCTGCGGCTTTCTTCTTGTAAAAATTGCAGTCTGTGCTGTCTTTGCTGCTGTGGCCTCTTCAGGAGTTGCTGCCCTCCATTGTTTGAGCCAGGACCCCCACCACCACTCTGATCTCATGGATCTTGTCATTTCTAAATTTCCTTTTGTCCGTGCGAGCGCACGCACATGTGTTCCGCATCTGTGTCTGCGCGTGTGCGATGCGCGCATGATTACCCCCTTCAACAATTTCTCATGGTGTGTGTGTTTTGTCTCTAGCTAAGAAAGCAGGTTGTTCTTTGTTTCACTTCTAATTGCAAGGATGAAACTTCTCTCCTATATTATTTGTTTATTTCTGTTTTCGGCTTTTTTTGCCTTTATTTTGTTTTGTATATTGCTTAACCACAATGACCAGTCGATGAAGCAGTAAATAGAATGCCAAACGTGGTTGCGAGATGATGCATTTTTGTAAATAATATGACACATTGCAGCAATTCACCTCTAAGAATTCAATATATGTAGTGAAGTTATAGCAGCTTCTCCGAAGTATATACTTGAAGAATATATATATATATATATAGAGAGAGAGAGAGAGAGAGAGAGAGTTGAGCTAGAATGCTATCAGTCGCAAATGGGCTCTATTGTCACCTATTTGTTTTCAATGACGGAGCCCCCAAATTGATGATTGGCACTGTCGAATATGATCTATACCACTTGAAGCATCTAGAAATCAAATTTTATGTTTTTTCGATATTGTCCTCTTGTCCACCAAGTGAACACAAAAATGAACAGCTGAAAATATACTTTAAAAAGTGATGACAGGAGTCCTGTAATCAAAATTAAGAGTATAGATCTTGTTCTAAATAGATTAAAGAATTTCTAACCAAAATTCAATTGATTTGGATATCTTTATGCCATTAAACGAGAAAACATCTTATATCGACCAATAAAATCACAAATTTTTAAACCCTTTGATCATTAGACCAATAATGTCAAAAAGATTTGAAATTTGATTTATAGATACTTGAGTGATATAGATCATATTCAACAGCGCCGATCGTCGATTTTGAGGCTCTATCATCGAAAACAAATGAGGTGGCAACGGGGTCGTTTGCTATAGCTAGCATTTCAGCTCAACTCTATATATATATCATCACCTTTTGTTTTGTGAGAGGTATATATATCACGCCCTAAGTGCTGGAAATTGAAACCAAGACCTCCGAAGAAACTGCAGGAAAAAAGAAGAAGAAGAAGAAACTATTAACAGCCTGCACTGGGATCTTTGTACAGAAGCACTCACAGTTTTTTCTTTTCTATTTAAACAAGTAAAAAGAAAAAAAAAACTCAAGTTGCTTGCTTAGTAGCTCTTCCAAACATGTGGATATCCTTTACTAATGAGCATAGCACCACCAATGGTCCGCCAAAAAACTGCTAATATGCTGGCATATGCATATATTACATGTAAATTACCTTGCATAGCACAAATCAGCACATCAGCTAGTACAAGGGGTACCTAGAGAGGGTATCCAAAGCATATTTCGAAGAGACCAAGTGAGTAGAATATGATAACATGTATAGAAGGTTGTCGGATATTTTCTCGATTAACAACAGCCTAAAGACTGGTGAGGGCTGAAAGGGCAAGATTGGATCGAAGGGGGATCATTTAACCATTATACGCTGTGTGGTCAAGATAGATAGATCACACTGTTAACAAGAACTGACCTGCACGGTTTCCACAATCTGACTTGGGATAGACATTTCAAAGTCTAAAAATTTGGCAAGAACATGAATGAAATTAGTCTGTTTCATCACTAGCTTTACACAATTGACAAGCCCTAAACTGAATGGCACCAATCGACAAAATGCCGCTATGAAATGAGATTGTCACATGACTCATGTTGAATAAAGCAAAGAAGCAATGTTTTCCTCCACTAGTATTTCGTTCGCTTTAGGTGCAGCAAACACTGTCCAGATACCAGGAGTTAAAAGGCAACCACTAGTATATACAAATTACAGGCCGCTCAGAACATCACAAAAAGCTTCATGTAAAGAAAAAGTTTCTGCTTCTATCAATCACTAATGACCAATTTATGATTTGATTTTTCACCAAGTCAACAAAGTGTCGGAGTACAAGGAGCAACACAGAAATTGTACTAAAATAATTTTTTCACAAGTTGTAATAAATACGTCATCTTTTTCCCTCCCAATTTCCTTTCAATTTATTGGCACACTCTTAGACTGACTTCTCTTCTCAACGAGACCTTCATAATGTCACCAATCTACTATAACCATTTAACACCAAGTATATAGGTAATTCATTATCTTCTTTTCTTTATCAAATAAAAACCAAACTCTTGATTGTGGCCTCTAGCATTTCTCTTTTCCTTTCACTTCAATCAAGTTTCACAACAGAAAAAGAAGTCTTAAGAGGAAATTGTTGGACATATCTTTGGACGTATCTTAAGTCACATGTAACTGCCCAGTTTCAACATTCAAATCCCAGATGGTGAGAGGATCTCCTGTGCCTTTAATGCAAGTTGGTACTTCCACTCACAAGATCCTTAACAAAAGTAGTTGCAGGAAACCTTTTGATCTGTGGTCATCATGGCTTTCTTTTGATCTGTGGTTTAATGTATCCCAAGACATGGCAATTCTCTGCGATATAAATCATTTCAAGCGATTCCTTAGAACAAGATTGATATCGAAACACATGGCTTTTACTAGTTCGAGATCAGTGAGGTCGGTCATTCTTAACTTACCAGAATTAGCATATTTATAGCTACATTAGTTCAATTTCTATAACTGTAATAGTATGCAACTTAGCAGTAGTTGTAATCAATCTAATGTTGTTGTGTAAAAATCTTCCACCACTATCCAATGTTTTAAACAGAAAAACAGTCACTGAAACTCATAACCACTGCCAAATCAATTCTAAACCAATACATTTTCTTCAATGTAGGGAACCCCATAGAACACACAATTGCAATCTCCAGTTCTGTTCTTAAATTATAAATATATACAACTTAATTATTTTCTCCTTCTTCAACCATTCCTACAAGTTACTGAGCATAGAACAAGTTTCAGAGTTCTAAGTATTTTGCAGTTCATTGTAGAAATAGAACATTCTATACTCACCTGAGATATTTCTCCAAAGAAGTATGTTGATGCCGTAGAAATAAAATTTCAGTAGATTTTCTAAATGTTGATATCATGTTCCAGATTTCAGGATGATGTTGAGCTGGCGCAGTCCACACTATGCAGACTATGCAGTTCATGTTATCCAACCAAGCCCAAGAACCGAGCTGAAAGGAGAAATAAATGCTGTTCAGGATCAAAGATATTTCCGGAGATGCCCAGCAAATGCTTCAAAGAGAAAGTGTTATCTCGAGTGTTCTCAGAGGAGTACGATTCTTTGGTGAACATCGACAAGAAGTCCTACGACCCTCATGGCCATCCGATTCACCGTTGGAATAAAGTTTTTCTAATAGCTAGCTTAGTCTCTCTTTTTGTGGATCCTTTGTTCTTCTTCTTGCCTGGGATTCAAAAAATGAGTTGTATTGAGATCAACACTGCACTTATGATAGCTCTCACTGTAGTACGGTCAATTGCAGATGTTTTCTATGCACTCCAGATATATGTTCGTTTTCGAACAGCATTTGTCGCTCCATCCTCTCGCGTATTTGGGAGAGGTGAGCTTGTTATTGATCCATCAAAGATTGCTAGAAGGTACTTATCCAAGAGCTTTTGGCTTGATCTAATTGCTGCATTGCCTCTGCCACAGGTAAAATGCTAGCCTTGTTTCCCTCTCTGCATCAAGCTCACGTTTTTAATTTCTTCATTTTTCATTTTTGAAATGGCATATCCTCTTAAATCTCTGAAGAATCATGTGCAACCTACTATAAGAAAGATCATAAATAGCATACAACAAGTATGTAGACACGTCAAAAACACAAGCACGGACAAACATCATGCATAAACATTATAAGCATACCCTGTTGAGCTCATAGTTGCTAACACCCTGATTTTGATTTTTGAGCTACTCATATTAGCAGAGCCTATTTCATAACTTTATTGTTGAATTTTCCTTTACCTGTTGCGTGTGATGCAATATCAGAGGTTTTAATACAAGTTTCATTTTCACTGCAGTTTCTAATATGGATTGTGGTTCCTAACCTAAAAGGATCAACAATGACCAGCTATAAGAACCTTATTCGCTTTGGCGTCATCTCCCAATACCTCCCAAGGCTCTTTCTGATCTTCCCACTAACGCAGCAAATCATAATGACTACTGGGGTCATGACAGAAACTGCATGGGCAGGAGCTGCATACAACCTCATCCTATACATGCTTGCAAGCCATGTAAGTTGCAAACCAGCTATTTGTTTAATGTTTATTGATTATATTCCAAATCATAAAGATTCTTCTTTTTTCCTACAACATCTTCATCAATCCTTTAATGAAGATAAAATTTGCTCCGAGTTTGGATGGTTGTTCTCAGGGGGGGAAAAAAAAAGACGAAATGTGCTTTACTTGATTTCAATCGTGTTCCACTTATCATTCTTTTTTCTTTACTTAAGTTGCATCTTCATGTACAGCTACCTAATTAAAAGACTTAATATATATGCTCCTGGTAATAAGCAATACATTCAGGTAGGTTTTTCAAACAAACACGAAAAATACAGAGTAATAAATCTACTTTTAACACCTCCTTACTTTCTCTTAACATTGAATAGGTACTAGGAGCAGTATGGTATCTCCTATCAATCGAGCGTCAGGAAGAGTGCTGGCGAGAGGCATGCCGTCTTCATAGCCCCTCCTGCCAATATTGGTACTTCGACTGTGAAAGAATTGACAGTTCAAGGAATATTTGGTACCGATCAAGCAACCTACCAAATTTATGCAACCCAAGTAGTGACTTCTACCAGTTTGGGATTTACGAGGAGGCGTTGAACTTTAATGTAACATCATCTCCATTCCTCCAAAAGTACTTCTACTGCTTTTGGTGGGGATTGAAGAACTTGAGGTAAGTATCAAAAGTTCATCTTCAACCGAAATCGATTAGACATCTTGCTTTCTTGAACCAAAATCATACTTAAATTCGAATTGATTATATTTGTTTTCAAACTTTGCAGTTGTTTGGGTCAGAATCTGTCAACAAGCATTGACATAGGAGAAATAAGCTTCGCAATAATCATTGCAATTCTTGGATTGGTGCTGTTTGGCTTGCTGATTGGAAACATGCAAGTAAGTGCATCAACTTCACAATGTAGAAAAACCAAATAACCTAGAATAAGTTGTCCTTGACTTATCATGTGTATAACAATATTAGTCAGAGGCAACTGAGGGAATTAGGTTTGACACAATTAGCGTAAATGACACAAGATTAAGAAAGCAGTCTTCTCCTTAATCTACATACAAAAGTTTTGAACAAGTAATAGAAGGAGAGGAATTACAGAGTCACCAAGAACATAAGAAACATAATGAAAATCAAGAGATCTAAGTGCATTTACTTTGTGTTTGGATACTTAAAATGCTTTGCAGTCTTATCTCCAATCAACAATAGTCCGGCTAGAAGAATGGAGGATAAAGAGGACAGACATGGAGCAGTGGATGCATCATAGGCAGCTCCCACTGGAGCTGAAGCAATGTGTGAGAAGGTATTATCAGTACAAATGGGTCGCCACACAAGGGGTCGACGAAGAAGCCCTACTCAAATGCCTACCCTTGGACGTCAGAAGAGATATCAAGCGCCATCTATGCCTTGATCTAGTCCGAAGTGTAAGCACTAACCCATTCTTCTCAAATCTCTTTGATGAATGATTTTGTCTTGTTGTTGAGCACGTTAATTACAGAAATATGGGAACAGCACCAACCTCTCATGCTTCCAAAAGCATCGTAGCTTGGTTTGGATAGTTTAATTGATTCACATGGTAGAACTACTCTTTCATCTAGCTTCTAGAATAGCTTTTTACTTAAATAAGTGAAGGCTAGATGTTTAACAATCAAAAGCTAAAGCCACAGCGGGAAGCTAAAATAAACTTCTAAACCTCAATAGTAGAAATTCAGAATCTTTTGCTTATTCTATTGTAAAATCTAGTGCTATATTTTGATGGTAACTTTAGTAATTCTTCGAATATATCTATTTGAATCAACAATCCTACAAAAGCTCCAATCGGGTCAAACAGGCTCCAATAGAGCAGAAGATTCACAATCTAATAAGAAGATGATAATCACCTAAACTAAATATAATGTACTGAGCATAGATGAAATAAGACACATCTGTAATAAAAGCTTGATTTTCAACATCCTAGACGCCATAAAGATTTGTCGGTATACTTCATTAAAATTTAGTAATTCATTAAATAGCTTCGCTCAAACAGCGCCTTTTGCAGGAGCCACAGTCTGAAGTTAAAATTTCATCAGACTCAACGACAATCTGAGATCATAAGTCGATAACCCACTTCACTAAATGCTATGATTTCATCCTAAAGTTTTGAAATTTAAACATAGATAAATAACAGCACCATATTTTATCAAATCAAAAGGGCTACTAGAGGAGAAGATTCACAATCTGATAAGAAGATAAAAATCATGCACGACTAAATCTCATGTAATGAACATATAGTCAACATCATAACATAACACCATCTTTTATCTAATAAAAAATGTGATTTTTACTGAACCAAATGCCGTGTAATGAGCGTATAATCAAAATTGTAACACTGCCATAACGCCATTTATTTTATCCGATAAAAATGCGATTTTTACTGAGCCAAATGCCATGTAATGAACATAGGGTTAAAGCTACAATACAATTATAACACCATTTGGTTTAATCTGATAAGAGATGGGATTCTTACCCCAGGTGCCGCTGTTCGACGAGATGGACGAGCAGATGTTGGAGGCGATCTGCGAGCGGCTGCGGCCGGCGCTGTACACGAAGGGCACGTGCGTGGTGCGGGAGCTGGACCCGGTGGGGGAGACCCTGTTCATCATCCGCGGCCACCTCGACTCGTGCACCACCCAGGGCGGCCGCAGCGGCTTCTTCAACTCGTGCCGCCTCGGCCCCGGCGAGTTCTGCGGCGAGGAGCTCCTCCCCTGGGCCCTCGACCCCCGCCCCAATTCCCCCTCCCCCTCCGCCCCCATCGCCGCCGCCGCCGCCGCAGCCGCAGCCGCCGTCGCGGGGCGAGGCGGCGCGCGCGGAGGGGCTGCCGACGTCGACGCGGACGGTGCGCGCCGTGTCGGACGTGGAGGCGTTCGCGCTCGCGGCGGAGGACCTGAAGGAGGTGGCGGCGCAGTTCCGGAGGCTGCACAGCAGGGAGATCCGGCACAAGCTCAGGTTCTACTCGCACCAGTGGCGGGCGTGGGCGGCGTGCTTCATACAGGCGGCGTGGCGGCGGAGGGGCCGGCGCATGGCGTCCATGGAGATTAGGGTTTCGTCGTCGTCGGAGGAGGAGATGGAGATGCGGAGGAGAAGGAGAGGGAGAGTCGGGGCGATGGAGGAGAAGTCACCGAAGAAGCCCTCGGAGCTCGATCTCTCTCTAGAAGAAGACGAGTGATAATGTTAATTAATTAAGTAATTAATTAACTAACTAATCATTAATTAAGAGTATTTAATAAGTGAAATAAAATTAATTATCAAGTAGGAGTTTATTAGTGTATTAATAATTACGATTACGAGGGTAAATTTTGACTAATGTTTGAATCTTATTAAAGTGTAAACTTCAAATACCACCTTATGGTTTCGCATGTTCTCATTTTCGTAATCTGTGATTTAAAGTGTATTAATTTAATACCGTATAATTTCATTTTTTTTTTCTTTTCGTCCGTCCCTGGTTAACTTTTTATTAAATTATGTACAAAAAAAACTTTAGATACATCATCTATAATTTATCAAATATTCACTTTAATTTTTTTTAGTTTTAACTTTATTACTGATTTAACGAAAAAAAATTAGTGAAAAGAATTACGAAAAAAAAAAAAACCCAACTACATGATATGAAAGTGATATGATTTAATCCACAGGATACTAAAGTGAAAAAGAACGAAACTATAGGGATGGTATTTAAAATTTTTTCTTTATGGAAAGTATCCTTTTAAAGTAATCTTGGATTTGCTATGTTTGAGACTAAGCATATAAATAAAAACAGTTTACTAAACATTATGTTTCCCAAATTTGATTTGTGTGTGTGAAAATATATCACTTGGTTCGTTTTTAGGATTTTTTTCTCGAAAAATTTATCAAATTATTATAATATTGTCGAAGCGAAATCACACAACGATAAATCTAGTTACAAATAGCGATTGCAATGATAGTGATAGTGGTGGTGACAGCAGTTGCTATGATAATGCCAGAGATTTTTTTTTTTTTTGAGAGATAGGTAGTGACTTTCTTTTCGTTTCGTTTATTTCGTTTAGAAATAAACTTAAAAAATGTGAATCAACTAGGATTAACTTGGGTCTCGGTGCAACCATCAAGCCCTTTGCCACTTGCTCTAGGGACCGGGGGTGATAATGGCAGAGAATTGAAGTTATTTTTGACAGATGTCCATATTGTTAACCATAATCTAGTAGTCTTCAACTTAAATCAAAGCTTGGTAAGTGTCCAAATTGGGCTACTAATTTTTAGCCCAACACACATTACAAATACTAGGGGTTTAGGCCTTAGAGACACAAAATGACTTGGGCCTCCAAATGACTTGGGCCTTAAAAAATTGGCTAAATTGCACTTTTGGTTTTCAAACTATAAGGCTGGTAACACTTTAGTTCTTAAATTTTAATAATTTACCGTAATTTCCAGGTCCAACTTTTTAATTATTACAATCAAGTCACACGATCCAATTTAGTATGCTAAATATTGATGTGTCAGTGTCACTAACATAACAGTGACGTGTCATCTTAAATATTGCTATATAATCATCTACAACCTACCAAAACGCTGTTCTTAAAGATATTATTGTCACCAAGTCTGATATAAACCCAATGACAAACCTATCTCCCATCCGATTGTGTGGATTACTTGAAAAGGTCATTGCACTTCATAAGCGCCTCGCTGACGCCCCTTAAGCAATTAATCAGAGCATGTTTTTAAGAACACCAGTGATGCAGTGACTCATCTCGCTAACTTCATTATCCGCTGCATCTCGGCCACGCCACTACCATACGCTCAAATTTCTACAACCAAATTTCTATATTAGTAACGTATCCATTTTCAAATTTCACTTACAACATTACATTAACTCATTAGCCCAACCACCTACTAAACATATAAGCAAATTTAAAGAGATTATTACTAATGTTCAAGCTTTATATAAACCCAACGACAAACTCATTCACATCCGACGTTATCATTTTAATACAACACTATTCAGTCAAGTTAATTAAACTGTAAGAATTAATTGTAATAATTAAGAAGATCAAAGTGTCACATGTCTTATACTTTGAGGACCAAAAGTAGCATAAATTAATGAAGCAAAAGTCAATTAGCTTACCTAGCTAACAACCTTTGCATGCATCATCAAAGTGCCTTGCATATAAATACACAATTAGAAAAAAGCATCTTACATAAACTCAATGTACCATATCAATGCCTAGCTAGAATATATATTAGGTGGATCTTCTAAATTCCAACTTTATAATAAATAAAAAGATTTAAAGGTGATGATGATCATGATTTAAAGGTGATGATGAGGTGTTATCCACCCAATCATCATCATCATCATCAAGGGATCAAAAGATTTGGGTGGGATCCAATCCATTGCATGCATGGTATATATATATCCATGTTTTGCTTTTTAAAATAAGATAAGATAAAACTCACCCATCTCTTGGGCATCTCTTGTATAGGCCATGCATGATCTTAGTCGAAGACCCTTCTTTTTTCTTTTTTCTTTTTTTTTTTTAAAAAAAATTTGTGTGTGGGTGTATCTCTCGCAATCTACCATCCATTTTAGATGTTACCAAAAGGGGAATGCAAATTAATTAAAGCCAAAACTTTAGGGCTAGAAAGAAGGGCTTTGTTCGTTGTCCCCCAGTTTCAGGACAATATCATTTTCGTGTAGAAATTATTTGATTTGTTTACGCGGTCGACTACAGTTTTATAGAAGTATATATACGCCGAAAAAAAATAAAAGTTTTCTGATCCGAAACCTCATTTATGCTCTCTAGCTATCCTTACAGAAGTTTCAAACTTCTGATTTATTAAACACTTTAGAATTATATATTTCAAGCAAAAAAGCATTTTTTTGTATATTTGGCCAAATAAAAACATATATAAATTAAAGCATAAAAGCATTAAAGTTTATATTGAGCTTTTTTTAAAAAAAATGTATAGGCTATGCATGATCTTAATCAAAGACACTCTTCTTTTTTTCTTTTTTTTTTGGAGTGTATCTCTTGAAATCTACCATTCATATTAGATGTTACCAAAAGGGGCAAGCAAATTAAAGCCAAAACTTTAGTAGGGGTAGAAATAACGTTTTGTTTGTTGTCCCCAGTTTCACAACAATATCATTTTCGTGTGAAAATTATTTGATTTGATCAGAACTTTTACACAACTACAGTTTTATAGAAGTATACAGAAAGAATTAGAAGTTTTCTGATTCAAAATCTTATTTATACTCTTTAGCTATCGTAATAAAAGTTTCAAACTTTAGATTTATTGAATGCTTAGAATTATATATTTCAAGCAAAAAAGCTTTTTTTTTGTATGTTTGGCCAAATGAGAACATATATATATATATATAAAAGCATATATATAAAAGCATTAAAATTTATATTGTTCTTTTTTAAACAAAAAAATAAGGAGAAAGATAGCAAGCTACCCGCTTCGATCTCTCTTTTTTTTCGCTGAGAAAGAACTCGGCTAGAAATGTGAAGCAATAAGAGTGCGAACTTAGAATCTCGAGTATCAATTATTAAGCCCTATGCAGCTACACTAGGTGCCTAGTGGTCCATATAATGAATTACTTTGTTAAGCCACATATCTTGTTTGTTTATGCATGGGATATTGTGCATGAACAAAAAGACAAATGGTAGATTTGATGCTTGTCCCAGGGATATCTCTTTGATTCCTTTAAAAAAAAAAAAAAGGATCTCTCTTTGATTCTCTCTCTCTCTCTCTCTCTCTTGCAGAAGAATAAAAAAAACAAACTTTTGCAAAGTGGAGATCATGAATTATTTCATTGTAGAACCTTAGCTAAATATACAAATCTCCTTGTAATTTCCATCTCATATATACCTCCGTAATAACTTCTTAACCCTTATATTATCTTCAAACATTCTTAAAAATAATAACCTCATCTCAAATGAGATATCTCGGTTTAGCTAACCCCATCTAACTCTACCATATCCCAACCAAACACTATTTTCTATTTATAATAACACACTATCATTCTTATTCCACCTACTCCAACCAAACACTATTTTTTACTATCCTGAACTAACTCCAACCCCCAACCAAACACAAAAGTACTCTAACCCCACCTTAACTCTGAACTTAACGCTATCCCTGAAATAACAAATTTTTTCTTAACCTCGAACCGAACGGTGAATTCTGATTTTAGTGTCCAACAGAGGAACAATATGGTCGAATAAGTTATTCAATAATAATTTATTCAGTATTAACTTTTTCTCATGATTTGAAACTAAGATTCTGCTTTCGTTTGTTGCAAATTTTTATCATACATAATTTGTTAGGATAATGTATTTTACCCATAATACAACTTATCTTAACCATTTCGAGAAAATAACTTACAAATTGAATATGATTTACCATGCTAGACATTTGCTCTCTCTCTCTCTGGGTTGAGCTACACTCTTTGAGTGCTGAATGAAAAAGTAATGCAAATTAATGTGTTCTGACTTTTGAACACTACAAAAAATCTTGTATTTACTTTAAACAATGATTAGCGACGCTTT
The DNA here is from genome assembly GCA_025177825.1 of Aechmea fasciata. NCBI lineage: Eukaryota > Viridiplantae > Streptophyta > Magnoliopsida > Poales > Bromeliaceae > Aechmea > Aechmea fasciata. The sequence goes on along the minus strand of CM045926.1, from coordinate 11,279,072 downwards.
AAAGTATCGGTAAAAATAATTCCGACGCTTGTAAAAGAGTCGTTAAATAAACATGTCGGGATAAATATACCGACGTTTTAAGATAGCGTCGAAAAATTTATATAAATATTTGATAAAAATATGTTTATTGGCAATGCTTAATCAAAGTGTCGGCAAAGACGCTAGAAGAAAGTGTCGTCTAAAAAGTGTCGTATAAAATATATTTTGTTGTAGTGGAAATATATTGATCGTTTATCTTTACTTAATTAAATAAAAAACTCTAGAAATTAACAGCTATTTTAGTTATTAATCATTATTTTTAAATTTATTTGTCCAAATGATTAAAATTATTAAATTTGATGAGCTTATGGATAAATATGATCATTTTACTAAAAAGCATCCAATAATAAAAAAAATAAAAGTCAAAACGCGTCGCTAAATATAGTAAAGTTGAGGGGTCTCCATGCATTGTTACCCTTATTCAATTCATTATATCATGTGTTCTATGTCATCTCCATTGCTATGGTTATATATGCTTTTTCACATGCACCCTTTGTCCCCTGGTTTGGATAGGTATTTAGAATCAGATGCAATTAAATGAATGTGGAATCCATATTTTTCAAAAGAAAAATCAATTATTTTTCGATAAATAATCAACGATTTTTCTTGTCATGTAAGTGCTGAAAAAATTATATATATATATATATAGTTAATCTACATATAGAAAGTTAATACAACTTTAAAATGCTCGATTTGCTCATGCGAGCACAAGCCATTTGTTTGCATGTAGTTGTAACTGCACGACAGTTGTAACTGCATACAAATGCAAATTCGGTATTTGGTTTGATATATTTAATTTCAACTGCCGCAATAGAAACTGTAGGAGAAGGTCCAACTACAGTAGTTGGAGAGAAAAATTTAAAATAAAGGATAAGTTTACATCCTTAATTTTTTTCAAACAAAAAGACTAAATTACATTGAAATCCTCCGTCAAAATTCGATTTTTCACTTTTCCCTGCTGTCATTTCAAAACCTATATTTTGCTCCCTTATAAAATAAAAAATATTCAGAGAGGTACAGTGTGAACTGTAATGACAAAATAACTATTTTGCCCTTCACCATTTTTGTCTTCTCCTTCATCCGCTGCCTCGATCGGCCGTAGTTCCTCTTCATTTTCTTCTCCACCTGCTCCCCTTCTCCTCCTGTACCCTCGTCACCCTTATATTTCGGCGACAGTAGAGAGAAAATTGAGGTGGGCGTGGATGGAGAGGTGGGCAAGGGCAATGAAGGCGAAGGCGAGACGGCGGAGAAGAGCGAGGGGGTATTTGTGGGAGCGGACGGAGATGTGGGCGAGGGCGAGGCGGAGGAGGGCGAAGCAATAGTAAAGAGGGCGGAGGATATTTTTGGCATAAAAGATATTTTATAACTGAGCCGTAACAGATCACTAACGGTGGGGGGTGAAGTGAACAATTTTTATTTTACAATGGGGGTGAAGTGAACAATTTTTATATATATAATTGGTGCATTCCTAACCTAGAAATTGTTGTGTGCTTGATGCAAAAGCACATTAATTTCAAACATGGCAATCCTAAAATTCTATGATGAAATTTTAAATTTAAAATTAACGTGTCTATGAAAACTAGTAAATTTGAACAACAATTTTTATGAATTGAAAAAAGCTAGGTCCCTTGAATGATAGGTTTTTAAAGCTTGTAATTAATCTACATTAATTTGAAATACTGTAGATTATACTCTATATAAGTTGAAACTTTAATGTTGAGATGTATTAATTGTTTTCTTAAGCATAATTAATGCAAAATGCGTACGGATAAAATCAGAGTGTATATTACACTGATTTCTTATGTCCTATATCCTAGGATGTCTCCCATAATGTGGTAAGTACTGGTGCTAAAATTAATGTATCTGCATATATTAATTAGGAAATTAAAATCAAAATTAATGCACCTGTCTACATTAATTAGGAAATTAAAATCACATTGTCCTAACAGGTGACAATTTTCTGATGCTATATATATATATATCTATACTATATATATATATATATATATATATGTTACAAGTTTACTGAAATTAAAAAGGCTAGATTAATTACACTTTTGGCCATTCTCAAATTATAATTTATTGTATATAATTTTCAGTTTGATATTTTTAAATTATAATAATTAACTTTTTACAATTCAATTTAGTTGAATAACTTTTGATGTGCCGTTGATATAAAATATATATATATATATCTATACTATATATATATATGTTATTACTTCAATATTAAAACATAATTTAAATCGATCTTTTCTATATACAACTCTTATATAATTACTTTCATACGAGAACGCGCATTAGATATTGGCTAAACAACTTTTATTTATTTATTTATTTCTCTTGTCACCATATGTACGTAGGGGCGAGCAAAGCGTGTACCGCGTGAGACGAGAGTGTGCGTGATGTTCTATTTATTTTCGTAAATAATAAAACACCTGATGGCACTACTTCAATTATTAAAATATAATTTTGAGAGCCACCAAACAAACGGGAAAGTGAAATATTTATCTTTACTAACCCCAAAAAAAGGAACAAATTAATAAGAATATATTAAAATTCACATACAAATAATCACTCATTCATAATTAAATTTATGGGCTTAATTAAACTTTTGAAGCAAAAAGAATATTTAATCAGATATGTCACATTCTTGAATACAGGTGCGTCGACAGCGACATGGTCGACATGATTTGAGAACACCCATCATTCAGTGTTGGCTCGTGTGTCATTTGAAGGTTACCCATTCATGCATCTCACCACACACACACACACACACACACCTCTCTCTCTCTCTCTCTCTCTCTCTCTCTCTATCTCTCTCTCTCTCTATATATATATATAAAACACCTGATGGCACTACTTCAATTATTAAAATATAATTTCAAGAGCCACCAAACAAACGGAAAAGTGAAATATTTATCTTTACTAACCCCAAAAAAAGGAACAAATTAATAAGAATATATTAAAATTCACATACAAATAATCACTCATTCATAATTAAATTTATGGGCTTAATTAAACTTTTGAAGCAAAAAGAATATTTAATCAGATATGTCACATTCTTGAATACAGGTGCGTCGACAGCGACATGGTCGACATGATTTGAGAACACCCATCATTCAGTGTTGGCTCGTGTGTCATTTGAAGGTTACCCATTCATGCATCTCACCACACACACACACACACACACACCTCTCTCTCTCACTCACTCTCTCTCTCTCTCTCTCTCCCTCTCTCTAGCTCTCTCTCTCTCTATATATATATGTATAAATAAAGAAGAGAATAATACATAATATAAATATGTGGATATATATATATGTGTGTGTGTGTGTATGGGTGGCGCACTCCCAGGTGATCAAGGTCTCTAGTGGATTATTGTTTGCACTCATGCTGTGTCACACTCCCACAATGTAAGAGAGAGAGAGAGAGATCTAGAGAGAGACCAACATATGTATAAATATATATATATATATGCAGTGTATCTCTACAATTAAGACAAGAGAGATCAAGAGAGTGTAATTAGGACATTAATGGAGAGGGAGAAGGAGATGAGGCCATCAAGATTTAAGAGGATATGTGTGTTCTGCGGGAGTAGCCAAGGGAAGAAGAAGAGCTACCAAGATGCTGCAGTTGAACTTGGCAAGGAATTGGTACATGCTCTCTCTCTCTCTCTCTCTCTCTCTCTCTCTCTCTCTCGCGCGCGTACGCGAGTATAAAATGATTGTTGTATTATAAAAGCTTAAGTGATATATAGATAACAAATTAAGTTTAATTTGGTATCTTATTATATGCGGCAACTTTTTTTCGTGCATGAGCTCAAAATATTTTGGAGCGTAATACATAGCTAGAAGGAAAGTAAGTTAAACTATGAAAATAGTATACGCCCACTCTAATTAATACTGTGTGAAACAACTGTTATGTATTAAAACTATAACTATGGTGGAATTTAAACTAGGAAATTCCTACTATAATATTATATGAAATAACTATAATATGTTAAAAAAATTTAAGCGGCCAGAGAACGCGCGATGCTTTAGTATTATGGATATATTCAAAATCTCTCTTCTTTCATTTTCCTCTATTGCATTTTGAGTTTAGATGTTGTTGTTATATGCACGGATGTTGCTTGAAATGAAGGATAACTAGACAAGTGTTTTTGTATTAATTGCATTAATATAATTATGATATATTGGTTTTTCTATTTAGTACTATTTTTTTTCCTGCTTTTCTTTAACATGCAGTAGTAAGGTGACACAAAAGGGGGTGCCCATTAATTTAATTCCATGTACAAGTACTCTTTGGGGACTCTTGTCATGTATGATGTATCATTTGCAAATATAATCTAAAACCAAAATACTATGTACTTTTGAAATCCCTTTTCCATCTCCTGAGGCTTACATTGTCTCAAAAGTACACCAAAGGAATCTTCTCTGTTCCAAGCATATTGAACTTGCTAATCTAGAAAAAGGCTGTTAAAACTATTTTCAGATACTCCCTTGTTATATTGATCTTTTGAATAACATGCATGATGTTTTTTTTTTTTTTTTTTTTTTTTTTTTTTTGAGAGAGCGATAGGTAGCACGCTACCTGCTTCATTTATTTTATTTAGAAATGAACTTAGCCGGAAATATGAATCAACTAGGATTCGAACTCGGATCTCGGGTACCAACTGCCAAGCTCTTTGCCATTTGCGCTAGGGACGGTCGGTATAACATGCATGATGTTAGAGTTGGTCATATATATATATATATATAAGGATCCCTTCCATTCCAAGAGTTCCAAAATTTGATTCCCCATCTATCATTTTATGGTTGTTATTAATTCCCGTCTATAATTAAATTTTCTTTTTTTTGAGAGATAGGTAGCATGCTATCCGCTTCCTTTATTTTATTTAGAAATAAACTTAGTTATAAATGTGAATCAACTAGGATTCGAACTTGGGTCACGGGTACCAATCACCAAGCCCTTTGCCACTTGGTCTAGGAACAGCCGGTTCCCGTCTATAATTATTAAGCTATCTTTTCTGTTGCCTTTCCAGTAAATATACGTAGTATAGTTTATCTAAGACTCATTAATACTTTTTGAGAATAGATAGCATGCTACCTGCTTTATTCATTGAACGGGTAAATCTGGCTAATATCCACTAATATTGATTTTCGCCGGATGTAATGTTGTTTGATAATATACAATCCTGCAATATTTAGCTAGGATAAATACATTTACATACTTTCAGAACCTCTTTCATAAGTTAAAAATGAAAGTTCTAAACTGTCAAATATACTCTTAAGCTTATTATTTATTAAATGATCAATCTTTTTGTTACGATGGTATATATCATAGCTTATTCTAATTAATTAAATCCCTTCATTTTATGAGTTCATAGTTATGATCTCCACCTTCATCATTCAAAACTTAAGCGTTGCTTGGGATTGCGAACAGAATGCATTTATTTATGTACGATAAGAAAGTGCCCTAGAAGAAATAATTTGTCATTAGCTTCGCAACAACAAAAATTTTAGATAAATTCATTTATTAAACATACTGAGACTACTGTAGCTGAAAATAGAAGCAGCGGGCAGTGAAATCAGAAAAGAGAGATGTGTGGGTTTCAGTTTCTCTCTCTCCTCCTATATTTATTAATAGTTTATATTACTTTTCAGGTGTCAAGAAATATTGATCTGGTGTATGGTGGGGGAAGTGTTGGGCTAATGGGTTTGGTCTCCCAAGCTGTGCATGATGGTGGGAGACATGTCATTGGGTGTGTAAACTTCATTATGGTTCAAATATTTTATGAATAATTAATCTTCAAGTACAGCAAAAGGAGGGGTAAAAGATATAAAAATAAGAGAAAACTTTAAATATCATCGATATAATTTCGCACTTTTTTATTTTAGTGTTCTGTGATTAAAATGTATCAATTTAGTATTCTGTAGTTTTATTTATTTATTTTTATTATCCATTCTACTAATTTTTTTTTGTTAAATCAGGGACAAAATTAAAACTAAAGGGTACTAAAGTGAACATATTCGATAAATTTAGGTAGGGCATCTGAAGTGTTTTGTATATAATTTAATAAAATATTAACAGAGGAGCTGACGAAAAGATAAAAATGAAACTATAAGATACTAACTTAAAATATTTTAAATCATATGGTATTAAAAGTGAGAAATACGAAATCATGTGGTATTTAAAGTTTACTCTAAAAATAATGAAGATGTTTTTTTTTTTTTCTCAAGAAACTTATTTAACTTGTCCCCATGTTATGTAATGCAGAGTTATTCCCAAGACTCTCATGCCTAGAGAGGTATGTTTGCTAATTTTTTATACTAAACAACACATATATCTCTCTCTCTCTCTCTCTCTCTCTCTCTCTCTCTCTTCTGCTGCTTATTGCCTGTCCTTTTCATGTTTTTGCCTTTTTTATTTTTTTATCTCATATATTTTACTCCTTTAATTTAGGTCATGATTATCAGAATTTATAATGTTTTTTTGATAAACTATTTGTTTTTTTTTTGCCGTGCAAGAGTCACGTGGAATTTCCATGAAAACAGTGAATGAATTACTTATCGTATTCCTAATTTTTCACAAAAAATGGTGAATCATTCATCGTCCTTTTCTTAATATACGCTAAATTTTAACAAATTAATCATATATAATTTTAATAGCCTAAAAAATTTTAATAATTTATGTATACAATTCTGACAGTAAAAAAAAAAAATTTAATACACATATAAATTTTTTTCTTTTATTATCTCATCCACTAATATTTTTTCGTAAAATCAAAGTTAAAACAAAAAGATATTAAAGTGAATATTTGATAAACCTAGATAGGATATCTAAAATTTTTTGAATATAATCTAACGAAATATTAACGGATGAGCTGACGAAAAGAAAAAAAATAATAAAACCACGGGATATTAAATTGATATATTTTAAACCACTGGATACTAAAGTGAGAAAATGCGAAATCACATAAGTGACATTTGCGGTTTACCCTTAAAATAAAGGAGAAGTGATCTAGATGGCCTTTTTAATTTTTTTAATTTTTTTATTTATTTATTTTGGGTTGTATGTGTGTGGTGTATCTTTTGCAGATTACAGGAGAGACAGTGGGAGAGGTGAAAGCAGTTGCAGACATGCACCAAAGGAAAGCTGAAATGGCCAGGCGCTCTGATGCCTTCATTGCCTTACCTGGTTAGTGATTTCTACCCATGTTAGTAAATTCGCGAATTTTTGAATACCCGAATTAAACCGTCGAATTCGTAAACGTGTTTTTTGGTCAAAAATACTTATTTGTGAATAATTCGCGTTGACCGAATTATTCGGCTAAAAATTCGGCTTGCTGCTTGCCGCTCGCCCCGCGTTTGCACTTGCGCTCGCCCCTATGCCTGCTCTCGTGCCTGTGCTCGCGGCTCTCGCGGCTTGCTCGCGCTCGCGGGCCGCGCGGCTCACCCCACCCCCACCAAAAAAATAACTTCACAAAATTTAATCTCTTATAAACTCTCTTAATCTCTATAAACTATCTTAATCTCCCGTTTGGTTCGGGGTTAAGGAAAAACTAGTTATTGGGAATAGTGTTAAGTTTGGGATTAAGGTGGGGTTAAGGTGGGGTTAAAGTATTTTTATGTTTGGTTGGGAGTTGGAGTTAGTCGAGAATAGTGAAAAATAGTGTTTGGTTGAAGTAGGTGGGATAAGAAGGATGGTGGGTTATTATGAATAGAAAAATAGTATTTGGTTGGGGTTTGGTGGGGTTAGGTGGGGTTAGCTAAGCCGGGATAACTTTTTGAGGTGGGGTTTGCTAATCCCAACTCTTTTTGATGGTATTTGGAAATAAAATGGGGATTAAAGGGTTATTCCACCCCTTAACCCCCAACCAAACGGGGGCTTATTTGCTTATTATTTATGAACTGCTTTTTAGTCATCTTTTTATAATAAAATAAATCATATCGTAGGTAAAGTATATTAATTATTATCCTAATAAACCCCGGCTTCCAAAACCTTGCAATCATTAAAAAAAAAAAACCCTTATAAAATATAAGATATTACAAAATAACTTATTCTGATATCAAAAAAAAAAAAAACCTAAACTGATCAATATGATAGAAAATGATTTACGTTAATTAATTACATACATCAAAGAGCTTAGGGAAAATCTTTTCTAACGAAACGGGTAAAAAGATAAAAAATTTAAACCCATTAAACAATTAAAATGAAGCATCGAACACACAACATCTGATAACTGAGTTTAAGTCAAACTTTTTTTCATTAGAATTAGAGCATGCATCATCAATGTTTCTTATTAGTTTAATCTTGTCACTAATTTGGATTAGTGTGCAGGGGGATATGGAACTCTAGAAGAGCTACTTGAAGTAATCACATGGGCTCAACTAGGCATACATGACAAGCCAGTAATTAAACTTTTTCTTATTTCCTAATTAATTCACATGCAAATGATTTAATAATTAATCAGTTCCTTAATTAATTAGTTCCTTTTTGATTGTTCATTAATTGTTGGATTTTTACAGCATCAAAACTATTCACTTAATTCCAAATTCAAAATTTGTAGGTGGGATTGCTCAATGTAGATGGATACTACAACTCACTTTTATGCTTCATTGACAAAGCTGTAGAGGATGGTTTTATTAGCCCTAGCGCGCGACATATCATTGTTTTAGCTCCAACCGCAAAGGAATTGGTCAAGAAATTAGAGGTAATAAGATTAATTAAAACCGCATCACTTGAATTGAATCTATAAGAGTTTGAAAAGTAAATTTATATGCATGGTGTGCTTATTCATATATATATATGTATGATGATATATATCTTACTTGAGGACACATTTTGAGCAAAGAAATTAATACTGTTGTAAAACACCTTTTTTAACTCTTTTTTATCACATTATTTTGTCTCATATATGTATTAACTGTTAAATATAAAAATGTTTAAAACATCGTTATCTAACAGCTTAAGTTTTTAAAGTACAACGGTTATTTCACATGGTATTTGAGATAACGGTGTACTGTAAAAGCCTAAGCTGTTAGATAGCGGTGTTTTAAATATTTTTATATTTAACACTCCCCCAAACGTCTGGGCTTGGCTCTGATACCATGTGAAACAACCGTTGTACTCTAAAAACTTAAGCTGTTAGATAACGGTGTTTTAAATATTTTTATATTTAACATCAACCATCTTTCCTAATCATGTTGGTGTGAAAAATATTAAATTTGGGTTTAATTAATCTTCTTCTTCTTCTTCTTCTTCTTTTCCTAGGATTATTTTCCTTGCCATTAAAGAGTTGCTTCTAAGCTGAATTGGGAAATGGCACAATAGGGATACTACAAGAGAAGTGTGTTTGTTCCAATGCAGTAGAAAGGTTATTATATTTGAATTTAATTAGTTAGGGACAAATTGGAATTAGAAAAATTTCCAATTTTGGCAACATTAAACATGCTTTTTTTTTCCTTTCCTTTTCCCTTTATTGCCTTTTGTAAATTATTGTTGGGGGATCTTTTATATTTATAATAGATCAGCTCACCTTTTATATCTATATATATGTGTTATCTATGTTTCAAGTTTGTGCATGGTATGTAATATTCAGTTATTACTCAAAAACAATTATTGAAATGTGAGTTCGAAGTCGAAGGTGGCGTACGTTTATTTCTGATCCTCTTTAACATACTGTGTGTCCTCAGTAGTCGCTCACCTCATTTTCTCACCGATTCTGATCGAACACAGCAATCTTTGGCATCCTTGAGCTTGTTTAGTTAGTTCTGCACTTGATTTTACAAAACAAACAAACCGTAGTCGAGCTCAATGTTTGATGTTACATTTGATAGTCGAAACAAGATCGTAATTTTGAGATTATCGTTACTAACTAACTCAACTGAAAATGAAATGATTCAGTGATAATCTTAACACCACCGCTTATGCACGGTAATGATCGATGAATCATCATGCGATACGAAAGACGAGAGCGCAATGCATAATTTGCCTTGTCCTTTAGAATTTAATTTGATCAAACCCTATTTTGAGTTTGAATCCAACCATAGATGGGCCCGTGGCCCAGTAATATGGATTTTTTGGGCTTGTAGAGCAATAATTGGGCCGAGATTACATATGGATACATCTCAACTCCGTCCGCGCTTGGTCTAAAAGTGTTGGAACAAAAGTAGGAGCGCGATATGGGCAACACGACCCACATTCGCCCTTGCCGAAACGGACCAGGCCCAACCCGCCGCACCAACATGGTCCCGGCCGTCCTCGGACAGTTACGTGTCAGGTCGTACTTTCTCACCACGCGCAACCAGTTCTCGCTTATGAAAACGAACAAATATGTTTCCCGTCGCACTTTCTCACCACGCGCAAAAGGTGTCGGCCGGGCCGGGCCGGGCGGGGCCGGGCTGGGCAAGCCCATTTCTAGCCCAACTTAATTCCAAAGAACACAACTAAAAATCAAACAATGTTGCTTGATCAAGACTCATGAAGTGTGACCTACCATAAAATAGATGAAGTGTCAACAACATAATAGTGCACAGATCCCAACAATTAAAAAAATAATTAGTACAAAACCTTTTGAGTCATCTACCTAATTACTTATGGCAATGTTAACCAAAGTCCATGTGATTATTCAATTACAAGCAATTCTTATGTGATGTCACATTATTATTCCCAAAGTGTATATATATATATATATATGTATATATAAATGTTCACATTTCCAATGCTTGAACTCAACCATATATAGCATCATAATATGGGATTAAACAAAGAACAGGGTTTGGGTTGGTCCATTGACTTGTCTTAGTCAAACTTAGAAAACCCAAGTGTGCACACACACACACACACACACACACACACACACACACACATATATATATAAAATGCATGTGTGAAATTTTGGATAGTCCTTATACTATCCTGATATTCATGTAAACGTTTTAGTCTCTGAACCTAAAAATAAAAGGGCCTAATTTTTGCATTTTAGCATATGGAGGTAGTGTAGGGACCATCCATACATTTTACCCAAAAATTATATATATATATAAAAAAAAAAAACACTTTGGGAAACCCTAGCTTAAACTAATTAATCCATGTCCTTTCCTTGTTGAGCACCTTAAATAATGCCCATTAATTAATAAGCTATTTTGGCGCCACAAAAGAAGGCTAGGTTTATCTAGGGATCAACACATCTTCTCTTTTTTTTTTTCTTTTTTTTGTTTTTTGTTTTTTTGGTAGTTTACTAGTCATGCAACATGGAGAAAAAACCCTAGTCAATTGTGTGATATGGTCTTGGTTTTTGCCTCTATTTTCTAACCCCTCACCCCCTCTATAATTAGGATTAATAAAATGAAACAAAGATTTGTTGTACCATAGCCTCTTAGTCAAATTGATTATGAAGGGGTGAATGTGGTTTTGATGCAGCTAATTTAGCGTTAGAGTTCCTGAAAAATGCGACTCAACGAACGAAGCGGGGTTGAAAATCTTTAAACGACCATAACATTTTGCACGAGCTTCAGATTTCAGCTTACTAATTCGGAAAACACTTTTCAAGGTTTTCCTGTCGAACAGCATAGCAATTCTAGCCGAGTTTGTTTTGGCCTCCCTTTTTATCTTTTTAGATTATTTTTCAGAAATTTTTATACATATATTTTTTATTTTGAGTTTGATTATTTGGTTATTTTTGATCGGATTACGTTTAGAGGTATATTAGAACTAATTATTTTCGTATATAAGTAATATTCGGATATCGGCCCTAATATATAGATGTGGCGTTTGGTTAATGTAATCAATTTTTAGAGTTGATTAATTGAAGCCCATTACTTGGAAAAAATTTTAATTTGGTTTGAATTGTATTACTCAACAAGTTGATCCACTTAAGACCAATTTAGTAAAGTGTTGTTTGAATAGTACAAGTAATATATATATATATATATATATATATATATATATATATATATATATATATATATATATATATATATATATATATATATATATATATATATATATATATATATATATATATAAAATAAATTCAGCGAAACTACTCATCTTTTATGATAGCTAGGATTTTGAAATTACATTTTCGCACATGAAAGGAGAAACAGAAGTAGAGTTAAACAGGCCAGCAGAAGTCAATTTAATTACGGCTCAGAGTGCTTTGATGAATCTTCAAATACTTAATGAACAAGATAAGAAAATGATGAATCCATACAAATCCAGGCATTTGTTGGAATCTAGTTAATGTTGAACATTAGGGTTGTCATAGTTGTTGGATTTTAGTTGACAAATGTGAATTCATACAAAACTTAGGTGTTTTTGTTACTTGTTGGAATTTAGTTGTTGGTTAGGGTGGACATGATTGACAAAGACATGAACAAACAAAAGTGAAAAAAATCTCATTTAGGAATCTTTGACTTCCATTTCTAACATTCTTAGGACAAAGATGGATGAGGATTAAGCAAATGAAAAAAAGTTTAAACCTAACTTATGCATCATTTTGGCTTATATGGTTTGGCTAAGTTATTCGTCCTACCCGTAATCCGCTAATAAAATAGAAAACTTTGCTCGTATATATGATGAATACAAAGGACACGTAAAATTGACGGCTAAAATTTTAATCAGTTAACTGTAGAAGGTGAAGATCGAAATCACAATTCCATAGAGCGGTGGAAGCTTTGGACTGGTTCTGATACCACACTATTCAGAAAAACTTGATTCGATGTAGAAGAATCCAAAAATATATGTATTTAACATAAAAAGTTATCTCATGGTGGATTGTCTTGCTCGAGAGAAATAATGTTAGTTCTAGAGATAGAAGCTAGAACCTTTCTTTTGTTTCGTCTAAAATTAGTAGGCTTTTAGCATATTGGTTCGAGTTCTATAGTTAAAGTTCAGACCCCTTTTTTCTTAACCTCTTTCTGTATATCTTGCTTTCTTTTCCTCGTCGAGGCCCCAGTTGCCTGCTTTATATAGCTAAGTTTATCTTGCTTAACGAATAAAGCGGTAGCATGTTACATTTTCTATAAAAAAATATATGTCATCGTTGTATGAATCTTTTATGCCCATCACAAGACGGCCGTATCTATCATACTGCATTACAACAAGTTACAGCACGATGATATAGATCCGTACACACGGCATATTCAAAAAACCCTATATTCTTTAAATTAGTGAGTAATTTTCTCAATAAAGTGCAAAATATGTGATAAAAAGACATAATAAATAGTTAGAATATTTTGTTGCTAAAAAAAATAAATATTTCACGATATTATGTGTCCGCACATAAGAATTTTTTTGACCGACACGCATCAGTACGGCTCGGCACGCACCGTAACGTACCGTGCCGATAAGTTTTCGGCACGATCCCGTGCCACGGCATTTAAATCCTTGGTACGAATAACTTTCTTATATTTTATATTTTACCTTATGAAATTAAGGGTTTTGTCTTTTCCATTAATATAACATATATTTGCTAAGATATATTGCTCCAACCAAGATTATTATGACCAAGCATTAATTAGGATGTTATCAACATGACCATTACAACCATATATTTTTCCAAGATATATATATATTTCTTACACATAAGCAAACACTTTAATTAGTACTAATAGTGACATGCACCCTGAGTTTATCCTTGATCAAGCTTTTGTGAGCTAAATACGCAACTTTACGAAAACCACACTGAAATCGACCCGTTAACAGTACACATATAAACTTATTCTTAAATTTATATATGAAATAATATATAAAAAATTTATTTTATTAACCTACAAATATCATTTGATTTTCTCTATTTGATAGATATATTAGGCCAACTTAATTAACCCACAAAGTTTGTTTTTATCTTACACAAAGAAGAGACAGTTGAGCTACTTTGTGGGAGTATTTTTTTTATTAATTTTTAATGCCATTAATTAATGCTTCTTTTTTTTTTTAATAATCTTTTACAAATCAATGTTAGAATCCAAAGATCATGTTTAAGCATTAATTCCATCAATATATTAACATTGGATACAGTTGTAATTAATTAATTATTACTTCCTTGGAGATCACATTAGGCAAACTCAATATTATAATATAATAATACACATATTTACATGAGAATTAACACAGGGACTAATTTGTAATATATCAGAATAATGTAGGGACTAACCACGCTTGTTACCCCAAAAATACTTAATTAAACAAGTAATAATTAACTAATTAGACAAATCTCAACTCCATTAGATTAAACCCTCACTAATTAATCGTATTTAGATACATTGAACCCCAAACCCCCCAAACCCCACATGGGGTTTGGGTGTGGGGTTAGAAAATATCAAGGGAAAATTGTACAGAGACCCCACGAACTTTAAATTTTCGATAATTGGACCTCCTATAGGGCAATCATCATTGCTCATGATCAAATAAATACTGTCCTCGAAATGACTCGAGATCGCCGCTCGTTTAAGAACGAGCGAACACGAGAATTTTTCAAATCGTTTAATAAACGAGCCGAACACGAGTCGGGTCACCGCTCGTGTTCGGCTTGATAACAAATTAATACATATATTTTATATATATATAATTTATTTAATTTATATTTTTATATATAAATAAATAATTATATATAATATATATTTTTATTATTTAATTTTTAGCAAAATAAAAATATAAATGCAAGCTTAATTATAAAAAGACTTATTTGTATATAAAGTTTTAACTGTTAGATCAAAGTTTAATAGATAAAATTTTATAAATTTATTTTTTAAAATATAATTAATCAAATTTTTTTTAATTTATTCTTCTCGATTTCGTTTATTAAGAAGCCGAATTTTTCGCTCGATCTTTAATGAGCTGTTCGGCTCGTTTAATAACGATGAACACGAGCCGACCTCACTCGTGTTCGGCTCGTTTACACCCCTATCCTATACTGTACAAAATAGTTCATTAGGCTCCTCTCTTCAATTGAAATTACTAATTACATATCTACTTTTAGTCATATATTTTACATATGATTTATAAAAAAATTTATCAAAATTGCAAGAGAAAAAATAGAATTTTTTTTAATCTTTTTAAATCTTGCGAGATTATATACACCATATTCGACTAAAAATATTTGTGTAAGTAGTAAAGTTGGTTGCACATTAAAGTTTGGGGATTAAATTGCAAAAATTAAAATTTCAGGCGTTTGGTTATCACGAGGAGAAAGGTTAGGGGTCTTTGTGCATATTTCCCAAATATCTAACGCAACGGTCGGTGCGGACGCACCGCATGCGGCCGGTGAGGCGGCGCCGCATAAGCCGCGCGGTGCGGACAGGGGGCGTCACGTGCGCGTGCCCCTCCAGTCACGTGCGGGAATGTGGCCCAGGCTCTGACCCCGGAATCTTTGTTCTTCAACAACTAGACCATCCCACATTACCACTAATTAACTAAAACTATAATAACCGTTTAATATAAACCAATATATATATATATATATATATATATATATATATATATATATATATATATATATATATATATATATATATATATTTATCCATTAAATTTTTAGGAATTTTATTTTGGTTCCCAAACTTTCAAATTTGATGTCCGATCCATGTGTAAGAACTTTTAAAAGAGTTTGATTATCGTCGTTTTGTGTATATATACATATATGCATATGTATCTACATTTAGATTTTGTTTTGGATGTCGGAATAGGTCATTCGATAAATTTTTTTGTTCAATTGGAAGATGAAAATTTAATTGATTTGGTAATAACGTATTCTAGCTTCTAATCATAATAAAATATTACTAAATAACTTATTCTCGACATTCAAATACGATATTCGTACATCTATCTATACATTAATTATGCACTATATATATATATATATATATATATATATATATATATATATATATATATATATATATATATATATATATATATATACACAGAATTAGGTTATAGGGACACATATTTGGGACACTTTTGAGTAAGTGTCCCATTTATGCTAAAACTTAAAAAAATATCTACTAATGCCTAAATATAAAGCTCAATCCAACAAAAACTAAAAGATTACTCTACTGATCAACCAACCACACCCAGTCCATTTAGCCCGATTACAAACAGAAAAAAAAAAGAAAAAGAAAAATCAATTACCATCTTCTCTCTTCTCTCTTCACTCTATCCATTGAAATTCTAAACGAAGAGCCTTTCCTGTCATCCTCCTCCGCTATCGCAGCCAACGAGATAGAGTTTCGACGGTTGCTAAATTCTTAAATAAGTACTGTTGGTAAATTAGCAGCACTCTTTTAAGTTATAGTGACACTCTTTAACCGTCACTATATACCTAGCGACCCCACATATAGCAACACTTTTTAAAAGTGTCGGTAATTTTAGCTAGCAGCATTTTTTTGACATGAATCTATATTTAAAAGTGTCGCTATAAACCGTTTTTATTGTAGTGTATATATATATTATCTCGTTGTTTAATCTTATATTACAATTCTACTATCCAAAGAGTAATACTTTTTTGTTTTGTATATATAAGATAAATGAAGAACAACTAATTAAATGCGCGATATATATAACTCATAATAAATGAATTGGGCGAAACAAATAAATCGAATTCAAATGTTGAAGAACTAAAATGAAATTTGACTTAAAGTTCAAACACTAGTAGTGCAATTTAATTACCCAGTTATTTAATTTATTGATGTCAACTGTTTTATTTATTTTTTGTAATTAATGGATCATAGTAGAGATTATAGTTTAATTAATTTGTTGATCCCAAGGCTTAATTAGGATCTCCCCACTATTAATATTGCACAGTGAATTAATTAAGGTGTGCAATGGATAGGGAAGAGGAAGCTGTACTTGTTGCACCACTTTAGTGATGTGGAGGAGTAAATTAAATACATGCACACAAGCTGCTAAAGGCGTGTTTGGTTTTCCGAAAAATATTCTCGAGAATAATTTTTCTGGTTGAAAAAAATATTTTTCATCTATTTAGTTTTCACGCAAAATAGTTTTTCTCCCAAAAAAAAACTTTCAGATTTTATGAAAAATAATATTTTCATTTTCGAATTTTTCGTCCAGAAAATAAAAGAAAAAAAATATTATTCTGGAAAATAATTTTTTTAACTTTTTAAGAAGCCCTACATTTCCTAAGTCAAAGATAAGAGCTAGACTTATTTAGTGAGATATATATAGGGAGAGAGAGAGAGTCTGGCTATTATACTATCGATAATACCAAACGCTTGGTGCTATTCAGTTTTTTGCCGTCAGATATACTCTCTTGATCATTTTCACCCGTTATATCATATTATTCAACTGACTATCCACCAAATCCTAAAGATCATTATCATCATAACCGCACATACCTTCATCTAAGGACTGAAAATCTAACAGCACCAAGCGCTTCTACTATCAATAGTATAGTAGCCTAATTCAATTAATATATGTATAGAACTAGGTTGGAATACTATTAATAGCACTAATAATTTAGTGCTATTAAGTTTTCTGTCCTTAGATTAAAAGATATATGTACGGTTAGAATGATGTGCACTCTCTAGGGTTGAGTCGGTGGTTTGTTGAATAGTATAATTTAACAGATGAAAATAATAAAACAGATAAATCTATAACTATGCGAAGTGGAACTTAATTGTCTCTTAGAATTACATATATTTAGTATGAAACATGAAGTCACTTCATTTGCTAAGGATAAATTAGGTGTGTACATAGTTTTAATGTAAAAATATGAAGTACAGTTGAGACTTGAGAGGTCATTCCCATGTTGTAAGGAATTAAATTGTTTGAGGTTACAAAGGACAAGCACATGGTCCTTTTTAATTGGGTGAAGTGTAGACCCATGCATATTGCTTTTTAATTCATGCTTTATTTAATTTGGTCAAAAAAAAAGAAAAGAAAAAGAAAAAGAAAAAGGTATGAAAAAGTTTCAGTGCCTATGATTGGAAGCAACATGAGAGGTACAGCTGGGCCATTTGATCCAATGGAGCATCATCACATGGCAAATAAAGCATCTAATTTATTACTTGGCTCTCCTTGTTTTCAATTGCTTTGTGTTGCCTTGGCCTTTTTTTTTCTCTCTCTCTCTCTCTCTCTCCTAGAACCTATTTTTTGCGGTGTTTCTGTTTCAGCTTTTAGCTACAGATATTTCTAATAATGAATTTATCGATTAGAAAAGTATACAATATTGCGGAGTGTAATAAAGTTCGCTTTTGATGGTAAAGAGTTGAGATTCCATTCCAATATTTCAAATTTGTTACTGGCGAGGGAGAATTTAATATAGTGCTTTACTTGATCTGACTTTTCAAAATCACTTAGTCCGTGTTTGGAGATGCGGGAAGAGGACACGTACATGTGCATAATTAGGATGCGTGATGAAAAAGAAAAAGAAAATTAATTTGTTTTTAAATGCGTCGACTTGTCATGCAGATTTTGTCGATTCACTTATGATGTGATTTGTATTGTCCCACTAAAAAAAGAAAAAGTCTCTCTCTCTCTCTCTAGCTATATATATATATATATATATATATATTATTTATTTATGTTAGTTTCAATTCTTTTTGCACAGTAGCATTAGACAATCTTAATTAATACATTCTTAATCAAACAACACTACATACAACAACAAACCCAAAAGACCTTTATTATTTTCTTTTTAGGGTAAAATGTACAAAAAAAACCCTCTAAAGTTTATCTCTTTTGCAACTAGACATTAATTTGAATTTTCAATTTTGACAAATTTTCTCTAAATTTTATTAAATAGTTCAATAAACCCCTCTACTCAAGTGAACTTACTAACTAATTAAACAACTGTTTTGATCAGATGTCGGACACATAATTCTGAAATATTTCAAAAAAAAAAATTTGTTTTTAAATGCGTCGACTTGTCATGCAGATTTTGTCGATTCACTTATGATGTGATTTGTATTGTCCCACTAAAAAAAGAAAAAGTCTCTCTCTCTCTCTCTCTAGCTATATATATATATATATTATTTATTTATGTTAGTTTCAATTCTTTTTGCACAGTAGCATTAGACAATCTTAATTAATACATTCTTAATCAAACAACACTACATATAACAACAAACCCAAAAGACCTTTCCTATTTTCTTTTTAGGGAAAAATGTACAAAAAAAAACCTCTAAAGTTTATCTTTTTGCAAGTAGACATTAATTTGAATTTTCAATTTTGACAAATTTTCTCTAAATTTTATTAAATAGTTCAATAAACCCCTCTACTCAAGTGAACTTACTAACTAATTAAACGCATTTGATGATATAGGCAATTTGAAATATTTCAAAATATATAAAAATATATTTTTCTCTTCCAATTTCGATAATTAAACACGGAGAGTAAAGAACGGGTTGAACCAAACGTTAATTAGAATATAAAAAATAAAATTGTTCATGTTCTAAAGAATTTATAAGACTATATATACAATACATACAATTAAAATAATTGTATAATTTTACCCTTTTTTCTATCTAAAGAATGAAACTACCACATGCACCTTTGATGCGATACTAATTTCGCCAAACAATAAGACCCTGTTTGGATGCATGGTAAAAAAATTCCATGAAGTTTAAATACTATAGTTTTGATCCAAATAAAATAGAAAATTCTGTAACTCTAAAAAAATTCCACGGGATTATTTTAGAAGCTGTTTGGATGCACATTATACAATTCTATAGAATTTCTGACAATCTTAAAAAATTAGCTATTAGGAACTTTAATAAATTTAAATTAGTAATTATTAACTGGTTTTAAAATTTTAAATTAGTGTATTAAAGATACCTAAATATTAATTGTTATTTCAAATTTTAAAAATTATGACATTAAACTACTAATAAATTTATTCAAATTTTGAAAAACTAGCCGTTGGAAAGCTTTATCTCCAAAACTAGCCGTTAGTGAACTAAAAAATTCAAATACTAGCCGTTAAAAAGCTCTAAAATCAAAAAACTAGTCGTTGGAGAGCACTTTCTATATTTAAAAGAATCAAGTTCTTACAATCACATAACTAGTAATTCCTATATTTTCTTCTCTATATCTCTAGAATCACAAAATATGGATAACAACAGCCTCGCACTTCTTCTTTTTGGAGATATATAATCCTAAATAATTAGATCTAATTATACACATTTGTTGTTTTTTTCTTTTTCTTTTTCTTTCTTTTTAATAATACCTTATTAAATTAAGCAATATATATCCCAATAGAGCCACCCCAAATGTGTGGGTGCATGGTCATGCATGGACGTTTCCGGTTTAGGTGAATCACATTTCACACCGCATTAGGAATTAAACATGGTCAAAACAACATGAATTGCATAAACAAAAACCATGTGTAGGGCCATATAAAGCCTTAAAAAAAAAAAAAAAAAAGAAAAAAAAAAAAAAAAATTAAGATGGACAAGGAACATCCCATGCATGCACTCCGAAACATTGCCATGTATATTTGGGACAGCTCCCATTAAAAGCAAATTTAATTTATTGAAACCCTTCAACTTTTTAGGATAAGTAGGCCAAAGGAGCTAGACATTAATTAATTGTCAAGACAAAATAAATAAATATGAATTTTGAAAAGTCAAATAAGCTATATAAACTTAGTAGTTTTTTCTAAAAAAAAATTCAATTATCTAAGCATTCGGTGGATTGAAAAGGGTATTGAAAAGGTGAGAAAACAAATTATTAAATATATATATATATATATATATATATATATATATATATATATATATATATATATATATATATATATATATATATATATACGAGTTGGTAGAATGCTCCTAAAAGCCATATATGGAAGTGGTCTTTTGAGTTTTTAGCGCTTTGGATGGAAAGATGTAGGGTTGCTATGATGGTGGTAGGTAGAATAGTGTTTGATCCAATAACTATTATTAATCAAGGAGTAAATCAGGGTTAACAACTTAGAAGCACCAAGGGCTTGGTGCTTTTAAAAGTATTTTAGCTCCACTATATATATATATATATATATATATATATGCCATGGCTACTATACTATTATGTGTATTGGAGCTCTCGTACTTATAAGTTGTTTCGATGACGGCCTTCCGAATCGACGATCCACTCCGTTAAATATATCCCTATATATATATATATATATATATATATATATATAGAGAGAGAGAGAGAGAGAGAGAGAGAGAGAGAGAGAGAGAGAGAGAGAGGTTTTTTGGTTTTTGATCAATTCTTTTCATCATTTCTAATCATTGGATTAAATACTATAACCCAAGAGAATCACTCAACCCTAGGGACCACTCAACTCTAACCGACTAATATCATCCTAACCCTATAATTTTTTATCCAATGGTTAAAAATCGTATAAAGAAAAACGTTCTATATATATATATATATATATATATATGAACCCAAAGAATACCAATTGAGAGTCTGTGACAAACCCAAAAAAGGAAAAAAACAAGGAATGCTTCAATATACTATAAATATTAAAATTTATTCTTTTAATTAATAAATTAAGGATATAGTTGGAATTTACATGAAGTAACCTATTGAACAGGTTACTAACACGACAATATTGGAAAAAAAATTAGTATATACCAAGTTTGTCATCATCCTTTAAATATTAAATATCTTATTTACTTTGATAACTTACCAAATTAATTAGATGAGACCTAATTTGTTAAGTATCCCGCTCAAAAAAATATTGAATTTAAATTTAATTTTAATTTTGAAATTAGTATTATAATGTAAAATTTTAATTTTGAAATTTATATTAAACTTTTAAATTTGAATCTAAATTGAACTTTTAATCTTAAAGCCAAGTTTTAATTTTTGATTTAAATTGAAATTTTGAATTAGAACTAAAAGTTTTATTTTAAATCCGTGTTTTATATTTTAAAAAATTGAACTTGATTTATAAAGTTTTAAAAGTTGTTTTGAATTTAAACTTATAGTTTGGTTACAATTTGAAATTCAACTATTGTTGTAGGTATTTAAGAGGGTCACAATATTCTTAGTTAGATAAAACCGATTTTGTTGACCAAACTATTTTACAAAGACTAAAATATCTTTTAAATAGGTAGCTGGTAATGGTACCTATGCTTCAATAGCAACTCATGCACCTTTATTTAGAATCATATTAAATTTAAATCATCTATTAAAACAAATAAATGGTCAAGATTTATATGGTGTATTGAAGTATTACTCAGAAAAAACAAATGTTTTCTTAATTTTCTACTTTTAAAATTAGGAGAAAAAACAGATATTTTCAGAAACGACAAAATTTGATGGTTCCACAGCATAGATATTTCAAGATATTTCATGTGAATTTCAGTATGCCCGCATAGAGGATTTTTTTGCAAATAGCCCCCTAATAAAAATTTGTTTTATAATTGGTTCTGTGAAAAATTTATTTGCAAAAATAGTCCTACCCTCGCCACGCAAACACCACGTCAGCGCCACGGTGAACCATTCACCGTGTCTAAACACACTAAATGGTTCACCGTGTCTAATACACGTAAAACCCACAAATATTCCGAACCCCGGACTTAGCCAAAATATGGCTTAAGTCCGGAATATTTGTATCGGACACGGTGAATGGTTCACCGTGTCCAATACAAATATCCCGGATGTATTAGTATTGGACACGGTGAATGGTTCACCGTATTTAATACAAATATCCTGGCCCAGCCCTGCCCGCGTGGCACTGACGTGGCGCTTGTGTGGCGGGGGTAGAGCCATTTTTGCAAATAAATTTTACACAGGGCCAACTGTAAAATAAATTTGTGTTAGGAGGCTATTTGCAAAAAAAGCCCCCACGCATAATTACGTGCAGATAAATTAATTACGTGCAGATAAATTTTACACAGGGCCAACTGAAGAATTGATGAGAAGCTCTTCATTCTCTGTAATAAAAATTAATTTTGATCCTATGCATGAATATGTTAGTTAAATATCTAAATCATCTAAGTTTTATGAATTACAATAAGCTATGTTTCATTTTCTTGGCACAGGACAAAGAAATAGATGGGAATTAATAGTTGCCATGAGAGCAACATGTCAACCTGTAACATATTTGTCATCTCCAACAGCTGTTTCATTTAGAGTCAGTTTCCATAAGAAAACAATATTAATTAGAGACAAACAGTATATATAACATATTTTTTAAAAAAAAATTATATTTCTAGCTAATTTTATAAATTTTTTAAATTTTTTTTTAATATTTTTATCTAATCTTGTAATATTTGTAGCATTGAGTAATTAATCTATAAGATCAGTCCATATATAAAACTAAAACATGCGGGGTCCAGCTAAATTTGTCTGGAACTTAGCTCAATTATCAACCCATCTTTAAAGATGGTAAAATTAATATTTTGAAACATTTACTATCCGATTTAAAATAATCTATAGTTCAGATATATTTTATACATTTTTACAAATAAAAGGTAAAATTGTTACGGAATTTAATTATCTGAATTTTGGATTATTTTTATTTGGTAATCCAACTTTTCAAACTTTAAAAATTACTGCCAAATCATTCAATTGTTTATTTTGAGTCAGTCAATAATATTTTGACTTTAAGATTTGAATGAATTGTTTCTTTTTTTACAGGTTTAATTAATATACTTAATGTATATTTTCGTAATTAGCTTAAAATTTTGTAATCAATATACCGTTGACTCAAATAAAGAGAGAGAGAGAGAGAGAGAGAGAGAGAATTAGACTACTATATATATATATATATATAGAGAGAGAGAGAGAGAGAGTCATAAGCATGCTATCTAATAGCTTAAGTTTTCCACCATTAGATACTTTGATGATTTTCATCCGTTAGATCATACTATTCAACCAATCATCCACTTAACCCGATCGATCAACACATCTCTCAATCCAACGGTCAAAATTTGGTAAGACCAATGATGCTATTAATAAGCATAGTAGCATAGTAGCACGAGAACTAGGCTACTATGCTATTAATAGCACCAAGTCATGCTACTAAATTTTTAATTCGATTCGATCGGTTAGGATGATGTGGACTGTTAAGTGGGTAGTTGGTTTAATAGTATGATCTAACGGGTGAAAATCATCAAAGAGATGAATTTAACTTTGAAAACTCGATAAGACTGTGTTTAGTGATATAAATAGATAAGAAATTTCTCTCTCTCTCTCTCTCTCTCTCTCTCTCTCTATATATATATATATATATATATATATATATATATATATATATATATATTATTGACGAGGTAGAACTAGGGTGGGGTTGGAGCGGACCCAGTCGGGTCTAAGTAAACGGGGAAAACTTTTCACCCGAACGACAGAGATCCAAGAGAGGGCCCCACCACCGGCCGGCGGGCCCCCACCGTCCCCCGCCCCCACCACCTCCTCCTGTCGCCGTCGCATGCGACCCCCCCCCATCGGACGCGACAAAATTCCTCCCACGCGCGTGACCCCGCTCCCACTCTCCTCCCTCCACGTGTCCCGCGGCCCTGCAATACACGTCCCCCACCCCCACCTTTCCCGCGCGCGGGCACATCGTCGGGCACTGTGGCTGACGTCTTGTCTCGTAGCTGTCACCACTCACAGAACCCTCCCGTGGGACCCACCGCTATGCCCAAACTATTTTTATTGCATGCACCCCGTCCATCCATACACTTCATGCACCGCAACCCTCTGCTTGCCACTATCTCCCAGCAAAAGACAAACGGCTTTCTATATTCCTAAAAAATCACTTCAGAATCAAATTATATTAATAAACTATTAACAATAACCGTTATTTATATAAAATTATTATTTTGATCTTTAAAATATATTTTTTTACAATCACCAACTATTTTTTTATTTACCATTAAATTATGAACAAAAAAAAGTATTATCAATTTTTTTATTTGTTCTCAAGTTAAGGGTAAATAAAGTGATATTATTTTGTTTTTTTAACTTTTTACGTTTAATTAGAGATAACTGTACTGGTGGTATAACGGAAAAATATATAAAGAATATATTAGATATTTTTGAAGTTTCGAGGGTTATATATATAGATACTTATTGTTTAAAGTAAATGAAAAGAAATTGTGACGTGTTATTTTTAGTGGGTGGTGCGGGGGGAGCACGGATACACCGGATGCAGGAGATAATTTCTCTGAACCCGGGGTTAACCTTACCGGGGGTGCGGCACACGTTAGCTTAACCATGGTTTGTTGGGGTTGGCGCACGTTAGCGGATTGTAGCGTAGCTTCGGAGTTCGGTGGTCGTTGTCGCGCTACCGCGCCCGACGCCTCCGTTACGGGATCTAACAACACTTTTATTTAATTATAATTAATTAATTACTTAATTATTAATTAATTAATTATTATTATTATTTTAATTATTTATATTCGTTATTATTGTGTGAGAAAAAATCGGCGAGTTTTTGGTTTGAGCGCCACGATTAGTCGGCCCGAGCTGTCGAAGCGGGTTTTGTTGTCGACCCCGCATCCACCTTTCCGGTCCAGGAGATTTTGGCTGGACCCGGTGCATTCGTACATCACGTGCACCGTACACTATTGGATGCTTGGGGGGCCAAACAGTAACTCCACGTGGAAATAATGATTTTCTGATTAAATAATTTTTTTAATGACACTGTTTTGCTCTGATTGGACATTTCATTGTTCTTACATGATTCAAATAATTGATTCAATAAATACCTCTTCTTTTTTTAATAAAATGAGAGGAGTAATAATATTTAAATTTAGAGAAACTAATTGTCCCTAGTAAATTGTATCTATTTATAGCACCATAAAATGTTGGTGGAAACGTGCATAACTTATTTGAGTTATGGGCTATTTTTAGTTGGCTATTTAATCTTTTAAAACTTTAATTTTATAATTTTATTTTATTCGATCAGCAACCACACTTTGATCAAATTTAATTACTTGTTTTAATAAATTTATAGTTGCAAGAATTGAATAAAATATACTAACTAAATCTGTAAAGATAAACGATATATTTAAATTTTACAATCAAAAGCCTCGTTGACTGATTCAAATCAAATAAATTGAATAGTTGGATAGTAAAATAAAAAAAAAAGTGTGCTTAATTCGAAGGTCGGTAGAGAACAAAAAAACGTAATTAAATTTGCCTTTAATGTAATGAATTTGTCTTAAAAATTTATTAAATTGAACTAAGAAAATATAGGGCCTGCAAAGTACATGCATGTATAAATTTAAAAACTTTAATATTTATTTCACTTTTTCTATTTATAAAAAAAAAAAAAGCTCTTTTTTTCTAAGTTCAACAGTTGGAGAATAACCAGCTCTTTTTTCTATGTTTTAAAATTATGAATTTACCCATGTAAAATTTTAAATTATCAAATGTATATCCTTCTAAAGCTTTAAAATATGTAAATTTATTTCACTAAATTTTTTACTAATTCGATCGGTTATACCCTTGTAAACAATAATTTTTTTTAATTTTTTTTTGGATTAATTTTATGATTTATGATTTTTGTAGATAGAATAACACAAAAGCTAAAATTAAATTAAATTATATTAAAAGTATTGACGTTAACCTATTAACTACCAAAGAAGGATATATTTAATTGCTGATAACTAAAACTTTGTGAAAATAAATATACAATTTTATCGCGATTTAAGTACGATACATATACAATTAATTTTTTATTAAAAAATATATAAATTAATGCATGTACTTTATTAATTCTAACTTGATATGTATTTGCCAACTATAGCTACAAAAAAAAAGAAAAGAAAAGAAAAGAAAAGAAAAGAAAAAAACATAAATCAATGATACTTTAACACCTTTGCTTTTGCATGTCTTATTCTAATTAGAGGAATATTTCAAATACTATAAAAAAAGTTAATATAAGAATGACTTTTTAGGCAATGACTAAGCGTTTTCAAACATTTTTATAATATAGAAAATACCGACGCTTCAAAAAACGTCGTTATACGATATCAAATAATTTATTAAATGAT
Source organism: Aechmea fasciata (assembly GCA_025177825.1). Taxonomy (NCBI): domain Eukaryota; kingdom Viridiplantae; phylum Streptophyta; class Magnoliopsida; order Poales; family Bromeliaceae; genus Aechmea; species Aechmea fasciata. The sequence goes on along the minus strand of CM045926.1, from coordinate 11,252,070 downwards.
GATAAATTTTACTATTATTTTTAATTTTTCGACGCTTTAAAACGCCATGATTTTAAAAATCCGGACACTTTAAAGAATATATTACGACCCTTTAAAGCGTCGAGAATGTATTTAAAGACGCTTTGTATAAGCGTCGATATATACGTGATTCTACGTTTCTGACTTTCAAAAATGGCGTTGGATTAAATTGGGATCTTTTAAACATCATTAAATATATATAAAAAACGTCCTTAAATGTTACATTTTTTGTAGTGAAACGGTAAGGTACCAAAAGGAATCTCAAACATTAATGCAACACATTTTTAAATATTTAATGGAGTTTCTTTCTAAATAAATTAAAATTTTATTTTATTCTATTTTATTTTTTTTTATTTTTGATCGACTAGGATATGACTAAGCAAAAGCATAAGTCCCATGTCAAACACAGCAACCTTAAGGGCTACAGTGGTCATTCCATGGTGACCAATCAAATGTGATTAATTAGCCACGAAAGGGATTAATTAGATTAATTATGTTTTTTCGAAAGCGATTGATTTGACTTAGATTTAAAGCATATGCATGTATCATAAGGTCTTGTTATTAATGATTTGTTATATCATCAATCTAAATAATTTGTCATAGTCGTTGTTGCTGTTGTTGTTGTTGTTGTTTTTTTTTTTTCGTAGTGACATGCAATTGAATCGGCTCGTTGAATCGCTCTCATATGTGTTTTCATCATTTGTAAGCATATAGACGATATCTAAATACGCTACTTAATTGTACCACACAATTTTTGCATACAATAGAACTAAAAAGTTCTGAAGCAAAAAAAAGTAAAAAAATTTAAATTAGATATTTACAAATTATTATTATTATTTTTTTTGGGATTTTAGTTATGTCGTTATCATGATTAGAAATACAAGTAGGTCAAGACGGATTCAAGACGAATTAATTTTTATAATTTTTTTTTTTACTCTTATTTATCGCTCCATTCAGAATAGATTTACGTAGAAACGGAGTCTTGATGAACTGCGACAAATCAAAGAAAGAAAATGATCTCCCTCTTTCGCTTTATTTTCTTGATGGATCAGTACGGTCTTGATATAAATGATTTCTTTTTTATAGATATATATATTTTTAGCTCTTAATTACTGTCCCCGTCATAGTGGATCCGGTCGGAGTTCCACCAATCCGGATCCATTTGCATTCCTATTCATGATAACAATAATAATAATAATATATATGACTCCTCTCTCTCTCTCTCGAAGCACGACTAGTCATTAGTCGCTCCCACACACGCACACCTACAGCTCACCACATCGAAAGCAACTCCACCATAAAACAAAATTTTTTATTATTATTATATTAAACAAATTTTACATAAGTGTAAAAATATAATTTTACATACTCCAAAAATGAGATTCAAATCATAAAATATAATCAAAAGCATCTAAAATAGCCACTCATAAAATTTTACGAATTTTGAAACCTTATCTCCTGGGCCGTCAATCAGTATCCAAATCAATCGTTTGTAATTTTCAACAAATTAAGGTATATATGTTTCCAAAAATTAAAATTTTTTATGACTAGATCATTTATACGTTGTAAATCATATTAATTAATAGATAATAGATATTCATTTAGATATCTCTATAATTCTATTTTAGCTTGTGTAATTCGGTTTCTTTAATTTGTTATGAATAAATAAATTTGAACGAAAAAATGATAAAATAAAATAATAACAGTACAAGATTAAATACAACAATTTTGAATTTTAAGGGAATAAAAAAAAAGATTTTTTAAAAGATAAAGAATGAAGTATAAAAAATAGATATTAATAAAAGAGTTTTCTGTAATTTATCCTTTTATTAAATAAAATGACTGAGATAATCATTAAATTTTGAATAATATATTGTGAAATAAGAAGCCATACCAATTTTTTAAATTTTTTTTTGCATCTTTGTAATTTGTATGCATTTTGGTTTTAATTAACCAAATCAATTAATTTTTAATACTTACAATAAAAGAATAGCTTTAATTTAATCTCGTAAACTATTATCGTTACATATAAATGATTAGTTTTTGTTTAATCAGCAGTTGATGGTAATAAAATTTTTAGTTCTATTACGTTTTTTTTTTTTTTTTGCTAACAAAATTTTGGAGTAAATTTAATACAATTTTTTAATAATTAAATCGATTATAATTTATGTAAATAAAAATTAAAAAAATTAAGGTGGTGCCAGGGGAACCAGTGGCATGTACGTAAATAATGGAAAAAGTGATGCTGCTTAGAACGAGACATTTTTGTCTGCACCTGATGTATCCGTACGTCTCGTACACCGCATTCTATTTATATTTAATAAATAAATAGTAAATAATATTTTAAAAAATTAGAATCTTAATTTAACAGATATAATCCTACATGTCCCAACAATCTATATTATTAAAATTAAAAAAAAATTATAATTATAATCGAGTCATCAAATAATCTCAAAAATTAGCCTTTTTTTTTTTTTTTTTTTTTTTTTTTTGAGAAAGAGGTAGCGAGCTATCCGCTTTCATTCATCAAGAAAATAAACTAGCGTATATGATGGAAGCATAAGGCCTCCTAAAAAGCGAGAAAAAAGTTAGAAAATGAACAAGAAAGAAAAATATAGCTATAGGAGAAAGCTAGCACGGAGGATGCGAAAATACAAAAGTGCGATATCAGAAAGAGAAAGAGAGAGATCACATATCATTCCCGGCATTCATCAAGGCAAGAACATCCAGTCGTTCGTCGAGCTAGGTATAAACGCGCTCAAGAGCCCTAGTAGCATTGGGGAGGGTATTCGCAGAAGATAGTGTTGTTGTGTTAAAGTCCAAATGACCCATGAGATTAACGCCAAATTGGTTAGATGTTTCATTCTCCTCGTTGCGTCGGGGATGTTAGAAGTATTTGCCCAAAAACATCGCACGTCACTTTGTCCCGAGTCGATTGGGTCCGAGCTACCCTCACCGAAAAAGAGATATCGCAAATACACAGTTTGATTGGTTATATATATATATATATATATATATATATATATATATATATATATATATATATATCCTGGGTGTGGTGTATGGGATGAGATGATAGACCCGGTGTAGGTATCCTGGGTGTGGTGTATGGGATGAGATGATAGACCCGGTGTAGGAATCCCGACCAAAAGATCACCGGTCGAAGCCCCCGTAGTATCCGGTCGGATCGCCGATCCAAGAGCGCCAAAGGCCTCCACTCCACTACACGTGTCGCGATTCCATTAGGCCGTATGTTCATAAATCGTGATCCATCCATTGCACCGGATCCTCCTCATGCTCCCACTGGCCACTACTGCACTAATTTAATGGCCCAAACATCCCATGAATTAATTATTTAATAATCTCCTTTTTAATTAACTCCTCCCCCCCCTCCCTTTTCTTTTTATGCTCTTTTCGAATTTTCTCCTCCTATTTTTCCCTTTTTCCTCTTTATTTCTCTTACCCTCACACCGAGAGAGAGAGAGAGAGAGAGAGAGAGAGAGGAGGGGAAAGGGGGGATCTTTGGAGGTGGTATTATTTTGTGTTGTACTAGGAAGAGGGGATCTTGGTGGAGTTCGAAGCAGGGGTGGGGGGGTGGGGGGAGGGGGGAAATGGAATGGTGAGGTTTTGATGAGAGATTTGGGGGATTTTGAGGGGGTAAAGACGCAAAATTGGGAGGTGGGTGTAGGGGTTTTTTTGGTTTTTGTTTTTGTTTTTGTTTTGGGGGGGATGTGAATTGGGTTCCCAGGGTTTGGGGGTTTTGAGATTGGGGGAATTGGGAGCTCATTCGTGATCTGGGTTTTTGATTCAAGGGTTGGGAAAAGGTGGGATCTTTGGAGCTTCTTCGAGTTTCCGGGCTCTGGGAAAGGTAAACAAAATCAGATTGAGTTTTGTTCTCAGCTTGTGCATGAGCTCATAATTTCTCTTTTCCTTCGTAATTTACAGCTCTTTTGTGGAGAAAAAAGAGGACCTTTTTTTCTTTTTTTTTTTTTTCTCTTTCCTGTGCACAAAAAGGAGATGGTTCATTCCCTTATTGTATGGTGAGTAATTTCCACCTCTGTAGCTTAAATTTTTAGCTCCCCAGTTGTCAATTGAAGTTCCCATTCACAATCCCTTTCCTAAAGATCTGATTTTGTGTGTGTGTTTTTTTTTTTCTTTTTTTTTGGTGGTTGTTTTTTTGATTTTAGCATTCTATGAAAACAACACTATATTGGCATGATCACATTCACTGATTCCCCAAAAGAAGCAATGAAGGAGACTGAGAAGTGCTTAGACCCCCAGCTCTGGCATGCCTGCGCCGGCGGCATGGTCCAGATGCCGGCTATCCACTCTAAGGTCTACTACTTTCCCCAGGGCCACGCCGAGCACGCGCAGGGCGGGCCCGCCGATCACCTCGGCCCCTCCCCCTCCCGCGTGCCGCCCCTGATCCTCTCCCGTGTCTCCGCCATCAAATTCATGGCCGATCCCGAGACCGACGAGGTCTTCGCCAGGATCCGGCTCGTCCCCGTGCGGCCCAACGAGCCGGACTACGGGGATCACTGCGAAATTGGCGGGAACGGCGACGGCCCGGACGCTCAGGAGAAGCCCGCGTCGTTCGCGAAGACGCTGACCCAGTCGGACGCCAACAACGGCGGCGGATTCTCGGTCCCCCGGTACTGCGCTGAGACCATATTCCCGCGGCTGGACTACTCCACCGACCCGCCGGTTCAAACCGTGCTCGCCAAGGACGTGCACGGAGTTGTTTGGAAGTTTCGGCATATCTACAGAGGCACCCCTCGCCGCCACCTGCTCACGACCGGGTGGAGCACGTTTGTGAACCAGAAGAAGCTCGTCGCCGGAGATTCGATAGTGTTCTTGCGGACGGAGAACGGGGATTTGTGCGTCGGCATTAGACGGGCCAAAAGAGGGTCGGTGCCGGCCCCGAGTCCCCGCCGGGGTGGAACACTCCCAACGGAAACTGCGTCTCGGCGTACGGAAACTTTTCGGTGTTTTTAAGGGAGGAGGAGAGTAAATTGATGAGGGGCGCCGCGAACGGCGGGAATATGAATGGCGGCGGTGGCGGGAATCTGAGGGGGAAGGGGAGAGTGAGGGCCGAATCGGTTGTCGAAGCCGCTAATCTTGCGGCGAGTGGGCAGCCTTTCGAGGTTGTGTACTATCCGCGGGCCAGTACCCCGGAGTTCTGCGTGAAGGCCGGGGCGGTGCGGGCCGCGATGAGGGTGCAGTGGTGTCCGGGGATGCGGTTTAAGATGGCCTTCGAGACGGAGGACTCGTCGAGGATCAGCTGGTTCATGGGGACCATTTCGTCTGTGCAGGTGGCCGATCCCAGATGGCCTAATTCGCCGTGGCGGTTGCTTCAGGTAATTGCTTTCTCGTAGAAAGTAGCTCGATTCTCTTACGGAACTTTACTGTTTGATGATGTTGTATGAGTCCTCCGTCGATGCCATTCGGCCGAGGTATTGGTTATGTCGGCACTTTGATATAAAACTTTGGTCACTATTGGTGCCCTGGTGCTTGCTCTTACGGATTTCGCAATGCTTACAACCATTGCTCGCCTAAAATGTTGGTTTGGAAATTAAATGTTGCAGGTGACTTGGGACGAACCGGATCTGCTGCAGAACGTGAAGCGCGTGAGCCCGTGGCTCGTCGAGCTCGTCTCGAACATGCCCCCCATCCATCTCCCGCCCTTCTCGCCGCCGAGAAAGAAACTGTGCGTCCCCCAACACCCCGGCGGCTTCCCACTCGAAGCGCAGTTTCAGGGCCCGGCTTTCCACGGAAGCCCTTTCGGGCCAGTCAGCAGCCCTTTGTGCTGCTTCCCGGACAGCGCTCCTGCAGGCATACAGGGAGCCAGGCATGCTCATCTTGGTCTATCAATTTCAGACCTCCACCTCAGCAAGCTGCAGTCGAGCCTGTTCGCCGCCGCCCCGCCCGCGAGAATCTCTACGGGTCTCATCGTCAGCAGTTCCCCGATACATGAAAACATTTCGTGCTTACTAACCATCGGCTCCCCTTCTCAACCAACAAAGAAGTCGGAAAATGGGAAAACACCCCAACTAGTGCTTTTCGGACAGACCATACTCACCGAACAACAGATTTCTCTGAGCAATTCTGCGGACACGGCTTCCCCGGGAATTACCAAAAACAGCTCGTCAGACGGGAATCCTGAGAAGATGGCGAATGTCTCGGATGGTTCCGGATCGGCCGTTAATCAGAACGGTCACGCAGAGAATTCGTCGTGTGAAGAACTCGTCGCCGGGCACTGCAAGGTGTTCATGGACTCGGAGGATGTGGGCCGCACCCTCGATCTCTCCGTGTTGGGATCGTACGAAGAGTTGTACAGACGGCTAGGCGACATGTTCGGAATCGACAGAGCTGAATTGACGAGCCACGTGCGCTACCGCGACGCGGCGGGCGCAGTTAAACACACCGGAGATGAGCCTTTCAGGTAATCTTTATAATCTAAGGTCTCTAGTAAGTTGGAACCATGTTGTTGTTATCTCTTCAATTAAGCGGCATTTTCGATTCGCAATCACGCTAACGGTACTATTCTGTAATTGTGTAGCGAGTTCATGAGATCGGCGCGGAGGCTGACGATAGTAACAGATGCCGGAAGCGATAACTTAGGGAGGTAGGAACAAGCAAATCTTTTGTCAACTGTACAGTTGAGTTTGAGCAAATGCCTCTTTTGCTGAACACCCAACTTCAGGAAGCTCTCCTTTTTGAACTATGAAGCAAAAGCTCCCAAGAAGCACTTCTCTTTTAAGCTTTTGTAGCATCTTCTCTTCTCCATTGAATTTGACTCATGTGAGAGCACCAAGTCCAGGTGGTTTTTTGCTTTCCATGAGTGCATTTTACCCAACTGTGAAAAGCTTAACAAGGTAAAAGAATTTGGCTCCTTGAGAAGCTTCTTTAAAAGCATATATATATAGTGCCCACTGTAATAAAGGATGCTTGTGTAGACATCAATGCTTTTGTGGTAGTACCAACTGAAATATTCAGGACTAATTCTGCAGTTGATGATGCATTGGTCGTTTCGACCGACGATTCTGTGCCGTAGCGTAGGTCTCATTATAAAGAGCTATTAGAGATGATCAATCAAAGGCTGCTGATGTGTTGATAATTACTCATAGTACGTACTCGTAGGTTATAAGTATACGCATGTATTTCGAAACACCGCCAGTACTGGTAGGCTACAAGTATACGCATGTATTTCGTACCTGTAGGTTATAAGTATACGCATGTATTTCGAAACACCGCCAGCGCATCACCGGCATTGTGAGGGGCTTATTGTCTTATTTGTTGCCCTCTTTTTCATTTCACCTTAGAAGTCATAGATGGGTGTCTTTTTTTTTATTTTCTTTTCTTTCTTTGTACTTGCAAGAATAATGAGAATGATGATGACTGGTATGAAAATGGGAATTCAAAAGGAATGATTATGCTGTCTGGATGATTGCTGATTGGCTGCTTTGGACTGCAGTGCTGGCTGCCCTCTTAAAAGCTCCCTAGTACTTGGTACTGGGGAGCTCTTTTTTTTTTTCTCTTTTTTTTTTAAAAATTTTTTTTTCTTTGTTTTGTGAACTAATTGGAGGGGGGATCTAATGGGATTTGAACTCTTTTTTTTTTTAAGTGTTATTACCAGTTCATCTTCTAGTTCTTAAAAAAGAAGGTGACTGAAAATTATCTGTCAATGTTAACAAAATCTAATGCGACAAAATTTATTAGAAGTTGCTTTATTCAAACACACTTTTACATCCCGTTTGGCTTTAGGATATTCCCCTTTTATATCCAAACAAAAATTATAGTTTTATATAAATATTCATGCATCGTGTGGGTTAGTCACGAGTATAATTACAAATTCATTACAAAAACACTTTAAATTTACTGTATATTTTTTACTAATTTATTTTTTCACACTATATGGTTCGGTATCTGAAACTTTTGGTACTTACTCTTCTAAGAACAAAAATTTGATGGCAACGATCTTCAACGTAAGAGCGTTTCATCCGTCGTCTTTCACGGGAATAATTTGAATCTTAAAATTTGTCTCATATTGAAAACTACTATATATCCACTCTAAATTCATTTTTGTCCTTTTACTGCTACATGTACACATAAACCTTTGACACATGAATGTACCAATCACTCCTCATGTTCTGGTTGATGTGCTCTTTTCCCTAATTAAAGCCTAATATTCTCTCTCTCTCTCTCTCTCATATTGCTATTTTTAGGTACAAATGTATAGAACTTACACTATCGGACTATTTTGAAATCATATCGATACGACCAATAAAAAAGAGAATATAATCGATCGTCTCTAGAGCAAGTAGCAAAAGGCTCGGTGGTTGATATTCGAGGTCCCAAGTTTGAATCTTAATTGATTCATATTTTCAACTAAGTTTATTTTTAAATGAAATAAACGAAACATGTGACGTGCCACCTATCTCTCTCTCTCTCTCTCTCTCAAAAAAAAAAAAAAAAAAAAAAAGATCAAATAATTTTTCATTATTTTTTTTTAAAATGTGCAAACAACATTGCTCTATTGTGATTGAGCATTGCATTGACTGAGTCAAGTAGACACCTGCTAAATCTGTGCTCCCATTGGCTTCGAGTCAAAAACCTCAAATTCCACATTAAATTGTTAGGTGAATCCACACTAGAATAATAATGTTGGTAACATGACTTGTCAATGTGGTCCATTCCATGTCTTAGCCTAACATGCCTTTTGTTTATTCATCATTAGTCAATTATAGGTTGAGACTAATCAATGTATAATCTTTTATAATCTTCATTTCTATGGTACAAACACTTATGTTACTAATCGCCCATAGTTTGTTAAATGGTGCGAAAAAAAGGGGGCTGTGTACTAGAACCACCAACTGTTAGGTATCGTTTGATTCGGATATAAGTAAGAATTAGCTATTACAGGAATAGATACAAGTATGAGGATAAAAAAAAATTAGCGTTTGGATGAAAATTGAATTGTTTCCGAGGATAAGAAAAATATTATATAATTTTATATAAAAAATGGAGGTGTTGGTGGGATAACTGAGAATTACTATTCTCGGGTAAAAAATTAGCGTTTGGGTATAAAAGGAAGATAAGGGTCTATTCCTATTCCTATCTTCTAACCAAATCATGCCTAAGCCTCCGTTTGGTTGGGGGTTAAGGGACGGAATAACCCCTTAACCCTCATTTTATTTCCAAACACTCTAAAAAATAAGTGGGGTCAGCTAACCCCACCTCAAATGGGTTATCCCGGCTTAGCTAACACCACCTAATCCAACCAAATTCCAACCAAACACTATTTTTTATTCATAATAACACACTATCCTTCTTATCCCACATACTCCAACCAAACAGTATTTTTTACTATTCTGGACTAACTCCAACCTCAAACTAAACACAAAAATACTCTAATCCCACCTTAATTCTGAACTTAACACTATTTTTGGAATAACTAGTTTTTTCTTAACTCCGAACCAAACGGTAGCTTATGGTAGCAGATTGATATTCCTGAGCCTCTGACGTTGAGCTCAGAATCTTACAATAAAGTAGACTGGAAACAAAAAGGAAAGAAAATATATATCTCTACTGTTTAGGTGACCGACAGCCGAGTTAGATTAGGACAGAAGTTGCTTTGTATGGTTGCCTCTTTTTTTTTTTTTTTTTTTTTTTTATATAGGAGGACGAAGCTGTTTGATAAATAAAAAGTCCAAATTCTTATATTGCGACAAAAATATAAAACTTATTTGTCATGCTCAAACAATGGAAATATATAAAAAAAATGTATATAACTTATCTGAACTATGAATCGTTTTGAAATGCTATCCAATCTTTCAAAATTTTGATTTTATCACTCAACCTTTCAATTTGTTTGATTTGAATTGGTCAACAACATTTTGAATTCAAAAGTTGAATTCATCGACCAATCGTCCTTAGCGTAAGTAGCAAAGGACTTGATGGTTGGTATCCGAGACCCGAGTTCGAATCCTAGTTGATTCATATTTCCAGCTAAGCTTATTTCTAAATAAAAAAAAAGAAACGGATAGCGTGCTACCTATTTCTCAAAAAAAAAAAAAAGTTGAATTCATCGTTCATCTTTACATATTTAGGTAATATACCTAATGCAATTCTCGCAACTACTAATTTTATTAATGTAACTTATTAGCGTAAAATTTAAAGTCAAAATATCGTTGACTGACTCAAACCAAACAAATTGAAAGATGGGTTAGTGAAATTAAAATTTTGAAAGATTGAATAGCCAATTCAAAACGATATTTAGCTCAGATAATTTTTTTGTATGTTTTTACCAATTAAAAGCTCAAATTGATAACTTATGGTTCTAGCCAAGCTAAAAAACTATTTTGTAAAAGTAACTAAAATATAATACATTATTTTTTTTGCTTTCCATTTCTTAGGATGCAATATTAACCAACTTAATTGTTACGGAGGGACTTGGATGAACTTAAATCAACCACCATGTCGTTCAACATATTTTTAAAATTTTTAATTCACCGCTCTGTAATTTAAAAATATTTTCTTTACCACCATATGGTTTAATCTTTATTTTAGCATAAGAATTTTCCAATAAATAGAATACTAAAATGGCATATTTAACAGCTCACACGATTGTCGGCTTAAATGAATCAGTATTTTGTCCTGTGACGTAAAGTTAGGTTGAACTGAGTCACATTTGAAATGACATGAGGCTGAGTTTGATCGAATTATGTTCAAAATAGCGTAAAGCTGGTTAGGCCGAGCCATAGTCAAGACCCATGGGCACTTTGTCTATACAATTTTAATGAATTGGTTGCATATTTCTAACAAGTTGAGCTTTTGGGATTGATGGTTCGCATCAACGATCCGACAAGTTGTATAAGAGTTATTGGTAACGAGTTCGATTCACACATATTGCGAATTTGTGTAGGATGCTTGGAAGGAGATTGTTAGCGAAAATAAATCAATATTCTACTCTCTGGCAAGAGGTCAGGTTGGACTGAGCCACATTCGAAATGGCGTAACGCTAGTTGGGCCGAGTCACAATCGAGATCCGTGAACTCAAAATGACGTGAGGCTACTAGACTAGTTGGACCAAATTACAATCGAGATCTGTGGGTACTGTATCTGTACACTTTAAATGAATTACTAGCACATTTTTAACTGCTCGAATTTTGGAATTAATAATTAGCGCCAAAGATTTGATAAAGATGACTAAAACACTATTCTTTAAGCTAGTAAAGTACAACATTTTGTCACACCATGATTTGTGAAATATATTACTACACTACCCTATGTTAATATGTAAATTATAGTGTATATTTACCACACTCAACCACGTATGCTTATCATGATAAAAAGAAAAAATAAAAAAAAACCACTAATAGTAATTTAAATATTTTTAAACCACGCGATGTCTATTGAATACAAACATTAAAATTATTTTTATGTGACAAATTAAATCTTTTATAGATAAGCAGATATTTTATATAATATTAATATAGCATCCATGGAATATTCTAAATTCAACAAAAATAAGAAAAACCATTCTAAAACAATTAAAAAGGATAATTAAGGGGGAAAAAAAAGGTAAAACTTTAAAAACCTCCTATATAATTTCACACTTTTTCACTTTAGTACTCTATAATTTAAAGTATATCAAGTTAGTACCCTGTGGTTAATTCGCACTTACTCACTTTAGTACCGTATGATTTAAAATGTATCAAGTTAATTCTCTGTGGTTTCATTTTGTATTAAATTAGTACTGTGGTTTTATTATTTTCTTTTTATTATCCATTTCGAGGTATTTTTTTATTAAATCATTACAAAGTTAAAATTAAAGGATACTAAAATGAATATTCGATAAACTTAGGTAGGGTATACGAAATTTTTTGTATATAATTTAATAAAATATTAAACCACATAAGTACTAAAGTGAGAAAGTGTGATACCATAAAATAGTAACTTGATACACTTTAAATCATGGTAGTAAAGTGAGAAAATACGAAACCATCGTAGTATTTAAAGTTTTCCCCATAAAAAAAAAATATATATATATATATATATATATATATATATATATATATATATATATATATATATATATATATATAATTGACCTTGGGATTGTTAAACAAGTTGTCACGTGTACGGAGTACAAATTAATTCAATTATTATCATTATTATTGTTTGCTTTTTTCTTCTTTTTTTTTTTTTACTTTTTTGTCCTTGAGTAAAACGATTCAATGAACCGGATCCGTCCGGTCCGGTCCGGTCCGGTCCGGTCGGGCAAAAAAAAAAAGTCAAAACAGTAGGATCCGTGGCACATTGCCACACGTGGGGGGAGGGGGGGTGGGGCCCACGTGGCATTGAATCGTCGCACGTGCGGGAGATCCACCGAGCCTCTGCGAATGTTGCGCCGCTTGGTTGGACACGCCTGTCCCCGTTGACCGACTTCACCAATTTCTTGACTTTTTTTTTCCTTACTATTTTTTAAAAAAATATTAAATTATGTAAAAAAAAAATATACATAACTCATCTGAGCGATGCACCCGTTAGAATCAAATATATAATTTTTTAAATTTTAATTTGACCATCAAATTTTTTTAATTAGACTCAGTTAATTACACTTTGACTTTAAAATCTAATACTAGCTAATACTTATCTTTATAAATTTATGATTATAAGAACTGCACGGAGTATATTATAAACGGCGCATTCAAAAGCTTGGATAGTCGACTCAAAATAATTCATAATTCAAATAATTTTTTGTACGTTTTCGCCTTTTAACTACTTGGAGAAATCATGGAGAAAAAAATTGTTAGAACTAAAACCGAGAAGATCTAGTTCGTCGGATGCGAAAATACCCTAAAGAGATCCGAGAAAGAGAGAAGAAAATAAAGCACACAATATTTACGTGGTTCGGCCATCGGCCTACGTCCACGGGCGAAGACGGAGCGGAAATCTTCTTTGGAGTCAAAGTGGTGTGTACAAAATATGCCTCTCTCACAAAACCCTAACCCCAAAAAATACACCCATATTCCTTCTCTCATCTTCCGCACTAAATCAATAGCAGAAAGGGTATATTTATAATAGTGGCTAAATCCTAATACGATTAGGAATACAAACCCACTAAGATTAGAAATATCTCAATAAATTAGGCATAATCTAAACTTAACTTAATGGGATAATCAAAACAGAATAGGGATAGAAAATCTTGCGGTACAAGAATTCGAGACATATCTAACAATCTCCACCTTGGCTTGAATTCTCTGTCTTCTCCACCAAAATCCCAAAAGCTCCTGAAGTGCTACTGCACATGCGAACAAGTTTGCAGGATACTTAACCTTGATCGCCGAAAAACCTAATGAGCAAATCCGCGGGATTCTCTGAAGTACCAATCTTCTCATCTCCAACTACGCCTTTTTTGCAACCTCTGTTGCATCAGAACGACAACTTGTTGTAGAGCGAAACTGTTGGAGCGATCAAACTTCTCGATCTCAAATTCGTCGACGTCTTAAACACCCAAACGAACCCTCCGGCTCTGATACCAGTTTGTTAGAACTAAAACCGAGAAGATCTAGTTCGTCGGATGCGAAAATACCCTAAAGAGATCCGAGAAAGAGAGAAGAAAATAAAGCACACAATATTTACGTGGTTCGGCCATCGGCCTACGTCCACGGGCGAAGCCGGGGCGTAAATCTTCATTAGAATCAAAGTGGTGTACAAAATATGCCTCTCTCACAAAACCCTAACCCCAAAAAATACACCCATATTCCTTCTCTCATCTTCCGCACTAAATCAATAGCAGAAAGGGTATATTTATAATAGTGGCTAAATCCTAATACGATTAGGAATACAAACCCACTAAGATTAGGAATATCTCAATAAAATTAGGCATAATCTAAACTTAACTTAATGGGATAATCAAAACAGAATAGGGATAGAAAACCTTGCGGTACTAGAATTCGAGACATATCTAACAATCTCCACCTTGGCTTGAATGCTCTCTCTCCTCCACCAATAACCCACAAGCTCCGGAAGTGCTACTGCACATGCGAACAAGTTTGCAGGATACTTAACCTTGATCGCCGAAAAACTTAATGAGCAAATCCGCAGGATTTTCTGAAGTGGCAATCTTCTCATTCTCCAACTACGCCTTTTTGCAATCTCTGTTGCATCAGAACGACAACTCGTCGTAGAGCGAAACTGTTGGACCGATCAAACTTCTCGATCTCAAATTCGTCGACGTCTTAAACACCCAAACGAACACCCCGGCTCTGATACCAGTTTGTTAGAACTAAAACCGAGAAGATCTAATTCGTCGGATGCGAAAATACCAAAAGAGAATCGAGAAAGAGAGAAGAAAATAAAGCACACAATATTTAACGTGGTTCGGCCATCGGCCTACGGCCACGGGCGAAGACGGAGCGGAAATCTTCATTAGAATCAAAGTGGTGTACAAAATATGCCTCTCTCACAAAACCCTAATCCCAAAAATACACCCATATTTCCTCTCTCATCTTCCGCACTAAATCAATAGCAGAAAGGGTATATTTATAATAGTGGCTAAATCCTAATACGATTAGGAATACAAACCCACTAAGATTAGGAATATCTCAATAAAATTAGGCATAATCTAAACTTAACTTAATGGGATAATCAAAACAGAATAGGGATAGAAAATCTTGCGGTACAAGAATTCGAGACATATCTAACAAAAATAATGAGAAATATTTGAAAAGCAATAAATTAAAACCTTATTTGACAACATTTTCATTTTTAAATTTTTAAACACTAATTATATACAATTATATACATATATAATTCTTTTTAAATCGACATAATTGTTATTATTATTTAGCTTGCAATGTTGTATACCAAATTTTTAGCAAATTTTTAAACACTTTGATGTGTCGGCACTGTAGTATCTGAAGAATTTTGATTGTGTTATATACGTAATTTAAACGGCCAATGTCTACATCCAATCGTTCCAATATATATATATATATATATATATATATATATATATATATATATATATATATATATATATATATATATATATATATATATATATATATAAAGAGTCTAAATTTATTAAATCTGATTAAATTTAACCAGCTCCATTTTAATAATTAATAACACCACCCTAAATTTATAGGAGAAGGGAACAACACCTTAAATTTAGGCGAGAAATAGGCCCACTTGTTTCTTTTTTTAAAGGCATAGGTATTATTAGAGACACAAACATTAATTAAAACTCTTTTTTAATTGTACTTATTATTTAATTAATAATCTTTTGTTTTAACTGGAGTGTGTGTTTATGTGTGGATATATTAAAAATAAAAAATGGCTCCTTAATTTCAGTGCCCAAAAATAAAAGAATATGTCACAAACACACAACAAATCCGTGTCCCATAAATTTGTATATATATATATATATATATGTAGATCCGAGGTGGGGTTTAAATAATAATAATAATAATAAATAGTGGGTAAATATGTATGAAGACCCTTCAATTGTGGGGGAATTTTGAAATAGTCACCTCTACTATTTTTAATTTTATTTTTGAATTGAGTTTATCTATTAGTTAAGTTAAAATGTTTATTAAATTTAGTAGCTATATTTAATTGTTGTTAACTGTTAATATTTTTTAGTTTTATTTATTAAACAGTAGTTGAAATTATTAATTAAACTTGATGATATTATCGCTGATGAAATTAATAAAATATTTAAGTCAGTCCACTAAAACTACTCAGCTCAAGAACATTGATACAAGGAGTGAATTTAAAAAAAAAAAAAGAAAAAAAAAAACTAAAGTTTCGAATTGAGGCTCCTTAGCTTTTAATTTCTAAAATTAAATAATATTAGTCAAATAAGTTGGAGTTTTTATGAACTTCATCAATAATTTTATTTAATTGAATAGTTTAAATCATTATTTAGTTTATAAAATATACAGACACAGTGCCCATGGGTCTTGATTATGACTCGGTCTAGCCAGCCTCATACCACTACAAATATGACTCGGTCGAATCCAGCATCACGTTATTTCGAGCGTTACTCGACACAACCCAGCCTCCTGCCACGAAACAGAATGCCGACCCCTTTAAACTAACAATCATTCCCCACCAGCATCTGTACAAATTCGCAGCATACAGAAATCGAACCCATGATCTTTGTCTCTACTACCTCTTGTCGGATCGTTAACGCTAACCATTAATTCCTAGAACTCGAGAATGGTTAGCACCAACGATCCAACAGTCCCTAGCTGGAAATAACTTAATCCCTCTCAATTTTCGGTGAAACAAAATAAACACACACTATGCAGGTTATTTTTTGTAGGGAACTCCTTTTGTTCTCACAGTATTTGTTCTCCGTAGCGAAATCGAGCATGCATGTTCAGAGCATTTAAAGTTTTATCACAAGTGATGGCACATTTAATTCAATAAAATCAAAATACCGAAGAAGCTGCATCCACAAATGTTCTTCGCAGTGAGTTAACTGATGAAGCTCTTGGAACATTAAATAGAAAAATAAATTAATTGATTGTACAAGGCTCATTGCAGCTTACAAATAAGTAAAAACTAACAAGCAGCCTAAAAATGGACGGGGAGGGCGGCCAAGAACGCTAACGCGTGCGGAGAAGTGGATTTACCAAAGGGGGAACACCACGGCGGGAGCTTCTCGAGAACCCTCGCAGTTATCGGCGTTACTCTGTTCACATCGGTTCTTAGCTTTAGTAAGAGAGGAGGGTCTTCTCCTTCTTTATCTTTCTCTTGCAATCGATGTGTAGCGTCGCCGAACCAGAAAAGGTTTAGCAGAAACTTTGTCGGCGAGTCCTTGCCGCCTGAAAACTGGATGATGTGCCATCCATCGACCATGCTCTTTTCGCCTACTGGAATCAACTCCTTCGAGTCGACTGGTATGTAAAGAACACATAAAAACAAAGGATTAGTTGGAAAATGGGCATCAAATTATGCCACAAGTTATAGTTCATTACATCCAAGCAGGATTAAGTTAGTAAGTTTCATGCAATGTTAGATGAATCCATGTCCACTTTTACCGTGAATTGAGAAGTCACGAATTTCTTCTTTATTGATAGCAAGAACCCATCGTGTGGACGATTTTGTATCGATCAAAACTCTTGTTTCTCTAACATCTGTAATTGAATCTCTTTCAACTTGGAGCACTGGAACTTCTGATTTGCTCCATCCAACTTCGCTATCTTTGGAACTCCAACAGCCATATTTGACAGTAAAAGTAACAAAATCCAGAGTGTTGTTCCGCCCACAAGAAAATTCCTCGTCTTTGAGATTCTCCAGTTCTGTCGTCAGTTTACCAGGAGTATTGGAAAATAAAGAAA
This sequence comes from Aechmea fasciata, assembly GCA_025177825.1. Taxonomy (NCBI): domain Eukaryota; kingdom Viridiplantae; phylum Streptophyta; class Magnoliopsida; order Poales; family Bromeliaceae; genus Aechmea; species Aechmea fasciata. The sequence goes on along the minus strand of CM045926.1, from coordinate 11,234,692 downwards.
TGTAAGATGATGGCTCTTGATTCTCGTTGTATTTTCCCGTTGTATCGACAACATGCACAACCTGGAGGAATAAGTAAACACATGCAGCAGGGAATCAGCAAAATGTTATAGTAGAACCACGCATAATGATTCGTTCACCATCATTCACAATTAAATCAAATTGGTTGTATCGATCCATATATATGTATGTGGATCTGCACATATTGTTTATCAATATTAAATTGCATAATTTTATATAACAAGTATCTATGCAAGTATGAATTCACGAGATCATTTTACAATCACTTCTTAGTTCTACTCCATAACAGCTAAATGAAATGTTCTCACTACAATAAACAACCAATGAGAAAATTTTCAACACTGTTTAGGCTTACTGTGAAAGAATCCAGCAACAAACACGAACAAGTGATTGAAAAAAGAGATAAAGAAAAAAAAAAAGCTCACATTTACAGCTCGAGCAATGTCCTCCGTAAATGCTGGGACGATGCCGGTTGATACGGCTGCTAATGACAGTGCAAGCAACGCACATGTTAAAATAACAAGTGGTCCCTTTGCGCCTACAAGAAATCAGGAAATTCTCTCAAAAACTGTCCAAAACTACGTTTAAGAATCAGTCACGCACCTGCTCTATAAAAATACAGTTAACAACAAAAGTTAAAGCATGTATCTGATACACAAGTAACTCTTGCATATTCAGCAAAAATCTATCAACTTGAATGCAGTAACAAACAGAAAAGTTTGACCAGTAAGAGTTGATTGTCTTTAATTTATTATCAACAAATAGTTTCCCAAAAGATAAGCAGAATAGCAGAAAAGTAACTCCGAAATTAAACATTATGTTCTTGTGAAACATGAAAGAATAGCCCAAAGTTAGGTGGTCATTTTAAATCACTGATGGTGAACTAAGCTCACATATACAAAGACTGAAAGACTACTGCAGATAAATTGAAAATATTGCAACTGGCTCTCTCTCTCTCTCTCTCTCTCTCTCTCGATCTCTCTCGATCTCTCTCGATCTCTCTCTCTCTCTCTCTCTCTATATATATATATATATAAAATTAGGCTACTATACTAATAATAGTACCAAGCGCTTGGTACTATTAGATTTTCAGCCCTTCAATGAAGGGATGTGCAGTTAGAATGATAGTGATCCCCGGTTAAAATGAGAGTGGTCCCGTAAGGTTGAGTGGGTGGTTGGTTGATAGTATGATCTAACGGATGGAAATTGTCAAAGGGATAAATCTAACAGTGAAAAACTCGATAGCACCAAACACTTGGTACTATCGATAGTATAGTAGCCAGACTATATATATATATATAATTTCGTAGATCACATGTATAGAGCAGTTAGAGGATAAATAAATGAAAAACACATGTTAAATGCATCTGTATGCCGAAAAGAGGGGGAATATTTCACAACTCCCAGTTGTTAGGTATTAGTCCAAGTAACACTGGTAAATCAAATAGGAAAAAGGAGAATTAATGGCATGGTAAGCAAATTTGCTGATGTATTTCCATACCTGAAAGATGGATATAGGATAGAATATAAACAAACATAAGACAAACAACCAAAGCTACGAACACACCAAGTCCCACACTCCCGAACCAATCAGGTACGTTACCAGGATTCCTGCATGCCAATGTTAAATGAGGCCATACATACCATCAGCTGAATTGAGTAAACAAAAGGCATTTCAACATCTACAGAACAGAATCATCTATTAACATATGCACCCCTGTATAATCTGAGATTTGATATAGTCCTAGAAAGTCCAATATCTTACAAATATACCCTTTAATAGTTGGGGAAGTTGTACAATTCATGGGGAGTAGGTTTTGCATTACAAAATAAGGATATGTTAGTAAATCCAGAGCTATATACCACAGAGATAAGTTTTGAAGGGCCTATATGAAAATCCAGATTTTGGAGGGATACATTTGTCAATAGATAATCTACATGTAGCACGCATGTAAATATGTCACACAAAGAATATAACTCCATTTTGATCATCAGCTTCTGAATGTGCAAAATGAAAAGAACAACCTAAAAAGAGAATTTTTCTAATCTACCAACTGCAGTAGAGTATAAAGAAGATTTCGAGCTTAATGATATAGAGAGGCTACCTATCTAGACGAACAATACTCCCGACTATTATTCCTACCAAGCGTACAACAATGCCAGCAGAGGACATTACAGGAACAGCCATACCCAGAATCACTGTAGCAACTTTAAGCTTCTTAGGTGTCCGTACCGGCGATAGCGTTGCTTCCATGAGACCATCTATACAGAAAAGAGGATTAAGATTCATCAAATGTAAATATCCAAATTTTGCATATATACACACCCTCAAAATACAAAAATTGTGGCCAAGTACAACCCTTTGAATTGCACGTGCGCCTATGCCCTTAAAAGTATATTCCATATCTTCCAGTGAAAGAATAATGTAAACAAACATTGACCTATTTAAAGTTAAACCTTGGGTAAGTATAACTAATACCCTAAAATGACAAAACGCCCTCAGAAATTTGTTACATTTTATCTTTGTACACCAATATCCCTGAAGGAAACTTGTATAGGAAAATAACTATAATGGTCAGTCTGCAAGTTTATGTTTGTATGCTATCTTATGTGACTGAATGTCGAAAGGCAGGCATATAAGCAAATATTAGATATTTTAAAGATCGAAGGTGCAATTTTTCATTTTGTAGGTGCATGCGAATAATTTCATACTGTAAGGGGTGTATAGCCAAAATAAACCAATTATGTTTGCTGAGCTTACAAGCAAAAGCAGGCGAAACTAGCCAAATGAGTGCTATATAGGTAGATCCAATCTTAAAGAAGTTGCCAATAGCTAGGAGGACCAGCCATTGAACAAAACCAGCTTTAAAAAGCCACCTTTCAGCTTCTAACTCAATGAGATTTTCCTCAGTTTCGGAAGATAGCCTAGGCGTCCTTTTGGAGAACATCTGTCGAAGGTATTTCTTTAGAAGACGAAAACCAAGATGTTGACCCACTAATGCCCCAAGTAAAGCCGGTGCGCCAAATAATCCAACAACTAGTAATGGATTTCCAATATATGGAGTAGGGAAGGAACATATAAGGGGTAACACAAAGGCTACTAGAACAGAGAAGCTCATGGAAGATATCCACATCAGCATAATGCTCAAACATGATAACCCAAAAGATACGGCAGCAGGATAACCACCCATTAGCAGTGATGTAGTCCATAATAGTAATCCCTGAAATATCACAGAGTTGTGAAGCATGGTTGCAAGCCGCTGAGAATATACAACCATGTACATGCCCTGCAATATTAGCAAATAATAATTAGAGACAGAAATGTTATTTCAGGCACTGATCCATTGCCTGAAAGTTCAGGTTATCTTATGTAGGATGTGAAGTCATGTTCCAACGATTATGCAACAGAGAATAAAAAAAATAAAAACAAATGCAAAGAAAAAACTGGGAGCTAAACTACATATGCTAGAGCTTAAAAACATGGGTGCCAACAGATAATATGGAGAAATAACTTATGCAACATTACAATAAGGTATATGGAAATATTGCGACTTCGGTAACCAAAAAGTTTTATGCAGCATAATATAGGGATAGCCTAGCCGTTTTGTGGGTCATTAATTTTAAGTCCACACAGATGGTTCGGAAAAAAAAATATAGTGATATAACCTTTATTTTCTCTTATTTAAGTTTTAGCAATTGCATAATATCGGTGCCAGTTGCAAAATTTAATTGAATGATTGGATTTTTCTGCTGCTTCAACTTATAAGTCTTACTTTAGTACAATCAGGTATAAGTCTTCATATTTATGGAATATATTTTGTATCCTGATTTTTTTTTTTGTTTGGTGTGTTCTATATAAGGCTACTGGTTCCAACATGAGACTCAATTAATATAATAACACAGAGAAGAGAAGTCAGCATCCAAATCTTTAGAAAGGGCATACAAATACAGAGTCTGAAATAACATCCATGTAAAACAATAGATGCGAAACCAATTGAAGAACAATATATAAAATACCAGAACATCAAAATAGATAGCCTGATTGTGATCAGTTCCTTCTTTCTCCAGTTCCATATCCTTTTGAAGCTTTGAAGACATAGCAGTATGAAGCAGAAAAGCAAGCATATTATCCCCAAGATGTTGAAGCGATCCAGGTTTCAAAAACTTTAACTTGTCATTCTGCAAGAAGTTTCATTTTCAAAACTAGTTACTTAACATGTAACTCTAAAAAGAAATTTAGCAAGAAAGAATCGATTATTTGGGTAGGATAAGGAATCCTTTACAAATAATTGTCATTTATTGCATCAAATGGATGATTTTGATCGTTGGCAAATGGCTCTCATATGTTCCCTTGGCTTTCATGAACATTTACTAGTTTACGTGCTGTTAATATAGAAGAACATTTCAGACCGTTTTTGATATGCCGAAATCGGGTTTGAGATCAAATCTAAGCAAACAACACCAGTTATCTGTGTCTCTAAGCTCCAACGTATACGATGGTGAGCAATTGGCATTCTCGTTAGTTCACTGGCATTCTCGTTAGTTCACTAGAAGTCCTAAGACCTACTGGAGTGATAACATAAGAATCCAGCTATTGACAGGCAGTTCCATTGTGTAAAAGGGAAAAACACAAGAAAATTTATCAAGTAGCAAGGATTTGAAGATAATCTCAGCCGGGAAATATAATAAAGACCAACCTTAACAACCATAATGAACTGATTTTTGAAATCTATTCATTTTGTTACACTTCGAACATCAGTCTTTAGAAACACATGAATATTTTCATAAATCATGTCTTGTAGCAGGACTATATTCCATTTTGAAAAATATTTACCATATTATCAAGGTTAAATTGTAAAACCCCTCCTGAAAACTTCGCCAGTTTCAATTTGCCCCCTCAATAATCAACCTAGAGATAACTGTCTATGGAGTTTTTCGACATCTTAGCCTGTCAGTAGTACCAGTGCTATTCCAGTTCTAAAATACTCAAAACCATTTCTGAACAAAAGTTACATTACATAAGAACAAGTGATTTTATATAAATGCCAACACTAACCTTTGTATGGTAAACAGCAGTGGAATCCATATAAGCAAAATCAAGCCCAGGGAGGCCAGCAACTTCTTGATATATTTGGAAATCTGTGGCAGATTTTATTGCTCCGGAAAGAAATAGATCCTGCACAAAAATAGTTATTAATTTGACAAACTTAGAAATCAAGCAATAGATAGATCTTTAGAAATCCATTTTAAGCGGTACTGATTCATTTGTACAATGAAATCGGGTTTTAATTTCAAGAGAAAATCGGTTAAACTACGGAGTAATTATACATATATCAAATAGGTCCTTATACTGAATCAATAGATTACATCTTTTTAGGTTCAATTATTTTTGCACCAACAATAAAATAATTCACCAACTTGAATACATTTCATCCAAGTTTCAATATGTTTTTACTAATATGGATGGCATGTAAGGAGTGGAATTGCAGGAGACCATTGAAGCAATTTACAAACATGAGATGGCATATGAATCGTGTCTAAATAAAGAAAAGATCATGAAGAAATCTATCCAAAATACGTCACTAAAACATAGTGTTAACCTGTGCAAAGATCTGGGCAGAAGGATACTTTGATACTGCAGCAAAATTCTCAAGGGCCCATGGGGAAGAACCACCCTGTTTACAAAAATTTTAATCGAGTAAACATCCTGACAGAAATCAAACTAAATAACAGTTGCAGTAAAACAGATATGTTCAGAGTATAAGAGAACAAATAGGACGATATGGGACTTGCGATCTTGCATGTTATATAGTACAAGTTTAAAGAAGGGTGGGGGTAAGAACGGAAAGAAGTTAACTACTGAACCTGAAATATGCTGGATTTCCCTCCAATTCCCATAGCCTCCAAATCGATTGCAAAACGAATTGTATCTCTCCAAGGATGCTGCAACAATGTACATGAATCATGTAATGTATATAGGAGGTAATGCTGTACAGACTAGATTTATACGGTCACAATCATCAACAAAATGTTTTAATGGATCTTTTAGCAGTATTAGTGTTTGAAGCAATGGATTAGGGACAATTGCAGTATTTCATGAAAGGGGAAAGAGAGAATGCCGAGATTTACTAAGAAAGCAGCTAAACAATAAATTAACAGTGATGAGATTTAAAAAAAGTTAAAAATGAACTCATGAAAAGTCCAACAAATAAATAACCATTTCCTACAATGAATTAGCTTCTTGAGGTAATCCTTGCATCTTTTTTTGAAGAAAAAAGAATGCTTCCTTAATCAAGTCGGAAGAGTTCCACATCAACAAAGTGACATTTGTGATTTGAGGATCAAGTTAGAGTCCTTAAATAGACTTATTGATAAATTGATTAGTTTAGAAAACTATTAACCTGTGTTATAAAGCTGTGGGCACCATTAAGGCCCTCTTCCTCTCCAGTGTTGAAGAGAAAAATTACACCACTCTTGAATCCATGAGCCCACTGAGACACTCCACGGGCAAGCTCCAACATCACAGCCACACATGAACTGCAGTCTCCAGCACCTTCGCTGAGAGGGAGAAAGAAAAACAAATTAAGCACAACTAAACAAAGCATAGCTTAATTTATACTACTTGAATCACGCTAGCTGTATCATTCCACATAGAACTACTGATGGATGCACTGCAGGTGTGAAGTGCAAAAGATTAGAAAATGTGATGCAAAACTCTAGGTAGTTATTTAATTTCCAAAAATAAATGAGGTAGAAATGGAAGAGCTAAGATCACAAGTAACTGTAATTTTTGCTAATGAATGAGCTATTTAAACACACGGACATGCACTAGCTTTGATAAAACGAAAGTTCCAAAAACAAACAGAATATCTCATGAAGCACTACCTAGAGTATGGATCATCTAACTCAATACTTTTTTCACCTTTTACCACCATAGAGAGGCTCTCATTTTCCTTTCACTTACGTGGATGGCGGGTGTCCTAGCTTAATAACAAAAATGTATAGAACAGCACAAAGAGATTAGAAGCGTACGTAGAGAAAACTGTGTCAATATGAGAAGAGACCAGAATCATATTTTCCTCAGCTTGTGGAAGATACTTGGGGACAATTCTCAGGACTACATGCTTCAGATCAGAGTACGCTAGTGTTTTCCCCTTGAAAAGCCCACTGACAAGACGATTTGCACCAGTAGTTGCATGGAAGAGCTCCACTTGAACATCAACCTCCCAGTGAGCTGTCTTCTTGATCTTTTCTGATGCTGCAAACACATACTATGGTAGAAGAATGTTAAAAGAAAACATCCTCAAAAATAAATGGTGATTGCTCGATAAAAGGAAGTTGTTACTTTAAACAGAATATCATAGGCAAAAAGATAAAGATCTTTTTACATGCGCAACGAGTGCGTGAAAATGATGGCATTTTATTGAATGGTAGGATTAGAAATTGCTGCCTAAATCGTCCAAGCTATGAATAACCATGAAAAGCAGCACCTTTTACATACACACATATGATAAACCAGAACCAGAATATACATGAATGGAAAAAACATCTTCTCTCACGAAGCTAGCAGCATGAAGAAACTACAAACATGAACAACTAAAAGGCAGAGAACCTGTATTGCAATATCTAGAGCATCCGAACCGACTGGATGAGGGCCCAGGCTTGTCAAATACTTGACATGCTTCATCGCCGAAACTTCTGAGAAACCGCGTTTACCACTCTGCTCAGCATTGAGAGGGATCGGGAGACTCTCAAACTGAATATGATGAACCGCCCAAGAGCCGTTAAGGAGGATAACGAAGAGTGCCAGCCACAGGAAGGCCGACCTTCTAGGTTGCTTATCATGTTCATTAGAATTATACTTTCCATCATGCACTACAGATGACTCCGAGGTCGAAACCTCAGGTTTCTTAGACATCCTGTGGATACAAAACAAAGTATCACAACAATACTTTAGACACAGTAACAGGCATACAATATCAATCAAGATGTACATGGGGCTTGCAAATGTCGCTCTACAAGATCATGGTGTTTTAATATTTTATTGGTAAAAATGCACAAAACTTACCTGAACTATGGATCATTTTGAGTCGACTACCCGGCCTTTTAATTCGTTTGATTTGATTCATCCAATGATACTTTGACCACAAAATTTGAACGTGTCACATTCTTTTATAAGTTTAGTATACTTCATGCAATTTTTGCAATTATAAATTCAATAAGCTTAAATTTTACTCAAATCAAACAAATTGAAAGGTTGAGTAGTAAAATCAAAATTTTGAAGGTTTGGATAGCCGATTCAAAGTAGTCCAAACTTCAGACAAATTATGCATGTTTTTACCTATTTTATCTTCGGCGCCCCTTCACGTTTGTGCTCAAGACTTTTTAATAGGCGCAAAACATGAAATTAAATAAAGCCTCATGAGAAACAAACTCAAATCCACTTACTCTGCTCTCGTTCCGTATTTTAATATTTCGCATTCGACAGTATAAGTGATTCAGTTAAGTGTTCTCCTTCTGATAAAATTATAAAAAAACCTACAAAATTCAACTTTTTTCCCCTCAACATTTTTAATCACAAACTAACATCAAAAAATTCGGCATTCCTAAACACAACTCAGCAAAATTTAATTTGGAAGACCCAGTATTTCGCTAGGACGTCGAATAATGCAAAAAAAGTAAGATAAACTCCTTTAACCACATCAAAAAAGGAAACCAAAAAACAAAAAAGAAAAAAATCGCTACGTTCACAAAATTTCAACCCAAATAAAGAAATAAATAAACACTTTATTTTAAATTTTTTTTAAAAAAAAAAACAACAGGATTTGATGGTGAAGACCCGCAACAAGTATAATAAGGCGGAAAAAATTAAAAACACCAAAAAAATTGGGATGGAATTAAAGGGAAAAGTGCTTACTCTTGCTTCGGAGCTCGTACAGTACCAATTTTTAATGAAGTGGGGTGTGTTCGAATGCCCTAATTCTTAGTTCGAATTTGTGCGGGGATGGTCAAAAGTCAACAGATTCGAGCGGGCCGAATCGGAGCGTAGGTCCAAATCCGAATCCGAACCGAACTCATCTTTTGGGTTAATTTTTCCGAAACCGGTCCAACTCCGAACCCGAACAGTATATTAATGGTTACGTATACCCAAAATTTTGTTAGAATCCGAATCCGAACGAAGCCGAATGTGAATATAAAAAAAAAAGAAAAAAATTTGATTCGAATTAGGATATGAATTTTATCTTTTACCCAACTGATCCCGAACCTAAATGGATCTTATATTATTGTATAATATATTTACATTTTTAATATTATATTTGAATTTATATTTTAAATTCTAAATTTTAATATAATATATTTTGAAATATCGTAAAAATATATATAATTGTTTTGACGGAGTTTTAGGTTTGGACTTGGATTCGAAATTTTAAAAATCCGTCCCAAATCCGACTGGATCGATCCCATAAACACGTTGAAACTATAAATTAGAAACATTATTCTCTCGATTAAAGTTTCGTAAACAAACACTTGTTACATGTCATTTAACATAACCGGCGTCAGCTTGCCTACATTCACCCCTTCTTTCAAGCCATAGACGCCGGCGTCTGGGAATGCAAACGAGACAGATCCGGGGGCAAAAGCCCCGCCCGCCCGCCTCGCCCCGAATCCGCGACGGGTTAAAAATACATCCCATAACCCGTCCCGCCTCGTAACCCGCCTCCCGCCGGCTCCCCGAATCCGCCCCGCCAACTAATTTTTTTTATAAAATTATAATATTATTAATATTTTATAAAATATAAAATAATAATTTGTAATAATATTATATATATAATTTAATAATATCAATTATAAAAATAAAAAAATATCAATCACAATTCAAAATAAAATTAAAAAATTTCAAATACATTAGAAATCAGATTATTAACTTATTTGTATTTTGAATTTTTTGTAAATACATTACTTTTTAAAAATATTTTTAAAATAAAAATGGTTTCGGGACGGATTCTGGACGGATTCGGGGCGGGGCGGATTCGGAACGGGTCAAAATTTTTCCCATTTCCTGCTCCGAATTCGTCTCGGATCGTAAAATTTGCTCAGTTTTCCGCCCCGAATCCGTTTATTTCCTCCCATTTACTGCTCCCGTCGGGGCGGAACAGGGCGGGAGCTCCACCAACTCGGATCCGTTTGCATCCCTACCGGCGTCGGACCTCCCTTTCCGCCGTCTGAACAAAAAAACTCTGCTCCCAGCATGTCGTTTATCTCGATATTCGACGCCAAACTTGCTTCCGCCGTGTCGACGATGGCCTCGACGGTCAGAATGAAGCCCAAGGCGGAGAGCAAGCGAACGGCGTTGGCGATCCGGCATATGTGCTTCGGTGTCTCTAGCGGAGTAGAAGATCCTTCTGGGATTGCCACAGCTCAGGAAAAACAGCATATGTCAGCAGGACAACCTACCTTTCCATATTTCTGACTCCTTGCTTGCAGGTGCAAACTTCTGTCATGCTGAAAACCATAAACCTCAGCCTGAAAAGCAGGTAAATTTAATAGGGTTATTTACATACAGGTCCCTGTAAACATAGTCAATTACGAAAATATTTCTGTAAAAGCTAAACTAGGTGAGATGTCCCTGCAAAAGTCCAAAAGTATGCAGATATGTCCGCGTGCCTTTTGCGGGGACATATCCGCAAAATATTCTGCAGATATGTCCCCGCAAAAGGCACGGCAGAATATATCTGCATACTTTTGGATTTTTGCGAACATCTCACCTAGTTTCGCTTTTGCGGATATTTCCGCAATTGATATGTTGCGAGGACCTGTATGCATTTGACCCAATTTAATAACCCTAAACCAGAAAACATAATATTAACCGCTTTAGCGATTAGCAAACAGTTTGTCAAATAAAAAAAAAATGCGCTCTAATCTACTTTTAGCAATGCAATCTCAATCTTGAGCCAAGTAGAAGTTTGAAAAAGTTCTTATGCTAAATATTTCATATATTGGGTTGGTAAGTAAGAACATCAACTGTGTGTTCAAGTATACTTGATCTTGTCATAGAAGTCGTATGAGAATTGAAATTTAATTTCTAAATATTTCAAATGGCATAGATCATGTTCAACGGTGCTGATCGTCGATTTGGAGGCTCCATCGTCGAAAACAAATGGGTGGCAGAAGTGCCGATTTGCTATCGATAGCATTCTAGTTCAACTCGTAAGAGCATATCATTTACCCATATTTCCACTAAATATATATACTCTTCTTTTTTTTTTAAGGAAAGGTCAATTTGAAACCATAGAACACCTTATTAGAGTGTAAAGCATAATTAGAGAATAACTAACAACAACATGAGATTACAAAAACTTGCTACATGAATAATTAATAGTACAGCAATGATACAATAACCTACAAGAAACTAAGCTTTTATAGAAAAAGAACAGCATGGTGATTAACTAAGTACTTACACAAATTACATCATTTTCTTCAAAGATACTGCGCATGTTGAATAGTCAAACTACAGGAAAGAAGCGCATATACGGCGACAATATAGATTAGAATGTGAAGTGCGTGTAAATGTCTGAATAACTAATCATCTTCTTTTTCCGTCCTATCATTATATACACCGCATTTATGTCGACCAGCATAGGACCCCCTATACCAAAATTTTACGTCGATAACGCGGCCAACAATGATATCGCCAACCTCCGGTTTATACCTGTGCATCATCATCGATAATATGCGAACTATTGTTTAAAATTTCCCATCATTACGCATACAAGCAAATGATCAAAGCCAAAGAACATGAACCCAACTTTGAAAAACCAAATTGTTAATGAGGGGTGTTTGATTCTGCCGAAAAGAGGTTAGAAAACAGCTTTCCAACTGAAAAAGAAAAAAAAAAATTTCGTGGAAACACATAGGGGTGTGTTTGGTTTACACAACAATATTTCAGAAAAATTAGTTTCCATCCATTTGACTTTGAGAAAAATTAGTTTTAGTAGTGTTTTTGTTTTCCGAATGTTTCATCAAAAATACGAAAACAGTGAAAAAAAAGTGCTTTTTTTTTCGTAAAAGCTTTCTCTTTTCTGAAGCTTCTATACCTGAACTACGGACCGTTTTGATTTGGCTACATAATCTTTCAATTCGTTTGATTTGAGTCGGTCGCAACAACACTTTAACTTTAAAATTTGAATGAGCCGATCATCTTACAAAGGTTTATTAGTTAGTATACTTCATACAACTCTCGCAACTATAGATCGATTAAAGTAATTAGCTTAAATTTTGAAAAATTAGGTAGTTGATTCGAAACGGTCCATAGCTCAGATAACGGTCCATAGCTCAGAGGAGGAGGAAGACGGGAGGGAGTGGAGCTGCCGGAGGGCAGACTGCAGCCGCGGCCGCACCCGCTGCGTTTGGTTCTGCGACGGCTGCAAGCCTCTCATCTTTCTTCACTCCCCCTTTAAATTCTCGACTAGGGATGTCAATGGATATGAATATCCAAAATATTATTCGAACTCGAATCCGAACCCGAATTCGAACGGGACGGGTTTATCCGAGTTAAACGGGTATAAATTCGGTTATGGGTATAAAAAATAAAAATCCGACGGATATGGATACGGATATGAATTTTGTATTTATCTGATCCGAACCCAAATCCGACCCGAACCCGAATCCGAACTCGAATAAATTATATATATATACATACTTTACTTTTATTTATTTATATAATATATAAAATATTTAATAATTTTTGTTTCTTAGATCTTCATTCAACGGTATGAATTTTTAAAACCCGTGGGGTCCGGATCCGGGTTCGGGTTCGGGTTTCTAGTTGGGTACGGATATGGATATGGATTTTTTAAACCCGTGGGGTTCGGGTCCAGATACGGATTTTAATTTGATTTTCGGATTTGAATTTGGAGTTTTAAAAATCCGACCCAATCCCGACCGTTGACATCCCTATTCTCGACGGAAGAAATCGTGTGGATGCGGAAGTTGGATAGGGAGGAAGTCGAGCATTATACGATCTATCTAAATTTCTGTAAGAAAAATCACATCAATCTCTAATTACAAGCTTGAGAAAAAAAAAATCCCTTTTATTCTGCTAAAAAATCCATAAGAAAAAGAGGGGGTAAAAAAATTGAAAGGAGGAATTAGGGTTAGGAAAAGTAAAAAAGTTAAAAGTTGGATGCAATATAATTAGTTAGATTTTAATCCAACTGTTTAAAATTGTACGTCTCTTTATAAATAAGTTGAGCTTTGTTGATCAGATTTAGTTAAAAAATTAAAAAGTAACAATCTATATTATTATTATTTTATTTAAATTCAAAACCTCATCCTTAGTATTGAAACTTTTCGAAATATATATACATACTCTTATCTTAAGAAAAATTACATACTGATAAAATTTTTAAATTTTAAAATAACATACATGTTTTTATCAAATTTTAAGTTTGCTTGCATAAGTCTCTAAACTTCTAATACCTTAAAAAATATCCTTCTAGTTAAGTTTAAAAATATCCTTCTAAGTTAAGTTTACATCAATATTTGTCAAATTTTCTTCATTTTTTTTCTTTTTCATCAATCTTTGTTAAATTTCCTTTATTTTTTCTGTTCTCTCTCAACTCTTTCTTTTCTTTTCTTCATCTAGAAAATCACCCTTTTTTTTTTTTTTTTTTTTGAGAAATAGGTAGCAAACTACCTGCTTCATTCATTAGGAAAATAAATTAAACTTACATAGTGGAGGCAACCGGAGCCTCCGAAGAAAGAAAGAGAGGAGCAAAATAGGTAATTCGAAAAAGCGAAAAAAACGAAAAAGAAAAACAATATTTGCAGACAAAAACCAAAAAAAGACGCGGCGATCCAAATCATGTGGTCCAGGATGCCGATAGGTGTTGTTAGGAACCGAATTTCCCAACCCTTGACCCGGTCAAAGATACTCCTCGGGAAGCGCGATAGGGTGAGGAACGGCTGCGGATAGTGACCCTCGAAGATTGCACCCTTCGACTGATCAAGCGATTCGGCTGATGAGGGATCGAATCAGCCAGGTCCGAAAACCTTTACTATAAAACTGATTCGGCTGGAAGAGCCGAATGTACGAACTGTACAGGGATCAATGTCGGCAGAAGAGCCGAATGGAAGAAATACATAGCAACTGGTCGGCTGAAAGAGCCGAATAGATGAAGTACACAGTGATTGATCGGTTGAAATAGCCGAATATCTTTATATATTAATAAAACAGAGTGATGCCAGCGGAACATACAGACTCTGCAAATGTAGTCTACAACGGAGTGATACCCTCGCAGACTGATGCTCCGATGCACAGACTCACGTAACTAAGTTACAGTGCTACTCCTAAGAAAACAAGAAATGCGAAAAAGAAAGATTATATTTAGACTACGCTAACTTCTCATGAAAGTTACGCCAATTTCTTCGAAAAGTTACGTCCCAATCTTCAACCGTTTCCGCCTTCTTATCCTTCAGGCGCCTTATTGCCGACTCCTGGTGTACCACGTGTCTTTATTAGTTCATACGTGGGTTAGGTCGGCTCAATTTTGATATCAACAGGTGTCTAATGCGTTGTAGTGCCCGGATAGTGTTGGAGAGTTTCGTTCGCAACAGAAAGCCGTTCCTCTCTGTCAGAACGATTCACCAAACAGCAGACAATAGAATTAAGGCTTCTAGTCTCATCTGGGTCTAACCTTTATTTTCTATTACTTTACGTTTTTCTCATAGCGTTAGTACAAAAGATTCCTTTTTTAATAGTGAATAATTTGAAATGGAATGAAAAGAAATGTACATAATATGGTAGGAGAAAATATATTTATTTAGAATTTTTTTTTGGATCAATAATACTGAAAGCTAAAAAAATTCAATAAAAATTCATAAAAATTATTTCAAAAGAATATGTTTATAAAATTATTGGAAGTTTATAGAAATATATAAGTTGACCTAAAATTTGAAAAAATATATAAGTTATTTTTAAACTTTAAAAGAGTGTACCAATATTTAACTCTAAATTAAAAAGAAGAATTTTTTTATTATGGCCATTCCATGGACATGGTCCACTAAACTTTTTCCTCTTTGACACTCTTTTCAACAAAAAGGATATTCTCACACCCTCTTTGGCTTATACCTCTCCCACTATATCAAGATAAAGCTAACAAAGAATAAAGAGCCCAATTATTTATGTTTATGGAACTAAATCCATTACTTTAATTTAAAGAACAATAAACACATCACTTTCCATAACGCATGAGGCATAATAATAGAATAGAATATATGTAAAGTGTAATCTTCAACTAGAGAGAAACCAAAATAAAATAAAATTCCCAAGTCAAATCACAAAAGATGATTTGAATAAAATTTACCCAAATTACTTATAATATTACAATAGTGCTATACATGGTACAATATATGGCATATGTTTTAACTATCTATTTGGTTCCCTTCACTGAATCTACTATTGAGGTCAACGTTCTCATAAGTCATTTGACGATAAAAATTTCGAAACGATTAAACTTAATCTAAAATATTTAAAAGTGCTTAAAGATTTAATTTTATAAAATTTAAAAATATTTATGTAATGATCATAAGATCACAAAATCGATAACTTTTTTATAATTTATAGACTAAAGTACATAAAACTTTCTTGTCAAAATTCGATTTTTCATTTTTCATCTTTGTCATTTAAAAATCTATACTTTGTCCCGTATAAAATAAAAAATATTTATATGGGTACAATGTGTACTGTGATGATAAATGATCATTTTACCCCTTATTATTTTTATCTCCACCCTCAATCGGCTGCGGACATTTTTTTTTCCCACCTGCTCTCCTTCTCCTCCTGCACGCTCGCCGCCCCTCGATTTCGGGGATAGTAGGGAAGAAAACTGTAACGACCCAACCCACTAGCAATAATAACTCGTTGGGCCCAACCACCGGCCCAAAATGCTTAAGCCCAGTTATTATTACTAGTGTCCAAGTCTCATATAAACCCAATGACAAACACATTCCCATCCGATGTGGGACTATTGGGGTGTCACAAAATCAAGGTGTGCGTGGATGGAGAGGTGGGTAACGGCAACGAGGGTGAAGGCGAGGCAGCGGAGGAAGGCGAATGGGTGTTCGTGGGTGCGAACGGGAATGTGGGCGAGGGCGAGGCAGTGAAGGAGGGCGAGGTGGCGAGACAGAAGAAGGAAAAGCAACATGAAAGAGGGCGGAGTATTTTACAACGGGATTCTAACAAATCACTAACGGTAGGAGGTAAAGTCTATATTTTTCATTTTACAAGAGAACAAAGTGTAGATTTTTAAATGACGGGAAAAGTGAAAAATCGAGTTTTGACATAAATTTTTTTTGTAATTTAACCTAATTTTTTGATATTTCATTTTTAGACTTTTAAATATACTTAATACTTAATTTTAAAATATATATAAAATTTAATTTTTAGACATTATAAATATTTTATATTAGATTAATCTTAAAAATTCGATCATCATCGAGTCAGAATCTCTCTATCATTACGAAAGGTTAGATGACTTAAGACTTAAAGAGTACTAAGTAGTAGCTGGACTCCTCTCCACCTCTCTTTTTTTTTTAAAAAAAAACCATTAAAGGGGATTAATTTATACCCACTAATAAATGGTATTAACAAAATCAAATTTTACAGATATAATTCATTAAATTCAGCTAATTTGTTAAACCCCTTTAACTATAAACAATCATATAATATTGTCTGTGAACTTCATTTCTTTTAATTAACAATCTCTTAACTTCTAATCTCAAAATTAAGTACCAAATTTAACACAACAACTCAAACCAACTAAAATAATCCAAATACAAAGAGTAATATGTCTATTAATTAGAAAGAACAACCAAAATAAAATAATAATAAAAAAAAGTAGAGTGACCTGTTTCAAAATGACATATAGTCGAGGAGGTCTCTGCATATATTTATATACTTCTAGTAATCAAAAATTCGAGTCCCGAGTTCGAGTAGGAGACGAATCTCGTAATATGCTTTTTCTAAAATACGAGTCCCGAGTTCGAGTAGGAGATGATTAGTCACTCTGTGGTAGGTAGGATCTCGTTCCTAAGAAAAAAAAAAAGAAAAAAAGAGGGGTGGTATCTAGTCCTGGAACCCGGTTTTTTCCCAAATGGCGTTGCGAACCCGGCTCAGGTCGCGGCCCTTGAGGGTGCGGCCGACACCTTCGTGGACCGAGAACGACGCGGCCCGGTTCCGGTCCAGGAGCTCGTGGGGTGGGATCATGGACCCGGTGCCCTCGTCGTCGTCGCCCACCTCCCACCTCCGCGTTTTGCTCCCGCAGTGCTCCTCCTCCTCCTCGCGGAGTATCTTCGACCAGTCCGGTATGCTCACCGGCACCGACGCCGCCGCCGTCGCCGTCGCCGTAGCCGCCGCGGCGGCGGCGGGGGTGGTGGAGGGCTTTCCGGCCGGTCCGGGTCGACCCGGCCGGCTTGAGTGGATCGGCCGGGGGGATCCCCCACACGACGTCCGACTCGTCGAACTCGTCCGAGCCGGGCGGGGCGAGAACCGAACCGGCCGAGTCCGGCCCGGGCGTGAAGAGCCGGTGCGCGTGCTTCGCCGCCGCGGGACTTTGCATGCTCCTCCCTGCCATATGTGCCTATTTGCAAAAAGGCCCCCCCGACCCCTCGCTCCGAGGACCGAAATGAAATTTGCTTGGAGTGTAGGGGGTTTCGCGGCTTTGTTTCTCCTCGCGGGGGGTGTGGGGCGTGCTTTATAGGGGGAGGGGAGTAATCGGGGACAATGAGGATAAGGCTCTTTCTCGTTATTCCGATTATGCCCTTCGTTACATCGCATATTTACGATAATGCCACCGTGTCCATGCACCGCTCTGCATGGCTCCTGATTGGACGGTACGTGGGCCGCGGTCCGGTGCTCCCCAGGAGAACGTCGTTACCCGTTACCAAGTCGACACGTGGACTTTAATCGCTGGGATTAGACTGCTCCGCAGGGATATTTTACCGGACGCCCTCGCGAAGCTGATCAAGGCCGTCGGAAGGATGAGAGATCGGACGGTCGGGGAAGGTGATGACGTGGCGCGGGTAACGACAAATGATAGGGGCCATCTTGGGAGGCGAGGATATTTCCGTAAATTCGCTCCGGAGCTATTTATCGTTACGAGGAAAAATTTCCCCGCGCCCCGTATTTTGTCGCGACGCGGACGACGAGAGATGAAACAAATTATTGCGTGAACCCGGTATATCCGTACTAATCATGAACCGCACACTTATTTATGATCATTGTTTTAAAATTATTAAATATCAATTACCAATTATTATAATAAATGAAATGTAAGTTATTTATTTATTTTTTTAGATCCTACTGTTAAATGGTGTACGGGACAACCTCATACACCAGGCGCGGGGAAATAATAACTACGGCAGTGGGGCCCAGGCGTGGCGAACGAGCTCGCCGAGGAGATGTCGACACGGTGTCGCGATTCGGGTACGGATCGCCACGTGTCGCGCGGAGGGAGGGGGAGGAGGAGGTGGCGGGGGTGAGCACCGACGCACGTGAAGTGGGGCCCACGGGCACCAGCTAAGCACGGGGGCCCGTGTGGGGCCCACAGTACACTGTGGCTCGCGTCGGACGAGTTTATCGCGTCTTGTACTACTCGCGATGAAATTAAATGGATGCGGCCACGTGGCGCCCTCCCAGTGGACGACGCACGTGCGAAATGGATTGTGGGGAGGGTGGTTGGGTAGGTGCACAGTTTTTGGGAATGATTTGCTCCACCTACAGCAACTTAATATTTATTATATATTAAATAAGAATAATAATATTTTTCATTAAATATTAAAAATATTAAATAACTTTGATAAATTTTATGTAAAAAAATAAAACTTTTTAATATTTATCTAAGTTATGAATTATTTTGTTTTGTCTATTTGTTTGATTTCAGTTAGTCAGCTATATTTTATTTTTAATATTTTAATACGTCTTTTATTTTTACAGATTAGTTATCATATCTTATGTAATTTTTATAATTATAAATTTATTAAAATGATTATTTAAAATTTTAAAATCAAAGCGCTATTGACTGACGCAAATCAGTCAAATTAAAAAATTAGAGTAAAATTAAAATTTTGAACGGTTTGCTTTATAGCTCGTCGGAATAGTTCATAATTCAAACAATTTTAAACGTTTTACCAAAAGAAGAAAGAAACAGAACTATGTTTTCCTTAGAATGCTCCTCACTATACAAATTTATAGTTGCTCATAGTATATTATTTTTAAATGCTATTGATATACATCAAGTAGAGCTTTTACTTAAGCTCCTTACAATGACAACATTATTCAGATTCAAATATATATATATATATATATATATATATATATATATATATATATATATATATATATATATATATATATATATATATATATGTCGTTTCGATGTTGTGGCTTCCGAATCGTCGATCTCCGTTAAACTTGATCTAGAGTATTTAAAGTACCTAGAAAATAAATTTTGCGATTTTTCGATATCATTTGCCTAGCGAACGAAGCTAAAAATCAACTGAAAAATAAAAATCTTACAAAACGCGATAATATAGCATTAAAAATTTAGATCAAAGATATTGATCTTGTTTTATATAGCATAAAAATTTTCTATCAAAATTTCATGTAATTCGGATATTTCTACACCGTTAAACTTTCAAACGGCTCACTATGACCATTAAAATTATTTGATTTTGTGCCCTTCGATCACTAGGCAAATGATATCGAAAAATTATAAAATTTATTTTCTAGATACTTCAAATACTCTAGATCAAGTTTAACGGAGCCGATCGACGATTCGAAAGCGCATCATCGAAAACGACGTGGAAGCAAGGAAGGCTCATGCTTCATAGCATAGTCCTCACACTATATATATATATATATATATATATATATATATATATATATATATATATATATATATATATATATATATATATATAATTACACTATGTTATTCAAGTTTTTTGGTCGTTGAATTGAGAGAAAGTGCGGTTAGAATGATGTGGGCCCTCAGGATTAAGTGGGTGGTTGGTTGAATAGTATGATCTAACGGTGAAAATCATCAAAGGGGTGTATCTAACGGTGAAAAACTTGGTACCGAGTCTTCGTGCTTTTGATAAAGATAGGATCGGACTATATATATATATATATATATATATATATATATATATATATAGAGAGAGAGAGAGAGAGAGAGAGAGAGAGAGAGAGGCAAAGAATTTTCTATCAAAATTTCAAAAAATTTGATATTTCTACACCGTTAAACTTTCAAACGCTCACTATGACCATTAAAATTATTTGATTTGCGCCCTTCGATCACTAGGCAAATGATATCAAAATTATAAAATTTATTTTCTAGATACTTCAAATACTCTAGGATCAAGTTTAACGAGCCGATCGACGATTCGAGTGCTCGCATCATCGAAAAACTTATCGTGGAAGCCACCGAAGCTCCTATTTCGATAGCATAGTAGCCTCACACTATATATATATATATATATATATATATATATAATTATAATACGGATGTATTTATAATTAGTCTTTGGTAAATTTATAAAGTTATACAAATATTTCTCACTCTGGTAACTAAAAATATTTGGGTTCTCCAATATATTGACTTAAATAGGTTATTGATGTATTATATATATATAAATAATTTTTCTTTAAAAAAAATATGTACGAACTAGTCAAAACTTTCAAATTATAAATGCCAGCGTCAAGTATTTATTAAAAAGGAAAAAAAAAACCTAAGCGCATTTTAATTTAAAATTAGGAATAATAATTATCTCTTCATATATATAGTTTATATGTTTTCAACAATTAAATACAACTTTGATTATAGGTATAGTATATATATATATATATATATATTACTATTTTTTTGAAAAAAAAAAATGTAACAGTACTCAAATGAATGTTAAGTAAGCAAATTAGTAATTTTCTCCACCTGAGGGAAAATATAAATGAATTAGTACTGTGGTTGTCCCACACCTAACATTTTATAAATGAATAGTTGACTACTTGTTAAGAAGTATAAGTTGAGAAGTTAATGTCAATATTAGAGAGTTAAGTAAGAAAGAGATAGAATAGAATAAATCGAACAAAAGGATTGAAAGAAAATACCCCCGAAAAACCATTAATAGATATAGTAGATCGAGCAAGAAAAATGCTACATATATATCTGTGCGACATAATATCAGAGGTACATAGGACAGTAAAATCGAATTCAGTATAAACTCAATCCAATCGAGAGATAAATCATCGTTATTTAGAGCAGTTGGTTAATATATATTGTATTAAGATTAAAAGATGTTGGTTTGAATTCTGTAGGCATCTTCAGAAAAAAATAATAAACGTTGGTTCAGAAGGCTTGAGGTGAATTAATCCAATTTGATCGTTGTGTTGGGTTAAGATTTGCGCTTCGTTGTTGTCCAATTTGCGGAGTAGGGTTAGAAATTTTAAGAAGTTGAGTTTGTGTATATGTTGTCTTTTTCAATATCTTTTGTATTAATATTATTATTTTTGGTTTTTATGCTTAATGCTTAATTATGGGCTTAATAAGGTTTTCAATCTTTTCTTTTTGATGCAACACATAGGATAGAATTATTAGAGAAAGGAACCTTAGGCTTTCACATTTTAAACCGTAGAATACGTTATTTTCGAACAATTAAAATGCTCTACAGTAGTCCCAAATAGATTTAAAAAAAAATAGCACCTCATTTAATTAAGGGAATCATACTTATCTCTTCATATATATAGTTTATATGTTAGTATATATTATATATATATATATATATATACTATTTTTTTTTTGAAAAAAATGTAACAGTACTCAAATGAATGTTAAGTACAAATGTCACTTACAACGTATACCGTCCTTATCGAGGACGCATAAAGAGCAGTGAATGAGGGCCGAAGGGCTTTAAGTGGCGAGTGAGAGGAAAAGAGGAGAGAAAAAGCAAAACTTAAAATTGTGGGCGGAGAGATTCAAAATCATTGAGTGGGTAAGATGAGGGGAGAGAGAGACGCCATTATTGATTTGAAAGATAAAGAAAAGTAAGAGATGAGAGAAAAAAAAAAAAAAGGAAAAAAGAGAGAAAACGAATTGAAGAATATAACTGCGAGAGGAAGAGTTTTACCAAATAATGAGTCCAACCACGGCACCACCCTCCAATGAATGTCGTACATCCATATTGGATTTGGCCATAAAAAATCATATATATATATATATATATATATATATATATATATATATATATATATATATATATATATATATATATATATAAATTTTTTAAATTTATTTAAATCAATAAACATTTGTAAATCATATTTAATCAAAAATTTGGTTCGGAATAAAATATTTTCTAAATTTATATATTACATTTTATTAAAAAATATCTACAATATCAAATTTTAATTTTAATATAAAATAGATGGATAAATTTGATATCAAAATCAAAAATTAAATTTAATTAACAATTTAAACTATTTAAATTTTAGTATAAAATAAATGTTTAGAAATGCAACTTTTTAACAGATTGAACATAATACTTCATTTTTAGTTTCAATATTTTTAACTAATTGGTTATAACCGTTCGTAAAATTGAAGTTATAAATAAGTATAAATATTTTTTGTATTAATATAAAAGAGAAAAAATATTTTGAAATTAAATAGAAAAAAATCTGTTATCTTAAAAAGAAAAGATATTTTGAAATTCGAAAATATATATAGAAAATAAAAAATATTTTGAAATTATAGAAAAATAAAATCCGTTAGAAAATTTTTTTTTCAAATATTTTGAAATTAAATAGAAAAATAAAATTTTTTATCTTTAAAAAAAAGATATTTTGAAATTTGAAAATATATATAGAAAAGAATCTTTTATAGAATTTTCAAAATATCTAAAAAGATATTTTAAAACTAAATAGAAAAATATCTTTTATACGATTTTCACACCCGTAATATGTTATAGAAAATTTACTATTGAAATTTCAAATAGAAAATTAAAAGATTTAAAAAGAAAAGATATTTTGAAATTTGGAAATATATATAGAAAAGAATTTTTTATAGGATTAAACATATTTTTTAGGATTTTCACAGGTAATGCATTATAGAGAAATTACGTATTCATTGCGGTTTCTATTTCTATTCTTATTCTTATATTTCTATTTCTTATTCTTATATTTAAAAGTTTACGCATAATTTTTCCCGCCGAAAAATAGGTCTGTCGACAGACCGAAATACTATTATGAGTATGATCGCTCTCGTATTCATAAATCGTTTTTGATGATAGAGCTTCCGAATCGACGATCCATATCGTTAAACGTTATTTACAACATTTAAAATTTTTAAAATTCAAATTTAATAATTTTTCGACATCATTTACCTTACGATCACCGGTCGTAAATTTGACAATTTTTAATAGTCGGTATGGAATACTTGCTAGTTTAACGGTGTAAAAGAATCGGAATTTGTTGAATTTTTGATAGAAAATTCTATTCACTACCTAGATAAAGATTCTTTAGGATGTCGTTCGATTTTGATGCCTATTTTATGCTTATGCGATGGACTTTATATATATAATTTCAAAATTTACGAAATTTATTTTTTAGAAGTTTCAAATACTCTAGATTATATTTAACAGAGTGGATCGTCGATTCGGAAGCTTCATCATTGAAAATAACTTATGAGTACGAGGGCTTCAATACTCATAATAGTATAGTAGTCATGGCCTATATGGGTCTGGTTACTATACTATTATGAGTACGATCGCTCTCGTTCTCATAAATCATTTTCGATGATAAAGCTTCCGAATCGACGATCCATACTCTTAAACGTTATTTACATCATTTAAAATTTCTAGAAATCAAATTTAATAATTTTTCGACATCAATTACCTTACGATCAACTGGTCACAAATTTGACAATTTTTAATGACCGGTATGAAATACTTGCTAGTTTAACGGTGTAATAAAATAATATATATATATATATATATAAATAACTGACGATGGATCGAACGGAGAGAATAAATATAAATGTATCAATTTAACTGCCCCGCATGACCATGTACCTACCTAGGCTTTTCAAGCAGAAGACAAATTTTCATTTGAAACTTTAGATCTTGTTATAAAAAAAAGAGATATAGGAAGGAATTTTACAAGAATTGCATAAAACAACAATTTTAGAGATGCTTTAGTATACCAAACATATAGTTTTCCTACACGCCACTTCTTATAATTCTTGCTCTACGCGTGTGGAGGCGATGCAAATGAATTTGTCGCATATGAGCGTCGGTATCATTCCTGTGTGCGCAATGAGTATCTTAAATTAGAATACTATATATATATATATATATATATTACTGATTTTTTAGCCGATAATACAGCAGATCATGTATCTTGTTGAAAAGTTTATTTATTAATAAGATAATATAACGGATAAAAATAATTTAAGTAGTTAAATTTAACGGTAAAACTCGATAAAGACCAAATCCTCACGCTATCAATAAGATCCTAAATTTTTGTAATTATATATATATATATATATATATATATAATTTAAGAGTATATATATATATATATATATATATATATATATATATATATATATATATATATATATATATATATATATATATATATATATATATATATATATATATATATATATATATATATGCAGTTATATTAGTAACAAATGACCTAAGTAAATTACAATTCAACCCTAAGAAAAAAAGGAAAAGAAAAAATAAAAAAAACATGGGCATGTAATTGGGCTAGATTTTGGACCTTGGGAACAATAGTTAATGGATTGTTTTTAAGCCCAGATTAGGCCCATCATGACAGTAGCAATTTATTTTCATGTACAAAAAATGGTAAAAAGGCATGTAGACCCCTCACCTAATAGCATATTTGAATTAAGTATTTGTACATTATTTCTTATTAATTAATACTCTACTCTTTCAACTTTTTTTTTTTTTTTCTTTGATTTTGAAAATTTGAACTAGAGATTCTATTAAGTTATTCACCGATTATTGTGTTAGTTTAGCTATTCAAATTGCTTCTCAGCTAAAGAAAATATTATTTTTGTGAATAGCTAATAACAATCTTTATAATTTTTAAGATGTCCGTAGGTCACACATACGCATAAATCACGCTTAAAACGAGATTCAATTCATATCCGTGTCTGAAAAAAGAGATGCATATGCGCTACAATAAATAATGATGGTTATTTATCTACTATATTTTAAACAAAAAATTTCTTAATTTGTAAAAATGACTCAAATAAAAAGTTTGGAAATAAAATATTTAATAAAATAAAAAACGTAGGGATCAATTTCCAAATAACATGTAGTTGAGGGCTCTTCCTACAATTTGTCACCTCTATAAATACAAATCACCCCCCGAAACCCTAATCGTCTCTCCCGCTCCTCTCGCCTACTCCCCGCTACCTCTCTCAAAACCCTAACCCTAGGGAGAGAGAGCTCCTCCCTCCTCCGCCGCCGCTGCTGCGCCGCCGCGATGCCGCCGAAGCTCGACCCGTCGCAGGTGGTGGACGTGTACGTCCGCGTAACGGGCGGAGAGGTGGGCGCGGCGAGCTCTCTCGCCCCGAAGATCGGCCCCCTGGGGCTCTCCCCGAAGAAGGTGGGCGAGGACATCGCCAAGGAGACGGCGAAGGAGTGGAAGGGCCTCCGCGTCACCGTGAAGCTCACCGTCCAGAATCGCCAGGCCAAGGTGAGCGTCGTCCCCTCCGCCGCCGCCCTCGTCATCAAGGCCCTCAAGGAGCCCGAGCGCGACCGCAAGAAGACCAAGAACATCAAGCACAACGGCAACATCTCCCTCGACGACGTGGTCGAGATCGCCCGCATCATGAGCCCCCGATCCATGGCCAAGGACCTCTCCGGCACCGTCAAGGAGATCCTCGGCACCTGCGTCTCGGTCGGGTGCACCGTCGACGGCAAGGACCCCAAGGATCTGCAGCAGGAGATCTCCGATGGCGAGGTCGAGGTCCCCGACGCGTGAGATCGGTCGCTTCTCTATCCCTCTCTTTTAAAGATTACATTTTTATTCACCCTTTTGATGATTTTGATTCATGTAGTAGTTTTCGAGACTTCAATTTGCAATCTCTATGTGGTCGTACCAAGTAAGATGATGTTGAGCTATTTTTGGGTTAAATTAAATGATTGTTCTGTTTTGTTCAATTCGTCGTATTAGAGTAGAAGAATGTTAATTTGCGATAAACAAATGGTTATTTTGTTTGCTCTTCATAATTGCTCTGTTTCAGGGTTGTCTCTCTCTCTAAAGATTAGATTTTTATTCACTCTTCGATTATTTTACATCACGTAGTTGTGGTGAATTTAATTTGCAATTTCTATGCGGCGGTATAAGGTAAGATGATGTTGAGCTATTTGGGGTTAAATCATCTTCCCTTTTCGGGAACAAAGGGGTAGTTTGCAATGGAAGAATTGGTAGTTTAGGAGATTTCAGTATGGTTGTTTGATTGAAGCCTGCGTTCAATGTGGTTATGGTCTTTATTAAAGTTAAATTAATCATTCATTTTGTTTGATTTGTCATATCAAAAAGTCATTTTTGTGATGAAGAGATGATACCTCTTGTTATTATTACTTACGCTGTTAATTTATCTGGTATCTGGATGTCGATTTGCACGTTGCTTGTATGAATTTGTAGAATTACAAATGTGTAAGGTGGCTTTATGTTCGTTTATGACATTGGTTCGATTGATTAGCCTTTGCTGATGGCATTTTCAATCTTTGATGATAATCTGAAATTTTAGTGGTGAGGTGCAAATAGCAACATTTATGCAATTATAACAAATTGTTCATAATTACTCTCCATGGAGAACATGATGTTGAAGTTAGCAATGGCTTGTTTGATTGGAGTTGGTTATCAAATTTTTGTCTATTATCTGAAGGACCTGAAACCGTGGTTTTGTCATTTTTTCCTTCTGAAGCCCTCATATATCTGCAGAATTAGTTTCTGTCACCAAAATGAGTTTTAGAGCTGGAGAATTTGGTCTTTATTCTGTTACTTGCTAAGAATGCTGATGTCCACTTGTTGAACGCATCGTGATGTTTTTTTATTAAGGTATAAGTTTCACATCCACTAATTGAAAATAATTAGATATATAGCACTTATTTACTTGTTTCCTACAAGTGCGACTCTCGTATATATTTGTAAGTCATACCTTTCTATTCTTCCTTCCTGCAAAGAAAATAGGTTTTGTGCTGCTTCGAATCAGATTGGCTCTAATTTTATGAATGCTAATGGAAAGTGGGGCATTGATCCTACTGCTTTAGGATAGGATTAGCAAGAAGTAGGTGAATGATTTGAATCTTATTGATGTATTATGAAGCGCGAGGGATGGTGATGTTATAATCTAGGCGTAAGAAATCGTTGTTACATGAAAACATTGTTGTAGGCTCATGCATTATTTTCCAAAACATAATCTAGGTGTGCAATTTGGAGGAATACTATATATCTGAAACCACCATAGGTAATACTTCTACTTTGAATGCTCCTGGAGTTCCATTTATGTCATAATTTTTACTTTGTAGTACAACAAATTTGTGCTCTTGCTCCTTATTGCATGCATTCCTTATTGTTTGTCATGCATCTCTGTGTTTACAAATTGTATAATAATTTAGTGGTTAGATTTTAATCTCGAAATCGTAAGCTATGCTTATTTTCTCCATGAGTCTCTTTTCATCAATTAAGAACTGTTATATATATGCTGGTTTGTAAAATGTTGCAAACTATGTTCTTGAGCATGTTATAGCTCTAAAAAATGAAAAATAACTGTTTTTGCGAAAATTTTTTTCATAGAAAACATCTTTTATTTGGAAAATGAAGAGGAGATCTTTTGTGAAATTTGGAAATTAAAGAAAACTACATCTTTTTTGGAATCAAACTATAGAAAAGTAAATTTTCAGTCAGAAGCCAATTTTATTCCATGGGAGGGGCGAAAATTGATAATCTAGTTAATCTTTTTTGGCCATTTCAAAAAGTAAAAAATAAGTATTTTTGGCAATACATTTTCAATCTAGGTAGTAAATGTGTGTGTGTGTGTATGTGTGTGTATATATTCTGAAGAATTATTTGGATGATTTATAGAGAAATACACAATAAAATAAAACAATCTCATTTCTATATATTTTGGTTAAAGAGAGAGTAAAATATTTCACACATGATGTTTTATTTTACATAATTTCTTTTATTTGAAATAATACTGTTTTGAAGGAGTGCTGAACCATGGAAAAAAAAAGGGGGCAATTTCAATTATTTCTCTGGAATGCTGTAAAGTTTTATGGATTATTTTTTTTGAAAAATTATTAATATTATTTTTTATCACTATAAATTTATAACTTGGATTAAAAATGCTCTCTATAGCATTGAGTGATTGAGTGAGAGTTTTGAACTAACTTGTCCCTAGTTATAGCTAATTATAAATAATCATATGTTATTACGCGAGGCTAATAATTTTAATTATTACGAAAAAAAAAAGATTCAATTTTTGCTTATGATTTAGTTTACTAATGTCATTTTTGTCTACTTAAAGTTTACTTTTCATTTTAGTGATCTTAATTAAGAATTTATTAGAACTGAAATTATATGATTCTTTTTTTGTGATTTCATTTTCTATTTTGTTTAAATTAGTAATTAGTATGTCTTTTTTTGTTTACCATTTGTGTAGGGTTTTTTTTTTTATTTTATTTTATTTTATTTTTTTTAATTCCGATTAACTAGTTTCCGGTTAGTATGCATTCAAATGTATTTATAATATTTTTAAGCAAAAAAAAAAATGTAAGGTCATCAAAAAGGCAGAGATAATAGAGATGGGTAAAATAAAAATTTTATTTTATTCTTAGACAAATTATTAGCAATATAAATATTCATAATATAAAATTTAAAAATATAAATGTTCATAATACATATGAAATTATCCAAAAAACAAAATGCTTTCATAGGGATGCAAATGGATCCATGTTGGTGGAGATCCCGTTCTAATCCGCGACGAATGGGGCTGTAAATGGGAGAAAAAATAAAGTTGTTCCAATTCTATCTCGATCTGCTCCGGGCCGTAAATGGGAGCAAGGGAGCAAAAAACAAAAAAATTCTAAATCCGTCTCAATCTGCAAAGAAATAGAAAACCTCCTTCCTTTTATTGATTTATTCCGATCCGTCAAAAATTCTCTCCCGTTCCGAATGAATCAGTAAACATCTATTGATTTTACTGAAAGTTGGGGTTGTAAGGAGGAGTTCCTCACTTTTCACCAACTGAAAGTTGGGGGTTGTAAGGAGGAAGACTGAAAGTTGGCTGCTTCCATACGGTTCACCTAGTTCATTTAATCAATAAATAAAGCAGGTAGCCGATCTATCTCTTTTAAAAAAAAGAAAAAAAGAAAAAAAAGGAGTTCCTCACTTTTACGTACGGTTAGTACTCAATCGCAACTTCCTCTCGAGCTGGAGTGAACTCGAGTTTTTATAAAAATAGATTTACATAGACTGCACTTCTGATTTATCAAACAGTCTCTAAGTGAGCGCAAAATAATCGTTCCGAATTCGTCTCGATTTACTAATAAAACACACGGCGGCGAAAGATCCGCACTGTTCGCATCTCTAAATTCAATCTAAAAGTCTAAAACATGTTTTGTTTTGTTTTGTTTTGTTTTTATTTTATTTTTTTTTTTTTTAGGGTTTGGTCTACCTGCAGGCAGCTGCAGGCCAACGTGGGCAGAGGGCATCAGACAGCGCTTTCCAGCTCCCGCCGCCGTCGCTCACCTCATTTTCGGGAATTTGGTGCGGGCCCCACACACACACACACACACACACACATCGCCTCCCGCGCCCGCCACTTCGCTTCTGGACACTTCTCTCCCCACACCGCCGCGCTGTGCTCAACCACTCGTACGGCCACGTGGCACCGCCCGGGTCGGGTAATCACGACTAGTTAATCAACCGGCCAGCGCTCCGCCACGTTGCACTCCCCCCTCACTACTACAGTACTACTACTACTCGATCAGAGCAGAAGAGATATCCGATGCGCACGCATCACGATGCACGGGCACGCACCCGGATGTACAGGTGTGCACCTCGTGCTATAAAAAAATCCTCTCTTTTCTTTATTATCGTAGATTATATTATTTTTAAAAAAATGAAAATTTAATTAGCTCCAACATAATAAAGGGGAAAAAACACAAAAAAAAAATCATTAACCATTTTGAACGAACTATAACAATTTTTTTAAAATTTTATTTTTACTATCTTATTTTCCAATTTATCGCTTGATTTGAGAGAGTAAACGATGCTTTACTCAAAATTTAAACTAATTTTTTATTTTAAAAATTAAAATTTGTTTTGGTCTCTTACGATGATGTGTAGTATTTAACAAATTTACTATATAGTTTCAACAATAGGATGGCTCAGTGCCTAATATAAAATAGTTTCAAAAATATATTATTTTAGCATCTAAAATAGTAAAAAAACATTTACAATAAAAAAAAATTAAAATAGTAAAATGAAAATACGTTAGATCATAGAAGAATAAATTAAAAGTTTTATTTGAAAAATAAAAGCTCCCCTTTTAAGCGGCAATTACAAATTCCTACATTATTGAACAAATTAATTTTAAAGCCCTTTTTTTATTTTTATTATTTTTCTTTTTTCATGTTGGTACGTAGTTTTTACATTTCGAATAACCAATAATTTCAACATGCTTAAAATAGACTCCATTTGTTCCCTGCATTATCATCTCATTTAAATAGTTTTTCCTCAAATTATTATGTGAAAATATAAGGCAATTTTGATTTGTTTAAAATTTTTTTTATATCTTTTGAGAAAAAAAGTGGAGATTAAACGACGTCCAAATACTTTGTTGGGCATATTTAATTAATTTGCTTCTTTATTATAAGAAAATTGATATTTTTAAATTTGATTTTGCCATAATCTATGTACATTATATCTAGTACCGATTTAGACCTTTTAATTACTTCACTAATATCAAAATTAGCTCTGAAAATATCAATTATCATAATATAACAATTTGCTTATGCTTCTTTTATTATATTATTATTAGTTTGAATTGTTAACTATAATATCAGATGATTTTTTTTGACTAAATTAGTTTTAAAATAATATAAATTTGTCGCTTTGAGCCTATCCAGTTTTTTATTAGAAAATAAAAAAGGGAAAAAACATTATCTTGTGATGATGATGATGATGATGATGATGATGATGATGACATCTCTGCCGTTGATTAAACAAATTAAACCAAGCTCTTATGCACGAGGTGTGGGCCCCCAAAATTTTGGATATGATGTAACGATGGAGACGTTAGAAGTAGTCGGTTTGGGCGGCAAATTAAACCCCCCTAAATCAAACTAATTAAGCACTTAAACAATTTTATCCACTAATTAATCAAAATAATTAAATCCAAAAAAAAAAATTCAAAAAAACAAAAAAATTTTGTCACTATTCGCTACACTTGCCCCATAAATTCACCCCTCCCCCTCGCCTCTCTCTCCACTGATCCTCCAATTGAATTTACTTTACTCTAGTAGTAGTGATTAGAGGGGGTTGATAATGACGAAAGACGTGGAGGGGGTGGGCGAGGGGCGAGAATTCACGGCGAAGGACTACGCGGATCCGCCGCCGGCCGCGCTGATAGATGCGAAGGAGCTGACCAAATGGTCGCTGTACCGGGCGGTGATCGCGGAGTTCATCGCCACGCTGCTCTTCCTCTACGTCACTGTCGCGACCGTCATCGGGTACAAGCACCAGTCCGACCCCAACGTCAACCCCACCGACGCCGCCTGCAGCGGCGTCGGCATCCTCGGCATTGCCTGGGCCTTCGGCGGCATGATCTTCATCCTCGTCTACTGCACCGCCGGCATCTCCGGTACTTTTTCTTCTTTCTTTCTCTTTCTTATCTCTTTACCTGCTGTCCTTTTCTGCACGCAAATTAATGCTATCTGATAAGACGGTAAAAAAGATACTACGTCTCAATCAATCGCGTCTGATGAGTTATTTCATTATTTTCTTTTTTGAATCTTATGATCGTACACTTTTATTACCTGCGGTAAAAATCTACTTAAAAGGTAGAGTATTTTGAAATAAATGAAGCTATAACTGTAACGAACTGGAGGGATATGAAATCGTATATTCTGCGCCTTATGGTCCGAAAAGAAAGAAAGAAAGAATAACTAAAATTTTGCGCATATGTGTGTATATGTATATAGGTGGTCACATAAATCCGGCGGTGACGTTCGGGCTGTTTCTGGCGCGGAAGGTGTCGTTGGTGCGCGCGTTGCTGTACATGATCGCGCAGTGCCTGGGGGCCATCTGCGGCGTCGGGCTGGTGAAGGGCTTCCAGAGGGCGTACTACGACCGCTACGGCGGCGGAGCCAACGAGCTCAGCTCCGGCTACTCCCGGGGGACCGGCCTCGCCGCCGAGATCATCGGCACGTTCGTTCTCGTCTACACCGTCTTCTCCGCCACCGACCCCAAGCGCAGCGCCCGCGACTCCCACGTCCCGGTAATTTCCGCTCTCCCCCGTATTATCTTACATATATTATACTAAAGTAGTGTTTAATATAATATCCAATACAAGTCACATAAGAGCACTCGTTAAGTTTTATTAATCAGAAGGTAAAAATACAAAAATCGCTGGTAATATTTTCGGTGCACTTGAGGTAAAAAAAAGTTCCATAATTCAATATACTAGTCATGGGGACCATACATTTGATGACAAAAAGGAGCACAAATCCTAGCTGTAGGGTTAGATATGCATGAACACACACACTCATAGGCAAATCACTATGGAATTTTAGATCAAATTAATTGTACTGTACCTCATCTTTGGTACAAAATAATGGCCTCATTCACAGCAAAAATGAGCTGTACATGTTGGTTGCACTTCCACACATGTGATTTTTGGTTCAGTACACAACTTTGGGTGGGAGTGGGACCATAGCGTGAGATCCATAGAGGATTCCGGGTTTGCCATGTCGCATAGTGCGTGTTTGGGTCCGACTCGAGCTTCTGTATAGTAATCATTCTGGTATAACTTTTCGGTAAAGGGATCGAAAAGTTTTCGGACGAAAATTTTGGGGCCCATTTGAGATTGTGAGATATATATATATATATATACTTCTCTATTTTTCCGTGAGACCGCAGAGTTTATATACTATAGCCTCAATATTTGTCTCTAAAAGCTAATTAGAAAGAAATTTAGCTTTTGGAGATTTAAATATATAGTACAAATTCAACTCACTAAAGATGCATGTGGTTTAGCTTTAATAGAATCTCACTTTCAATGACCATTGCAACAATAATTCTTCCTATTGGCTTTCATTTGAAAAAAGTGAAAAGGATGGATCCTCCTTTTAGAAGGATTCCAGTGGGACTAGGGTGAAACATAACCATCTAAAAAACAAAATTAAAAAACAAAAGAAAAAAAGGAGAAAAAACAATTATTTGGCTTTAAATGTTACAATATCTACACCATGACCAATTAAAACTTGATGTATTGGCCTTTGTAATATATACTTGCTAATAATTCATGTTGTTTGCAGTGACTAACTCTATGATCTACTTTGTTTAAAAAAAAAAAAAAAAAATTTTGTAGGTTTTGGCTCCCCCTCCAATTGGCTTTGCAGTGTTCATGGTCCACTTAGCCACAATTCCGATCACCGGGACCGGAATCAACCCCGCGAGGAGCTTGGGCGCCGCCGTGATCTACAACAATGACAAGGCGTGGGACGATCAGGTATAAATACATACATACATACATACGTACGTACGTAAATACGGCAATCAAAGTACAAAAAGAATACACAATCTAAACATTCACATTTTTTTCGGTTATATTGTAATTTTCCTAATCCTAATCCACATCATTTTAGAATCCTATATGAGTTAGGAAATGAAATTGGCAAATAAAGATGCTAGATGATGAGCAACCATAGCTCAACATGCATGCCACTAATGTCATTGGTTTGCTAACTTAACCTTCAAATTAATAATGCTAAAAAAAAATGTTAGCTTTAGTAGCTAGGGGACTAGAACAAAGCATCTCTTAGGCATGATACCTACCACCAACCTAATCCTCAATATTTTGGTATATAGTACTCTTGCTTAGTTAATTAATCACAACTCAATGTGTCAGACCCCAGATAGTCCTATATATGAGATATATAACTCTCAACATTTTTAAAGCATTTTAGGTGGTGGCAAAACTCAAGAAGTTAAGAGAGTTAAGCATGCTAGGACAGGAATAGTCCTAGGATAAAGGGTGAACCCCTGGGAAGTTGGGGCGTCACACAATGTACCACCACATCCTTTCACAATTACTCTTACTGTTCAACTCAAAACTTTCTAATGTGGAAGAGTGATCCGAATAATCGAAACTTCGAGGAAAAGTTCAAGAACCAAAATGATGCTAACTATGGTTTGTTTTCTTTGTAATGCAGTGGATCTTTTGGGTGGGGCCTCTTATTGGCGCTGCGATCGCCGCTGCGTACCATCAATTTGTCCTCAGAGCGAGCGGCGCGAAGGCGATGGGATCGTTCCGGAGCAACGCCTAATCGACGGCGATCTCCGACGACTTCTTCTTATTCCTATTGTGTGGTGGAGCATTGCATGAGTGCAACTGTAGATACATGAAAGGAGGCCCCTGATGTGGTCTTTTGTGTACCTGCTATTTGTTTTCAGTGTCTTCATCAGTTTAGGGTTCTGTCACCTAAGTTGTATCATGAGAGATGTATTTGGGAGTTGTCATCTTTGTTTGAGATGATGCTCTCCCCTTCTGTTTCTCTTTTTTTTAAGTCCTGCTGCATGATCATGTATTCTAAGATCAAGAATTTAAGTTGCCACTTCATCTTATTAAGCATTTGCAACTTGCCTTCTTTTTTAAGACTCTAATGAATCTAGTATTTGGCAGGATGCAGAAATTCATCAATTAATTACTCAAGAGGAATTTGCAACTTACTAATTCAATAAGTTGACTTAGAAAAACAGATATGCATACATCCAAATGAGGCCACTTGAAATGTTTATTATGTCTGAGGAATTAACTTAAAGAAACCATAAATTTTAATTACATTCTTAGAAAAAAAAAGGAACAGTTTAGATTTGGCCTCTGAACCTCCTCTGAATGCACTTTACATAATGTATTGGAGTTAGGTTTATTTTAGTGTAGCATGTGTCCCTGTCCAAAGATGGTATCTAATTAGGTGTAACAATTAAAAAGTACAAACAACAGGGTCAATCTTAGCTTACACATTATGAGCACTATTATTGGCCTTGAAAGAGGTACAATCAAACATTGTGGCTCACTTTATTAATACTAGCTACAAATTAAACTTATTCTAATGATGGGGTTAGGGTGTGTGGCCACTCATTTAGGTCATATTACTGTGTAGTGCTTAGTGATTAAGCATCTAGGGAGATTAAAATAACTCTCAACAGAGGACAGATGGAGACCTTAGAACCTGTCTAAGACAGGAAGAGAAGTGTTATCTATATTATTATACTTATCTTGAGCCGTTTAATTTAATCGCCGCGCGCAGCCTAATGAGTCATTTAATAATCAACAAGGGTTTCTCTATCTTATCTCTTCTTGTCACTTTGGAACTTGTTTTAGCAAAATGTACATATTTAGTTATCAATTATTGGATGAGAAGAGAGTTGCAGACATTGAAGTAACATTATTTTTTTTTTTATCAAGTGACATTTTGATTGAACTTAACAAATTAGGTATTAATCAAAATTTCTATAGAGTAGTATCTGATCAGAGGATCAGATACTATCCAATTTCATGTTAAAAAATTGTGTAGTTCATCATATGTGTTGCTTATAGGGCTAGTTTTGAATGTCAGAAACAAGCCATACTAGAATAACTAGGGTTGGATTAGAGTTTTTATTAACTATGATGTCATAATAATCAAGCTTTTTCAACATATATTATTTCATCTAAGAAGTAACTTATTAAAAAGAGTGTGTGGAGATCTTTTAATACCTCTTAACAGTCAACTACCAAAAAAAATATTCATTCAACAAAGGAGAGGAGATAATGCCTAACAACTTATTGTAGCAATGAAACATTCTCCATTATGGAATTATGCTCATGAAGTAGTAAACAAACACTCAGAAAATACTATAGAATTACTGAAATGTCTTAAGATAGTAAGTAGCTCACAAACCTCGCAACGACAAATTATCCAAGCATGACAAACTATAAATACCTTGCTACATTAGCTGATGACAATCTAAGAAAAGCTCAGACTTCGACTATTAAGTCAAAAATCCGAGCATCGGTTTACACAACTTCAACTGCAAAATGTCAAGAGAATGTGTCTTCATAGAGTGATTTTGATTGAACACTGAAAATGAGAACACTCTGAAATGGCAAACAGAGACAATCTAGAAGAGAGATGTCCCCTTCCCTTTCTTGTCTCCACCAATCTCAAAATGCTTGCATCTCTGCAAGGGGAGTTGTACACAACATGTTATTTATAAGGGAGAACAAAATATAACACATAAAGAGATATACAGGACTAAAAGGCAACCTTTATAGGATGCTGAGAATAATGCTTGCAACTCTGGCACTGCAGCTTCAGCACAATCTTCTTTGTCGTTTTAGCCTAAAGCAGAAAATTGTTGACTGAATTTTGATATAACAAGGAAAAGCTTTACTTAACAATCTGAAAAGCCAAACAAATGAATGCAGGAGAACCTTCTTGTGGAAAACGGGCTTCGTCTGTCCACCATACCCCGACTGCTTGCGGTCATAACGGCGTTTCCCTTGAACAGAAAGACTATCTTTGCCCTTCTTATACTGGGTTACCTTGTGAAGGGTGTGCTTCCGGCACTCCTTGTTCTTGCAATATGTTTTCTTTGTTTTCGGAACGTTCACCTGTAAGAGAGAGGGCCATTGCTTTAAGGTGAATTCAAGAAGAAGCTTAAATATACATGTCCATCCAGTAAACTAGGAAGCCGTTGAAAGTGCCAAAATGCCAAAGGATAGCCGATTATTTGATACTCCATACTTGGTACTTTGATCAATTGATTGGACGATTAGAGGAAACATAGAGGCAACTCATAATTTATCCTCTCGTTTGTTTGAACTTTTAAACCATTATGCTCAAGCGAAAAAGAATGGAGATTCGGATAAAACAATCCTTATCCAGGTATTGTGAAAAACCTCTATGATGAGTTTTTGCAAATCAAGACTAATTTTCTATCATATTCTACGAAAAAAAAAATATCCTACTAAAGTGCCTTAAGCAGGTTTTGGCATATGTGATGTATAATACCGTATTTCTTTTCCCAGTTTGTACTCCAACATGTAGGGCCTACTTGGGCACATGCATATCTTGTTCAACACATCTCTTTTACTCGAGAAACATATAAGCCTTGTTTAGATGCCAGAATAGGATATTCAATAGTAACTTATTTAGGATAATGAATTTTCTAGTTTGATTGGAAGTTAGAAGCTTGATTATTGCTCCTTGAAACATCTTGACATCAATCATTTGGTAGGATAACATATAACACCTACGAGGTGATTTATCCTATTCCGAAAAAATAACCTAAAGACCGAATATGGTATCTACTTTGAACATTTGATTATACTCCTCATCAACCAAATACTACACACTTTTTAAGTAAATCGAAGGAATATACCGAATGAGATGTTCATGCATCCAAAAAGGGCCTTAGTAGTTTGACCATCTAGAAAGGCATACTATATTCTGTCTCCAAGTCATTTTCTCGATATAAGATAACTAACTTCATAAGTGAAGCACAATAAAGGTGAAGCACGATATCCTAACAAATCATGGTTGCCGAGATCTCATAAGGAGCTAAAATCAAATCCTAGCTCTCAAACATAGAAGAACATCCTCATCACGCATAAGTTATCACTAGATAACTTAATCAGACATCCAAACAAGCCCGTCGAAATATGCCGTAATCCTCCGCAAAAGCACGGGCTTCCCCTTAGTATAATGTTAACTTTACACTGCTAGAACTCAGTATTGTGCCAAAATCTGCTACTACTGGTCAATTTTTTGAATTTACACTATAATTGATCTAACAATAACAATAAATAAGAATCCAATTTTAGCATCAAAACCTGCTACCATTTACCATATCTAATCACTAAATCCAAATAAAAAAAGCTTAAAATCCCAGTATTTTCAAGGCGAAACTCACAAATCGCATCTCCAAAACTACTTTCGCAGCAAACAAAGGATTAACTCGCACGCGGAAATTTCCAAATTTCTCCTAATATATTGAACAAGAACGTCGAAAAAACTAGCGTGAAACGGGGGAGAGGAGAGGAGATGTGATTACCATGGCTCGCGAGTTAGGGTTTTCGCTCTCTCCTTTCTCCACCTCCTCTCGCTCGTACGGTGCGAACAAACCCTAATCTACTGGGAGAGTGGAGGGTCGAGTCGACCGAGTCGCGCTTATGTGGGTTAGGGTTGGTACCGGGTTCGGAACTGGGATTCGCTCAGCATCTAATGTCGGATCGTATCGGACCCGGTACGATGCTAAACGGATCCGGTACAACTTAGGCGGATTCACGGCCGTACGATAGAGAGGGATAATGGAAAAAAATAAAAATAAAAACCTTTATCCAAATGATGAACAATTTTGAATCAAACTTTTAACATTTTAATTTTATTATTCAATCTTTTAATTTATTTAATTTGAGACGATTAACAATATTTTGCCTTTAAAATATGAATCCGTCTTTTGTTTTCACGGGTTTAGCTAGTAAACTTCATACAATTTTTGCATATATAAATTTATTAAAATAAGTAATTAATTTAAATTTAGAATTAAAGTGTCATTGATGAACTCAAACTAAACAAATTAAAAAATTGATAGTAAAATCAAACTTTCAAAAAATTGAATAGTTGATTTAAAATGGTTCATAATTTACATAATCTCTGTATAATTTTCCTTACAAAAAATAAGTGATTTTTAAATTTGCACTCTAATTAA
Organism: Aechmea fasciata; assembly: GCA_025177825.1. Lineage (NCBI taxonomy): Eukaryota > Viridiplantae > Streptophyta > Magnoliopsida > Poales > Bromeliaceae > Aechmea > Aechmea fasciata. The sequence goes on along the minus strand of CM045926.1, from coordinate 11,195,594 downwards.
ATAAGGATTTTCAAACTTTTAGATCTACTTGGAAATAGGTAAAAATTGTGTGTAACTAATCTGCACTTGAGGCCATTAAGAAACCACCACTACGTATTCTTTTATAATTTTGATTTTATTATCTAATCTTTTTTATTTTGTTTGATTTTAGTTGTTTACTGCATGCAATGGCAATCCCTACCATAGTTGATACCCGAGATATCAAGTTCGAAACCTAATTGCATCACGTTTCCTCACATACTAATCAATAATACACGATGTATTTAGAAAAAAAAAAATGACAAATGCATGCAATTATTTTTCAAAAAATAAATCAAACTATTTGAAAGATCAGATAATAAAATCAAAATTTTTAAAAGTTGAATAAGCATTTCTAAATCCCCCCCTTATTGCTTACAGATGATGCACCTGTACATACACACTTCCATCGGCCGTCGATCCCATATCATCTATCAATCTACACCGTACACTGAGTTACAATCTTTTCTCAACTCGAGAAATGAATGGTTGCGTTAAAAAATAAGGGATTATATGAAGAGCTAATACATTCGCAGCGCATTTACAGGGAATGACAACAAAAATCTCTACCAATTCTACGTATAAATCATCGATTCATAAAACACAAACCTCATAATAGAATCCAGAATTTATTATATCAATCACTTGGATGCAAAAGATAATCTGGAAATATCACCATGTATTTGAAAAAATCATACAGAACAATGTGTCATACTATAACAATCACATGAAAAAGATTAGGTCACAGGGACTTGAGCAAAACACAGATACTGGAGCCGAGAGAAATAACGGTCATCGGCATCTTGGTAAGTTTGGAAAAATGGACGCCGAGCTTGTTACCAGCCACGCGAGCTGAGAAACACGACTAGTTGTCCGAGCGTACCATCGACGGCCTTGTTCCACATTCGAGCAAGATCCGTCGAGTTCTTTCCATGTGTTAATTCTTTATACTGCAAAGAAAATCCACTTACATGTCATCAACTTATAATAGAGTTCGAGATCACGATTACAAAACCAAATACTCAAATGTAGAAGAATAAAAGGTAATGCACTACGTTGAACGCACGCATGCACGAATTTAATTTCGACTAACTGGTAACTAAGTTGATTTCAGCAGCTGGCTTGGTTACTATCTACACTTCTGAACACCATTTTAGCTTCAGATGATTGATCCGGAAAGTAGAAAATCAAGGAAATATTGTAAAACTTACAGTGTCCAAACCCCAAACAGAAGGAAACTCAACTGCTTCGCTTGTAAATATTTAAGAAAAGGGAACTTCTTTCTGTGTAACTGCTCAACCCTGCTTACGACCTCACTATAATAAACATGCATTCGCACACGTGCGCTTGGTAGTATAACATGAAATGGAATTTACTACTTTTAGCTTTGGTTTCTTGTACTCTTTCTCTCTAGGTAGTCACTTGAGGAGGATTTCTACTACGTAGCAGTCACACCACATCATCTACAACTAGCCAATCACATCTGTCTATTTGAGGGGAAACTACAATAAAGGAATCGCGTACTCATGCTTACTCTTTATCTCCATTGAAGAGAATTCTCAACATGATAATTAGATGATAACTCATAAAGAAGATGTTGCTACCGACGAGTTTTAAATGCTATAGATGTTGGATACGTTGATTGCGAAACTACATAATAACAAATTTGTCTAACAAAACCATGCCTAGCTACACAATTTTCCACTTCAATTGTAAGAAGATACAGCGAATCAAAACCAACTTTGAATACCACACAAATTAAGACATGAAGATCACTAAAGGCCTATATTCGCAAATGTATTGTTTCCAAAGAGAAACATCTCCTCATTTGATGAACCAACTTCCGAATCTTATACGGAAAAAACCAAATAAAATAAAAAAATTATACCTATCTACGAAACGAGTTACGCATGCTCCTCAAAATTGTGTAAATTATGTATCATTTTTTTTGTTTTTTACTGATCTGAAGATCGATTTTGAATCGGAAAAAAAGGGGAGAATAGTGAAATCGATACCTGATAAGAATAAGAACTGTTCTTGGGTATGGATCGGTAAATATCCCGGCGCTGATGGAAGAGGATGGAGCCCGTGAACGCGATCCCCAACGCGGCCCCGAGAACGCGCTCCTGCATGCCAAAAAAAAAAAAAAAAAAAAAAAAAAAGAAAAAGAAAAAAGGAAGGGGATAAGGAGACGAAGTGTGTTTTTGGTGTTGCGATCTGAATTCGGCGCCGAACCTGAGCGAGGATGCTGATCATCGCCGCCGACTTCTTCTTCGTTTTTGTTTGAGGGTTTCGCTCGCTCGGCCTCGAAGGCGAAGGAAGAGAGCAGCGGATGGGGGAAGAGGGGGGGGCCCCCCTCTTTTTTTTTTTGGGTAAATTTCAAATCCCACCCCGTGATTTCACACTTTCTTACTTAAGTATTCTATATTTTAAAATATATCGCTTTCGTATTCCGTGGACATTTGGTTTTATTTTTATTTTTTTATTATCTCCTCTACTAATTTTTTTTTTGTTAAATTAGTTACAAAGTTAAAACTAAAGAATACTAAAGTAACTATTTGATAAACCTAGGTGGGTTATCTAAAATTTTTTATATATAATTTAAGTAAATGTTAACAAAAGGATCGACGAAAAGAGAAAAATAAAACCACAAAGTACTAAAAGGATACACTTTAAATTATAGGGTACTAAAGTAAGAAATTGCAACAAAACAAAAGAGTGGTTTTTTTCCTTTGAAGTTCACCCTATTTTTTTGTTTTTTGGTAAACTTCAATTCATCCTCTCAAGTTTTGCATATTTTTACTTTGTCTTTTGGGTTTAAGAAGTTGCATTCATACCGTTTGGTTGCTTGTAGTTGTAACTATATATGTAAATATAAATCTGATATTTGGTTTAATATATTTAACTCCGATTGTTATAGTAGGAGGTCTAGCTAGCAGAACTACGTCCAAATTAGCCATTGATTCAACCGCGACTTGGAAAGACTAATTTTAAACAAAAGATAAACTTACCCTCTTAATTATTTTTAAATAAAAAATAATATTTTTTACATTAGAGATAATTTCACCATCATCTATATAAAATGATAGAATTTTAAAAATCATTTCTCAACTTTATGCAACCAGATAAATTATTTGTAGATGCAGTGCTGTCTACTACATCCAACCAAATAAAATACATATAGTTACAACTGCAGTATTTTCAACTGTATGTATCTTCAACCGCACTGCATTTGTAATTATATCTAACCAAACGGTCTCAATTTAGCTCCTAAAATTATCGTTTTTAGATACATGAATATTTTATTCGTACACAGGAGGTTATGATCAATTCAAGTCCTATCAGTTTTCTGGCATTATTTAACTTCTTTTCCTTTCATTTACTTCACATTTTCGATTTATTAAAAAGTCTCAAACTCAAGTGTGAAAGAGAGTGTTAAGGATAAATATATAAAAATATTATTCTTTGATAATTTAAATTTTTAGAGAATAATAGTTGTTTCAAATTATTTAACACGCACTTTCAAGTGCTCTCCGCATTTGATCTCCGATCTAGCGGGTCACCTCCAAACACCTATACTCGTAGATCGGTGCGGTGACCGAGTTTCACGCCCTGGATTTACTAAGACAAACACTTCAGAGAGGGTATTGATATGTTGACGACGATACATAACATATTTCAAATATGTGCATAAACTAATCAAAAAACGGCTAATTTGTGGGAAGCTTACAAAATCAAAATAGCAGGAGATGTGTAACAATACTCTTCTAATTATTAGAAATTGGACTAATAGATTAAAAATACGAGGTAGATGGATAGATGCAATTGAATTAAATTGAAACAATTTCAAAAGTTTGGAATTGAACTTTGAATTTAAAATTCCAAGGACCAAAATGAAACGCGGCGTAAACTTCGGGACTTGTAGTACAATTTTACACCAAAGAATATATGAAAGAGCTAAAAATACGTAGGAGCTTCACATAATTCGTGGATCCTCTAAATCCCCTGATTCCAAAAGACCGGGTCTATCCCCTTCCCCTACGTTCCAACTTTTACTACTACATGCAATAAAAACATCAAAAAAAAAAAATTTCTTTTAATTGTAATCTTTATTTCCATTTCCCCGCATTTATCATTGAATTTTAGCACTTATACTGTTGTTTATGATAAAAATTTCTATATATATTTTGTTATTCTTCTGTAATTTCCTTCACTCATTGCTATGTAGACAAAGTGTTTGAAGAAATTCCAAAAAGAGAATGCAAAGAAATGGGATGGTTTGATTGAATATAAACTTAGTTGGTAGCAAGATTTAGCACTTGTTTGATGAGAAAATGGATGCATTCTTTAATGGCCTCGGTCATCGGTTGAGGGTCTCTGGCAAAGTGGCCGATTCGATCATGATGGGGATTGTGAATTCTGCGATGGAAGGCGCGTACAAGAAGAGCTTGTCCAAGGAAGGGGATCTGGAGCGGTTAAACGATAAGTCGAGGTTCTGCGAGCTCGCGATCATGCAGCTCGAGTGGTGCCTTAAGTTCGTGCAGGACGAGATGGACGGCAGCGTCGTCGACGATGCGCGTGATAGTGAGCAGCTGCTTGCGGATCTTTTGGAGACCCGGGATCGGATCCAATGTCGGCTCGAAGAGACCGAGATCGCGATCACCGAGAAAGATAGGGAGCTAACGAGGAGGAAAGAGAACGAGGCGAAGCTTAGGCTAGCATTAGAAGTCAAGGGCGAGGAAGTGAGCTCGTTGCTAACGGCGCTTGGGCTCGAAAGAGTGAAGGATGAGAGAGCAGGCGAGCCCATTCGATGCAGCACAATGGGTGTGCAAAAGGATGAATTTCATATGTTTGATGAATTGAAAAACTCGGTTGGTCTACAGATGCAGAAACTTAGTAGCAAGTTGGAGAATGGGCGGTGTATTCTGACGAGTCTGATGCAAAAGAGAGGGGGGAATTCGTCGGACGTAGAGAGGTTTGTTTCTGGGCTTGATGTTGATGGTGATGGCATGAAGACGCTATCCGACCTTTATAATATGGCGCAGCTGTTGATGGAGTTCGAGGAGATGATTATCGATGCTGGCGTTCTAAAAGAAAGCATTGACTCTTCTTTCGAAATGATGGGGAGCTCTGTCGCCTTCTTTAAAACAACTATGGAAGAGCAGCGGTGGGTTTCGAGTGCTGAGAAAGAGATTTCCGGAATTGTCATTACAAATTTCCTCAGAGGCTTATGCTGTAGTACTGGGTTTCCTGCAAATTGTTCTGTTCCATTTTTGTTGGATCATAACTGGTTCTCTCTTATCGACAACATTGCGACCTTGCAAGCTGAATTAGAAGTATTGGTCTCTAACATTGACATGCAAATAAGGACTCCCCATAATTCTTCGTCGAAAATACTTTTGGGAGGAAATAGTGGACTCGAAGGGAACACATCAGTAGGAGATGAGCTTTTGTTAAATAATTTTGGTGATGGTGCAGGCGCAATAGATAATCAAGGGCTTGGCACTCCTTATTTAAAAGGAGTCGATCATATGGAAGACCTGGGGAAAGAAAACTCATCAGGCAATGAGTCCGTTGAGAGGACAACTGAAGAAATTAATGGGCTGAAGGATGAGCTATTGAAAGAAAAAATATATTCGTCGCAAAAAGATGAAAACTTAAATGCACTTAAAGAAGCAGTTGCTCTGATAATTAAACGAATGGATGCTATCAAAACAGAGAATGCCGAGTTGTTCGAAGCCTATCTTGAACATAATTCAGAAGGATCTGAATCAGTAGAGAGAGAAACCAAGGTTTTACAGCTGCCGAGAGAAGCCCGCAAGTGGTTAGAGAACAAGAAATGTTGTCGTTTAGTAGATGCTCAGCTAATTGAGGAGATAAGACAACTAATGGAAGAAAAAGATGATTTGAACACTATATCTAGACTAATGGAAGAGACTTACACCATACTCTTCAAAGGTTTGGTGAGGACACAATGCTTTGATTACTTTGATACTTACTTAGAAACCCGCATCCGAGAGGATACAATTAGCATTATCATCCGTGAGATTGTAAATATGTGGAATAGCATGAAGGAAACTGTTGATTTAGAGAGACCGGCCAAGGAGGAGATTGATCGCATTATTTTCGGCGAGATAATCAAAGATACCACAAGCATGCATAATTTGATGTTGACAAAATGCCAAGAGGACGAAGTACCTTTTGACGGTTCTTTTTTCCAAAGAACTGGAGTTGCTGATGATAGACATTACAGAGATCTTCAATATTTGCTAATACCATTTACTGAATTTTTGCAAATATTCACGGACTTTGAGTTTATGGCCTGCGAGAGAATAAGAGCAAATACCTCAAGGTTTGTTATTTCTTGTAAATTTTTTCCTGTCATATTTTATGGAAGACGGATAGACATAAAATAGTTGAAGTTTCCTACAAGTTATTATATGCTTGAAATAATCATTTAACATTTTATGCTTGTGTTCGCATGCTCATTGTTCTCAAAGTACCCCTTTCCTGAATGAAACTGATGCCAACTTTTTTGTTTATCAAGAGATAACTATTTGATTGAAGAACCTTATGCAGTCTAAAGTAAATTTACTGTTAAGCTTCCTCTTAGTTCAGAGCAAGGAATGGTGTGGCTACCTGCCCTCCGTGTTGCTATGCCTATGCCGACCATGGCAATGACGACTCCAGACAGTGTCATGCCCCATTCTAGTGGTACGACAATACTTGGTTTAGGGTGGAAGTGATTACATGGTTCTACAACTGGGTTTTGTTCAGTTCATGCATTAGACAACCCTTCCATAAGTTAAGCAGATTATTGACATAATGACTTCTCCTTCGTTGTAGAGGAAACATCTGGTTATGCTAAGTTCATGCAAGCTATTTTCAAGCTTAACATTTTATGTTGACAAAAATGAATTTCATGCATAGTTCCTTTGGTTTTATTTCATGGTCAGAATGATAGATTCCTAGATTATTATTATTTTCTTCCTAGGAAACCAAACCGTTATTTTGTTTCTGAGAGATCATCACACAGGTTGGAAGATCTGAATCAGCAATTGGACCCTCTAGTTGAGCAAGTAAACTTGATTAAAGGAAAAGAATTGCTATATCGTAAAGCTTTCACCAGGCGGTGTTATGATCTCCAAACAGCTGAAGCAGAGGTCAGGACTTTCTGTCTTAGTGTTTAAAGCCAACCTCATTAGCCTGCATCTCAAGGTTGCTCTATTGGCAGTATTCTTCTATACAAGTACAGCACAGCTGTTGATTCTTGCGACTGTCCCATGAGAAAGTTTTTCCTTCTCTTTTGGAATTTATATTGGACTCAAAAGTGGGCAACCCAATAGCGGAGGTTGCTAAAGAAGTGGAGGTCATTCTTCTGCTAAATACAATTAGGAAACATACTTTATTCCAAACAATCCATTTCATATCGATAAATGAAAGCTAAATCCTCTGCTTTATCCGAACGATCTTACTCAAAACTTCGGCTACAACTAGCTCATTTTTCCTATAACTAGTAATATGTCCCTAGTTTATACATCTCGGAACCTTTTTCACTTTTGGATCAATGTTCTTGAACCATTATGCTGTTGTTGCCATAGTTCGCAACCTATAATTCCATGTTTCTTGGCGTCCTCTTGTATATAGAAGTGCATGTCTAAAAGAATAGAACGAGAATATCCAATGAAATTCACTCCTCCATTTTCTGTATTTTCTTTGTTTCAAGTTCCATAGTAGTTCAATGAAATCCTACTGCTGTCATGTTTTTTCCCTGCTTGTTTCTGCAACTCATACTTTTTCCAGAAGCTACATCAATTACTGTTCTTTTTCGAAACATAATTTCGATATTTATCGTTTTATATTGATAACTTATGTTCTCATTTGTTTGCCAAACCCTTTTTTTTAAATTTTATTTGTGCATAAAATGGAAAACTTCATAGATAATTTAGCACACATACCTTGTTTTTCCTGAACTGTAGGTGGATTTGCTTGGGGATCAAGTGGATCTGCTTCTTAGCCTTATCGAGAAGATATATGAAGCATTGGATCATTATTCACCAGTTCTGCAACATTATTCTGGGGTAATATGACTTATCATTAATTTCCACTCAGACTGAAAAATCGTTTTCGGGTAAAAGCAAGCAACCCCCTCAACTTCAAAATTTTTGATTCAATTTATTCTAGTTAGTTAAGTTGTTAAATCTAATTGCTCAATTAGCAATTCATTGGCTAAATGTATTTAAGATCATTAATTTTGACAAAATCACCAATGAATTTAATCAATTCGCAATTTAATTGAGTTAAATGATTCAAATAAGAAAAAAAAGTAAAAGTTAAGATAAAACTGAAAGGGTCATTTACGACAATAAAATTCGTTATTTGCTTTCATGAGAAAGAAAAAGTAAAGATCACTGACTTATTTCTTTACGTTTTCAGATAATGGAGATTCTAAGTTTGATAAAAGAACAATTGGATTCGGAACAGAAAAAGTGACTTCTCCATCCAGGCATTAACAACAACCCTCCTCTTGGTATGATTTCTTATGCTGCTATGATCATTTGTTGATTCTCCGTAACACGTCGCAAAATGCTTGATCTTGTGCCATTTAAGAGTGGAAAAAGTCTAAAATGTGACAGTCATATGGGTGATATATAGCATTGTCTCCGATAATCGCATTTGATTCTTAGGACTCTCCCATCCCATCATGATTTTTAGAAAAAAAATTTTTTTGTATTTTTTTTCTGAAAAGAAAATATGTGATTAGCTAGGTATAGATTAGGTATAGATTATGTAGTGTAACTACTACAAAATAAACTTCCTGGTAAGGGTGATATATATTATATACTCCTACCAGTCACTCCTTTTGAAGATAAATATTAGGATAAATTGCACCTTTTGGTCCTCAAACTATGAGGTTGGTGACATTTGGTCCTTAAGACTTTAATTAGTTGCAATGGTCTCCTGAGATTTTTAAATTGATTATCACTCTTTCAAGAGAACATAGACTTGTATTAGGACATGTAGTCCCACTACAAAAGAAAAGTATAAAGATATTTAAAAAAGAATTTTTTTTATTTTTTATTTTTTTCCTTTGTAGATATCCCTCTGCTTTGAGATAATCTAGAGAATGAAACATATCAAACTATTTAATAAATTCCAGAAGGTCTAATTGTCAATATTAAAAAGTGCGAAAGATTAGGGGGTCTTTTCTACATTTTCCCTTTTTGAAACCCAAATGGCAGGGGAAGAAGCAAAAGCAGTGAAAAACTGTGAAGCTGCAGTTCAAACATCTTTGCAGTTTCCATTTTATAGGTGAATTGTACTGTGAAATCTTGTTCCCCTTTTTCCTCGATAATCTACGTAACTTATTTGACAAAGAACAACTCATACTACTATATTGTCAAAGGTTATGTGGGCACATAGACAAATTTGACAGAATAAGTTTGAAGAGAAACACTTGTATTCACATGTCGCAAACACGCAAAATTGACTACTATGGCCTCTGTGTTTCTCAGGATGACAATATAACAATAATTTTAGCAACATACGAACTAAAACACCATCTATTTCTGAGTAGCACTCCTGTTACAAATGGCTTTCCATTCTAAATTGTGCTGATAAGAAACTACTTTCCTCTACGCGAGCATGGTGCATGTGACCATAGTATGAACTATTTATTGTGTATGATGATTTGGTAAAAATTAAACTTTAGTTCTCTTCAAAAAGCATAAGGTAAGCAAACAAAGAGCTCCAGCTCATTCCTCCTCTTTTTGTAGCATTGCACCGCAGATGTGCTAAGATCGCACCGAACAGCAGGGCAAAGGGCAAGGTTTTCATTCCACTCTTGCCGTATCATCCTGCAAAAAATGATACAAATTAGCACCTGAAATCTCAGAAAAACAAAACTGCTTGGTGGCACGCAAATAAAATTGGAATGCCCGCATGGAAAGTCTTTGCAAAAAGTTTGCATTTCTTCGCACAGAACAGCATCATACAATATAATTTAGAGAGTTTAATATGATTGTGGAAGTCCATAGTTCTTCTAGCTTTGAATGAATCGCGAAGCTTGAATTCTCGAAGATTGTGTATTGACAACAATCATCCTTTGGTAATCAAAAACATAATCTTCTAATTGTGCTTGTTTGTTTGTAAGCATGACGCCGATAAAGCCACCAGTACTTATAGCTACCCAGTTGTCCTGATGCGACATCTTCGCATGCACTATCTTCAGTTTTTGTAGGTAGTGCTTAAGCTAATCATGCAATGTGTTTTTGTTCCTGCAGTACATTCTCTTCCTCTAGAGAAAAAAATATACTTATATTTACATCGGAGCTCTTCGTGTCAATGCAGTAAAAACATCATCTGCTTATTTCATTCAGCTTTTACTCGAAACAAAGAAATGCTAATGTAATCATCAAAGTTAGAAGTTCAATCAACTGTACCACACAAGAGCAACAGGCAATTACAACAAGAAAAACGTTCTTACACATCGGACAAGTTTAAACTTCATAATAGTTCGAGAAAATGGAAAATAGACATAGATACATGGAAAATAAGAGAAACCAATAGTTGAAGAAAATGGAGACTAGACATTAATATATGAAAATAGGCGAAAACCAAGTACCTCATCAGTATAGATGAAGAAGGAAACCCTCATCATTGAGATCTTAAAAAGAGCAGTATCTGTTTACTCATTTCAGTGCACGCCATAGCCGTGGAGGATAAGAGTGTCGGCTATAACACTTCTAGCTTCATTACATAACGAAGCAGCATCTTTGCCTTGAATAGGATGGTGAATAACAACCTTCACCGAACCCGAATTTAGAATCCCCTCCATTCCTGCAGGCATCAGTTTTCCAGTTCCCATAAGAGTTATGGGCACAACAGGTACACCAGTCTTTGTAGCAACACTAAATGCGCCTTTCTTTAATGCCATCGACACAAAATAAGTTAGTCAAGCAATCAGATCATGCAGTTGAAAGAAGTACGAAATTCAGCTCTAAAGGCATATGCCTCACCTTGAATGCACCTAACTTTCCATCCTTACTTCGAGTACCCTCCGGAAAGAAAAACACCGATGCCCCTTTTCTCACCAAATCCACGCAGCGTTTGAGACAATCCTGAATGCGATGAAAAAGTTAAAAATTCACTTTCTAATCTTAGAAAGTAAAACCATCGGTACATGTATTTTGCAATTACTTAGCTGAGCAAAGATGGAAGTTAATTTCGGCTACAAATTCCATGCTCTAAGTGAAGGTAACCCACATAAAATGCCTCAAGAAACCATTTATAAGAAATTCGACAACTTGATGATAATAAAGTGAGATGTCTGAAAAGAATGGGATACTTTCGACGACAGTGCAAGGGAACTGATACCAGCTGACTCCTGCTGTCCATGCGCCGCAACGGAATGAATCCCAAGAAATTCATAGCCCACCCGATGATCGGGATCAGGAAAATGCTCGTCTTGCTTATAAACTTGAAGCACCTCCCTAGCGTTAGAAGAGTGTATATGTCCAAGAAGCTCTGGTGGTTGGAAACATACACTGCCGGGGTGCTCTGCGGGGGCAAATTCTCCATCCCCTCGATCTCGAGCTTGTAGAACGGGGCGATGGTCAATGTAGCCCATATCTTGGCGATCAAGTGTTGAGCTCTCCGACGATATCGATCGAAGAGGAGAACACAAGGATGCACCAATGCCATCGCCACAATTAGAAATATGGCGACGACGGCGGTCACGGAGTAAAAGCAAACCCCTCTGATTCTCGAACCCAGTTGCAATTCTGGTTGTGGCATAAAATCGAATAGATGGTGTGAGACACCCAATGTAAACACTCTGTACTTGTTCGGAGCTCTTATTTAAGCATTTGAAAAGAATTACTATAGAAATAAATGGGTTTCCACCAAATTTAGGTTTTTTAAACTAAAAATTCATCAAAGAAGGTAATTGATAAAATCTAAACCCTAATGTCTTCTTAGCTCTCATTTGCATCTCTATAAAATGGATCAAACAACAGGGTTTCAACCAAAACTAGGTTTTTTCGGAGCAAGAACCTGATAAAGCACGGGACGAATCATCGGCGGGGCCTGCGGCGGCGATCTCCGACCTCGCGATGGTGCTCCTTTGGATCACACGCTCCCCCATCAAAAACCTTCTCAAATCCGAACCACGAAATGCGTAGCCACTCCGACTAAATTGGTTCTTGGAGCAACTGCACAAGGTCACTGGACACGCAAAAAAAAAGAAAAAAAAGGAACAAACGATTCAGAATTAGGGATTAAAGAGTACGAGTTCGACGGATTGGATTACCACGGAGAGGCGAGCGATGGGCGCGGAGGAGGGAGGAGGGTCTGCGGCGGGGAGGGGAGAAGGGGAGGTGGGAGGAGGAGGAGGGTTTTGCGTGGGAGAGGGCCTCCATTGTTGTTGTTGCTCTGCAAAAATGGGGATTTTAGATGTATACGTAAAGAAAATGGAGGGAGAAAGAGGAGGAGACGATGATGAAGAAGAAGAAGACGAAGCAGACGTAAACATCACGGAGAGAAAAAAGAAATTGCTTCTCATTTATTTATTTATTTATTATTATAAAATATATAAATTTATTTTTAAAAATATATAGTATTTATCAGAACTATGGAACTTTTAAATTTAGATATCCAACTTTTTAAAATTTTAATTTTATTATTTTACCTTCAAATTTATTTGATTTGAGTCGGCCAACAATATTTTAAGTTTAAAATTTAAATTTGTTATTTATTTTTACGAATTTAATCAGTATACTTAGGGTAATTTTTGCAACTTTAATTTTTTAAATTTAAATAATTAACTTAAATTTTAAAGTAAAAGTGCCAAATCATGTTGATTCACTCAAATCAAATAAATTAAAAATTTTAATAGTAAAAATAAAATTTTGAAAGATTGGATAGTTGATTTCATATGATCTATCGTTTAAGTCCGTCATGTTTTTTTTTTTTTATCTAAATTATACGTTGAGTCGTCAAATTATGATGTGAGTAGGGTGTAAACGAGCGAACACGACGAGCTATTCGTGTTCTAGGCTCGTTAAAGTATCGAGAAAAAATTCATGTATTGCTCGTTTATTAAAGCGAGACACGAATAATTTGATCTCATTAGGTAAATCATCGATAAAAATTATATTAAATATATTAAAAAAATAAATTTATAAAATCTTATCCATTAGACTTTGATCTAATAGTTAAAATTTTATATACAAATGAATCTTTTTATAATTAAGCTCTTCTTTATATTTTTATTTTGCTAAAAATTAAATAATAAAAATATATATTATATATAATTATTTATTTATATATAAAAATATAAATTAAATAAATTATATAAATATAAAATATATGTATTCAAATTATCAAAGTGACAAGCGGTGACTCTGTCAAATCGTGTTAAAAGCTCGTTTATTAAACGAAAATTAAAATTTTGAAAGATTAAAAAGTCGATTTCATATGATCTATAGTGAGTCCTGTATTTTTAAGTCTAAATTGTACGTTGAGTCGTCAAATCATGATGTGGGTGACAAATTGGTTACAAACTTTAATTTGTTATACTTTCTATCTTAACCCTTTTGGATTATTACAATTAAATTCTGTAGTTTAGTTTATTGGACTAAATAAAATGTGACATTGATGTGATATTTGCCATTAACCGCAATAATGTCACGTCACTGTTACATCATGCGATGTGCTACTGTTTAGTTGATTTAGTTAGATTGTAGGACTTAACTGTAACAATGTTTAAATTGTAATATATTAAAGTTTGAGAACCGAAATGTTTGAACACTTAGCCTTTTCGTGCATCCTTAAGACCAAATTGTCAGCATTAGAAACTGACTCAATCCTAAAGTTCGATACGAGAGTTATAAGTTAGAACAGGGAATCAATTAATATGATCATATTTATATTTACAATTAAGATTTAATGTTCTTCGCATCAGATAAAAGTTATCATTAGAATCGAGGATGCTAATAACTTAGGTATCAAAACTTCAATTAAGATTGAGCGATTCTATCAATTTTTTATGAAGAGTGAAGTGACACATTTTCTACAACTCTGTATGTAGAAAAATTGTGTAGCAAAAATATTCGATTTGTTGAAATATATTCATTACCGATAAGTAATGAAATATTCAGTGTGCAAGATTTTTCTGTAAACAAGATTATATATAATGTGCGATGCAAAAGAGTTCTGCTACCTCTATATAACGATCCACTGCAAGAATAATAATTCATTTGGGCCCAACCATTACCAAAATACTTGCAGTTATTATTATTAGTGTCTAAGTCTCTTATAAATCCAATGACAATTATATTTCCATCCGATGTGTTCCCATCCGATATGGGACTATTGGGGTTCCCATCCGATGTGGGATTATTGAGGTGTCATGCTCACCGTTAGCTCGCATTTTAGCTTTGCTCTTTGTTTAATTCTTTCTAAGAGAGCATACGGTGGTAATAAATAAATAATGATTGTGGTGATTGTGTTGATTGTGTTTGTACAAAATGTTATTGATGTGGGAGAATGTTACTCTTATAAACTATTGAGTAGTTTAAGAAAGTCAAAAGCTTTACATGAGCTTGTTATAACAACCTATACATATATAAGGGGATCCTTTATGACAAACCTAAAATATTTTATGAAAGTAATTTCTTATAAGTTGTTTAAAGATAATAATCCTACAAATGCTAATGTGCAAATTTATAATCTAGAACCAACTTATGCACAACATTTGCATATGAGCATAGGCATGATTTGGATGTCGGAATAAGTTATTCAATAATTACGTATAATAATTTTTGTTTTCATCGTACAATGTTCGGGTTTTATTTTAGCTAGCTCTTTGAAAGATTTTAACGTTAACAATTTGGTAGACTTGATTATACTCTTTACCTTTCAAATATTGCTAAGTTTTTGGTACAAATCAATTAAAGAGCAAGTGGCAAAAGGCTTAGTGGTTGGTATTCAAGACCCGACTTCGAATCCTAGTTTTGTTTTTTTTTTTTTTTTTTTTTTTGAGAGAGAGAGAGAGAGAGAGAGAGAGAGAGAGAGATAGGTAGCACGCTACCCGCTTCGTTTATTTCATTTAGAAATAAACTTAGCTGGAAATGTGAATTAACTAGGATTCGAACGTGGGACCGGGTACCAACTATCAAGACCTTTGCCACTTGCTCCTTCGTTTATTTCATTTAGAAATAAACTTAGCTGGAAATGTGAATCAACTGGGATTCGAACTTGGGATACCAACCACCAAGCCCATTGCCACTTACTCTAGGGACGCTCGGTAGTTCGAATCCTAGTTGATTCACATTTCTAGCTAAGTTTATTTCTAAATGAAATAAACGGAATCTCAAAAAAAGAAAAAAAAAATTAAAGAGAATATGCCATCCAAACAGGATCTTACTCTTAGTAGAAGGTGTAAGCTTTTCTAGATATATGATCATCTTGTCCAGTATATCACACACAAAAAACAAAAAAATGAAAGCGTTATTTTTACAAAATCATGACAATCAAAACGTAGTGAAAAAAAACTATTAAAATGACCTTTTAAATGATAATAAGAAAACAAGTTTTCACAGTACCAAATTACTCTTATAAAATTTATTGATAAAAACGTACTGAACTTGTCTAAACTACAAACTATTTTTGAATTAGTAACCCAACATATCAAAACTTTAGTTTTACTATCCAGCCTTTCAATTTGCTTGATTTGAGTCAGTCAACAGTATTTTAATTTTAAAATGTAAGCTAACTACTTGTTGTGAGAATTGTATGAAATAATACTAATTAAATCCGTAAAGATAAACGACGCATTCAAGCTTTAAAATCAAATTATTATTACCTGATTCAAACAAAACAAATTAAAGTATTGAATAACAAAATCAAAATTTTTTTTTTTGAAAGAGTCGGACTCTCTCCTTATTCCGAAACACTAAACCCTGCAGTAGCAGCAGCAGCATTTTATTTTATTTTTTTCCGGTACGGAGCTTGGTTTGCTTCACTCCTGTAGCTTAATTCATCTATCTAATGAATGAAGCGGGTAGCGTGCTACCTTTTTTCTAAAAAAAAAATAAAATCAAAATTTTAAAAACTCACGGACCGTCCGTAAAGAATAGCGAGTGGTTGATCACAGAGTTCGAATCCTATTTGATTCATATTTCTAGCTAAGTTTATTTCTTAACGAAATAAACGAAGTAGGTTGCGTGCTATTTATTTCTCAAAAAAAAATAAATTAAAAACTCGAATAGCTAATTTAAAATAATTTATAACTCAGATAAGTTCGATATATTTTACCAAATTTATTCCGATATCCAAAACGGAGGCATTGAAGATATCATCAGCACCAGTTTGTGGGCCCATGCAATGATTTCCGGCAGGTGGGCCATTGCCTGCTCTGGCTTTTTTACTAACACAAGTACTGCCGACTCATCAAGCGCCGTTGTTTTCATCTTCTCTATGTTTTCTTCTCAATTATATGCTTTAGGAGGGGCCCCACTTGAAAATGCCCCTCTTCTCTCTTTTATACTGACCGTTCCTGGTGTAAGTGGTAAACACTTTCGTGACTGATATTCAAAATCTTAAGTTTAAATTTTAATTGATTTATATTTTTAGCGAAATTTAATTTAAAAAAATTAATGATGCGGATAGCATATTATCTTTCTCTAACAAGCCTTCTCTTTTTTATTATTCTTATTACAAATTATTTTTATTTTTGACTCTATATATATTTAGAGAGAGAGAGAAAGAGAGAGAGAGAGAGAGTACGCCTGCTATACTGTTGATAGAACGGAGATTATCGTGCTACAAGTTGTTTCAATGATGCGGGCCATGGGTTTCAAACCGATTATCAGTTTCGTTAGACAGAATCTACACTATTGAAAGTATTTGAAAACTAAATTTCATAATTTTTCGACATTATTTATCTATCAAACAAGTAATTTAAAAATAAACGACTGTAAATAAAAATTTTATAAAAAATAATGATAAAAGACTTGAATTTAATATCGGTAAATTCACAAACGCATCACATTGACCATTATCAATTCGGAGCTTTTTGATCACTAGCCAAATAATATTAAAAATTTGTAGATCAAGTCCAACAGTACCGATCGTTGATTTGAAAGTCGTATTATTGAAAACAACTTGACAACTACCGATAGTATGACAGCCTAGCTCTATGTACGTATTTATTATTAGGAAAAAAGATTATTACTTATACTTTAGCGCATATGTGCGCCAATGCATTATATATTTATCCATTATTTATCACTCTTCTATTAGAATAAATTTTTTTTTTCTATTTACAAATTGGATTATTGAACCCATAAACAGCCTACTGCGAAGCAATTTAGTAAAATATTATTTTCTGTAAACAAAAGGGTGATAAAGTGTAAGATCATAAAAATGATAAAATGCTATATATATTGTATTACTTTGTAGTTTGCAAAAAGTAAATATCATTTTACTATCTCGTTTAACAGTATACAGTGAAAATAAAAATAAAATTATAAAATAGTGAAGTGCAATTTTTGAACTGTAGATAGCATAGTAAATACATTGTAAACTGTAAGAGAGACACAAACTAAAATTTACTCTAAATTTGATTAAAAAAGCGGCTGAGAGGGTATAAGAAGATTTTATCCATTTGAAGTGTACCATTAACCATACTTGTAACTATTAAAAAAATGCTGTGAACCGACGGTCCCTAGAGCAAGTGGCAAAGGGTATGGTGGTTGGTACCCGAGATCCGAGTTCGAATTCTAGTTGATTCATATTTCTAGCTAAATTTATTTTTTAAAGAAATAAACGAACTAGGTAGCGTCTACCTATCTCTTTCAAAAAAAAAAAAAAAATGCTAGTGAAGCACCATAAATCTCTCATTTGGAGAGAAATGTACAATAAATAAATGTATTTGTGGGATGGGATAGGTGAATTCATTGGTAAAGTTTGATTGATTACTTTTTTTTTTTTTTTTGAGAGATAGGTAGCGTTACCGCTTCGTTTATTTCATTCGAAATAAACTTAGCTAGAAATGTAAATCAACTAGGATTCGAACTTGAGTCACGGGTACCAACCATCAAATTCTTTGCCACTTGCTCTAGAGACGGTCGGTGTTTGATTAATTACTTACATAGATAATGTGGTGTCACTATCACATTTTATACTATTTTTTCAAAATAAGTGTGTAGATCGTACGCCCTTCATACTAAAAATTTTGAAAATTCTTATTGCTTAAATTTTTTTGATGAGGCAAAAGTCCAATATGAACCTTGAAATGAAGAGCCGTAAAAATTTATGCTCTTCTTGAAGTTTATCCGTTGTAGTGTTCATAACTATTTTGCCCCTCTTTTTTTTTTTTTTTTTTTTTTTTTTTTTGTATAATTGTAACTATCCAATCTGCTAGTGCATAATACTACAGATTATTAGACAATATGAGATTCTAAAAATAACTTCTATCAAATTCGGTGGTATAGTACTTTATTCCGTATAACACTTAACTCTGGTACTTTCGACGGATTTAAATCACCGGCCTAAATTACTTAATCAAAATTACTTTTTTAATTCAATGTCAAATTATTTTGAGCACGTTATAATAATATCAAATAAAAAAAAGGAAAGAAAATGAAATCTTTATTTTAAGAGGAGGTAGGTTGTTGGTGGATTTTCAAGTCGTCCTTCGGTAGGTAAGATTATTAAAAAGAAAAAAAAAAAAGTAAAGAAAAAGAAAGTGAGAGCTCACTTTCTCTCTCTTCTTTTATTGAGCACATTAGATAGCTACGTGGCCGTGGATTTATTCAGCATTATTATTATTTTTTTCTTATTAGGGTTACACTCTTTTCTACATCCGCAGTTGGTGTTGAACACGTCTCTCCTCGTTTCCGTTTCTGTGTTTGGGGATTTCTCGTAGAATCGCTTTTTCGGTGCGAGGGATGCATCTGCTTTCCCCTACAGCAGTTCGTTAAGGGGATCAAAGAAAAAGGTTTGGTTTTGCTTTTTCATATGATATTTAGCATATTTTCCTCTCTTTGTAGATGAATTTTACTAGTTATGAATCAGGTCGTATAGAATCACAGTTTATGTGGGCCGTGCTTCCCATCATAGAAATTCCGATCATTATTTGAAGAATGTTGCTATGTCTTTTCATCCTTTCCAGTTCAATAGTTGCGATCTGTGGAGTTGATTAGTGCCTTAATCCATCCATTGCATTGTGCCGAGTTCAAGCATATTCGGATTATCAGGCCTTGCTTTTGTGGTTCTTTGTTTAGGTTGGTAGGATGAGGCCAAAGAGTGACACAAGTAAAAAGTACTTTGTTCTAAACACGGGCGTGAAGATTCCGGCTATAGGGCTCGGAACATGGCAGAGTGGAGGGGACATCTGTATCGAAGCCATCGCCACGGCTTTAGACGTCGGATATCGCCACATAGATTGTGCGCATCTGTACGGAAATGAGGTCGAAGTCGGGAAGGCGTTGGCGGCAGCTTTCGATAACGGAGTCAAGAGGGAGGATGTGTTCTTGACCTCTAAGTTGTACTGCGCCACGAATTCGCACAAGAGGGTCGAGAATTCCGTCAGAGTCTCTTTGAAGAGTCTCGGCGTTTCGTACTTGGATCTTTATCTTGTGCACTGGCCCGAGAGTTCGGCCGTCGAAGATGCCACCGACCCGCCGTGGAAATCGGGGAGCGAATACAAGCAGTTCTTGCAGAGGTTGAAGCCGACTTGGAAGGCTATGGAAGGTCTTCTTGAGATTGGTCTTGTTCGTACTATCGGCGTCAGCAATTTCAATGTTCAGCAGATTTCTGAGCTGCTTCGGTTCGCCAAGATAGTTCCAGCAGTCAACCAGGTTTGCTTCCTGTCGGCTTTTCTGATCTGCATAAATATTTAATACTGAAATCGCAGATACTTCTTTTCTCTGTACCATTTAGTTTGACTTACTTTTTGCTTGTAAGTTAAATACCCTGATGTAGTGATGTCATAGTTTGTTGGCAAAATTACCTGAATTTAGTAATATCATAGAATGAAGTTAATTCGCACTTCACAAATTTTAGTCGGTCACTTCAATTTGCGTCAATTTTCTAGTAAACCAATTTTCATACCGTGCGATTTTCTTATTTAAACTGTTATGTTTAGGTGGAGTTGCATCCCTTTTGGAGGCAAGATGAGCTCGTGAAGTTCTGCCAAGAGAAAGGTATCCATGTCTCCGCGCATACTCCGTTAGGAGTGCCCGCGACTTCGAATATGCTGACAAGTGGCGCTGGCCTTTCTGACAGTGGGTCAGAAGACGAGCTCGGGACCCCTAGAATATCGTTTAGAAGGTCGAGATCGGTGCATGGCCCGATGTTGAAGCTTTCTGCTGTTGCAGAAATTGCAGATCGCCATAATAAGACACCTGAACAGGTACATTTTTTCGCTATCCTCTTCTCGTGGAAATTCTTTCTGAACAATCGAACTTACGCAGCTTCAAATTACACTTTTTTTGGGTTCGATTGATTTCACAACAGTAGGTTATGAAATGCATGTAAGATTAGCAAGAATACTTAAGTATGACTAAAGTTTCCACTTAAGACTCTATACGTGTTTTTGCTTTTTTCTCTTTCATTAACCTAGATTTTGAGATTGCTTATCTTGTATTTAACTTTTTGTCCTAAAAAATTTGTGAACCTGAGGAGACAAATTTAAATTCTCGCGGCATATAGAAGCCATTTTATACTCAAGCTGAGGTAGGCGTTTGCTTTGTGTGAAAATTCATAAAGCTTGAAGACTCACATGCAATACAATCAACGTATAACACTTTTTCCAATGTGTAAATTGATGTGCATTATCTACTCTGTTTACTTGTTTAAATATCTATGTAAATTGATGTTTGTGTATGCAATCATTCAATTAAGTTTTTACTATACTAGACGATATATCGAATATACCTTATAGATTTTCACCTTTTTTTAGGTATAGTACTCAAATACTACTCGAATTTGGCAAACTTATTCGCCT